>OZ007544.1:1984044-2584044 GCA_963931895.1 Eupithecia pulchellata
CGTCAGAATAGAAAAAGAGGTTGTATATACCAGCCACGGTTCAATTATTGAATTTTTCATGCGGATCCCTAACTTTTTTGAAAATATTATATAGCCTATGTTCATCACGGAAAATTAAGGATTCTAATGGTGAAAGAATTTTTTAACTCGGTCCAGTAGTTTCGGAGCCTATTTAATTCAAACAAACAAACATACAAACAAACAAACAATCAAATCTTTCCTCTTTATAATATTAGTATAGATAATAATTTAATCTTTGAGTCAACATGCATCATCTTCATATGCTAGTCCGCGGTTGGACATAAGAAATGAATAAAATAACTAATTAGTAAATGTCTTTCGCAAGTCGTTGTCGTACCTGGGTCTAGCCTTGAATATGTAGGTACCCTAACTTTATCAAATTCATTCTGAAAGTGTTTAAAATTTTCTTTTTACCTGGTCCGCAAAAAAAAGGATCTATGGTGTATTATAGCTTAAAAAAAAGGATCTATGGTGTATTAGCATAGCGTGGATTGGTATAGTACCCGAAGAGGTTTTCAACCAAAAACCTTCCATAATAAATAAACTGTACTTATAAAAAGTCTTTGTGAGTAACGGCGAGCGGAGCGAGCCGCGATTTTTTTTAACTTTATCGGATTTTTCCTATATTTTGTAAATAATTATGCAAGAGTGTGACCTACATATGATAGGGAGAACTCCGAATATTTCAAAGACTGCGATGATTGGTAAATTTGGAGTTTGGTGTGGTGTGCCAGCAACAAAGACAAAAATGTTAGATATACAAAAAAGGCTAAAAAAGAAATAACTTAATAAACATACTAGTATGAAAATATAAATAACAGCGAGTGGAACGAGCCTTCACATATTGTAGTGTTTGCAGCCTTTGGAAATGGTTGAAAATGAATACATTATAAATGTCAGAAAGTGGAGTTTTTATAAATTGGTGTGTAAGCACAAATTAAATTAAGATTTAAAATTAAGAACAAAATAACTCCTACTACTTATTGTATGTCACGCCGCCAAATTTGACATTGACATATATTTCCTTATATATTCTTATAGCGACCAAAATGCTAAAAAATTACGGCGAGCGAAGCGAGCCGCCATTTTTTTTTTAACTTTATCGGATTTTCTGTAAAATAGAATCAAGAGTTTGACAAAAGATTATGATTACCGAACCCGAAAATTTTAGAGGCTTAGCGGTGGTAATTTTGAGGTTTGGTGAAAATGCCAAAAAAGTTTAGATATAAAAAAAGAAAACCGGAAGCCTGTTAAAAAGCTTAGAAAATTTAAGAATGAACGGCGAGCGGAGCGAGCCGCGAAATTTTTAGTGACATTTTCGGTCGCTAGCAAAAAGCTTAATAATATTTTATGACTGGCTTTGCCAAACAGAACGCGTTAGTAGCGATGCGTTTTAACGTCGCGCTCATCGAATTGACTTTAGCGTCACGCTCCTTCGCAACGTAGGTTACCATTCACCAGAGCGTAGTGTAGATAGCTAGCAGCAAGCAGTCTTTGGAAATATTATTTGCTTTTGAGATGTCGAGTGATTCAGATGAGGAAGAATTATTACTTTTATACGCTTTATCACGATCACAGAGAAAAAGAATATGGGTGCACGACATTAATAAAATTTGTTCCCACATTCTTGCCCTTAATGCCATGTTTTTATAAGAATTATCCTTCGTATTATACAGGGGTGTTTCCGAACCAATTCTATTAGCTTTTCACTCATATTGTAGTATTTTAGTTGGACGTTACAAACAAATTATGTAAAAAAATACAACGCCCGGCGTCAAAGCGTCCTAACGCCGCGACAGAACGTTGGGTACGGCTAGCGCCGCCGCCGCCGCCGCTCTGTGTGACAGTAAAGTACCGAGTACAACACAGTTCGGCGCTATAGCGCGGCGTCAACTTAGCGCCCTGACGCGGCGTTCTAACGCGTTCTGTTTGGCAAAGCCTTTAAATACATAACAGAAAAGGGCTATATAGAATAACAGAAAAATACATAACAGGCGGTCGCCCAACCGCGCCCTACCCTAACGCCGCTACTGCTTGTCCTTAAATGTTCTTATTATAAATTGACAAATACTAACCCAGAACAAATTGATGTGTCTAGAACTCCTAAGACAGCCTTATATAAAAAGAACTGTTATGCTATGTGGTTCTATATATGTATGATAAAATTCCTAATGACATCAAAGATTTACCTATAACATTATATATAAAAAGTTTAGATTATGGCTCATTGGAAAAGCTTTCTATAGTGTCAAGGAACAAATGGACCTAAATTTTAAAAATAGCACATTATTGACATCTTTATATTAAATAATTTATTAATATAATAACTTTAAAATTACATTGTAGAAACCTATTTTTAGAAATGGTTTGCATGCCAATGTGTTTTAGTGAAGTATGTGACACTACCTATTCTGATGTGACCTTGTATTACGACCATATTACTTGCCCCAAAAAAAAACGCGATAAATACCCGTTAATTACTTATCATTACATATTATTGCAATAAATGAATTTAATTTAATACTTACCGGTCTTAAGCGTAGGTACAATCTTGCTGACGCCTTTCTTGGTTTGCGAGACGATGGCTATGATGGGTTTGCCTCGGCCGTCTAATGCCTCGGCCGCGCCTCGGATGAAGTCCACTTGGCCTCCGAAACCCGAGTACATTCGGGTACCTGAGGACATAATTACGAGTTTACAACCTTCATCAGCCTGTGTTAGTCCACAGCTGGACATAGGCTGTTTACAACTTTAATTAAGTTAAATTATTAAAGATTTGTCGATGTTGTCTAAGTGCTTATTTTGTAAGCCTAAAGAAATAAAGTTATTGAGTCTGAATATTAATCTAAGCTATCCACAATGCAAATATAAGATAAAATCATACTTATTAAATTTGTATATCTACTGCGTGCAGTATCGTTTTCACAAAATTGCATGTTCCTTTGTACTTTGTTCTAATTAAGATATATTTTTATGAGTTAACCAAACAATCAACTCATACTCCACTCACTCACACATAAACACACCTTTACACACACACTTACACACTGTATTTTACTATATTGTAATATTAAAAGCAAAAAATAATAAAATGCAAAGTTTTCCTTTTTAATTGTTTTTAAAGTTTTTATATGCAAGTCGAAAATTGTGTAAACCTAGTTACAACCATAACAAGTAAAAGATTTAAGCCAATGCAAAAATAATATAAAATCATATTTATTAAACCTAAACTATTATAATATAGAAAATCTGTTCAAACGATTAGTTAATCATAATCACACAGTAAACTCATACTCCACTCACTCACACATACACACCTTTGCACTCGCACTTACTCACCAACAGCTCCACTCACTCACACATACACCTTTACACTCACACTACCTCAAGCTGCCCTGATATTACTATATTTTGAAAATTATTGTTCCTCACCGTTTACTTATCTACTTGTATAATAAACTTACCGATAGAATCCGCGCAGACTTGCCCTGTCAAGTCAATCTCCAGACAAGAGTTGATGGCAGTCATCTTTGTCTGCTGAGATATTATGTGGGTGTTGTTCACGTAGTCAATCTCGAGCATTTCTGAAATAAAATGCATCGCATATCAGCCTGTAGTCCAGCCAAAAATATAATCTTGATGAATAATCAACTAGCAATCCGTCCCGGCTTCGCCAATATATAACAGTATTGTGTCTTATGGCATTGGCTGAACAAAATCTGACATTGAATTTACCTGATATACATAGTATGGGACCCACTATATTAGACAAATTCAATGTCAAACTTTATTTAACAAACCACAACACTTAGCTTACTTAATCAATGTTTACTGAAGGAAAGATAACGTAACTTAAAGTGTATAAAAAATAAAAAAAATTGAGGTGTTTGTTAAATACCCGTGCGAAGCCGGGCCGCTATTAGAACAATTAGCTTGCTAGGGGGCAGGTGTCATGTTAAAACGTCTGATTTATAATTATAATAAATAAATAATGCTGGACAATCCACACAGCATCATCCAGCCCCAAGCTTAGCAGAGCTTGTGTTATGGGTACTAGGTGACTGATATTCATAATACAATATTATTAAATAGATAGATATTTTTTATTATACGAGTACATATAAAAAGACCAGAACTCCTGAACAAATATCTGCAGATCGTACAAATATTTGTCCCGAGGCGGGAATCGAACCCGCAACCTCCTGCGTCGCAGGCGGACCTTCGCCCACCGCGCCACAGTTGTCGTCAATATAATAGTAAGGTATTAATAAATAGATAAGATATAAAGTAAAAAGTACCTATGAAAGGGTTGTTGTTCACGTAATCGTAAAGTTCCTTATTACCCACGAGGAAACTGCCGACGATACGACCTTGGTGCAAAGTCTTCCTGAAAAATAAATACATATTGTGTTTACAGTTGTTAAACTACCACGGCGTAGGAGTCACGAGCAAGCTATGCGTTACTAATTAATTATTAGTAAAATAATAAATAAATAAGTAATGCTGGACAATCCACACAGCATCACCTAGCCCCAAGCTAAGCAGAGCTTGTGTACATGTAGATAGATATTTTTTATCTATACTAATATTATAAAGAGGAAAGATTTGATTGTTTGTATGTTTGTTTGTTTGTTTGTTTGAATTGAATAGGCTCCGAAACTACTGGACCGAGTTAAAAAATTCTTTCACCATTAGAATCCTTAATTTTCCGTGATGAACATAGGCTATATAATATTTTCAAAAAAGTTAGGGATCCGCATGAAAAATTCAATAATTGAACCGTGGGCTGTATATTCAACCTCTTTTTCTATTATGGCGCGTCAGAATAGAAAAAGAGGTTGTATAGCGCACGGTGCTTGCTTTTTCTCTACGGCCAGTGTCAGTTTTGTAATGTCGAGTCAATGTCAAAAACCCCAATGCTGTTAAAAAAAGTAAAGATCCGTATGAAAACTGTGAAACCCATCGTTTTAGTGTGTATAATTTCTGAAATTTTTGTTTAATACCCGTGCGAAGCCGGGGCGGGCCGCTAGTTATACATAAAAAAACGACCAGAACACACTGAATAAATATCTTTGAGTGGTTTAAAGGAAATTAATGTGCGGACTGATGCCGTGCGACATTTCCGGCGTGAAGTTGCGGCTCACGTCGGCTGCTTAGCAGCATAAACACTCTCATTGGAATATCTTCGCGGGTTTTTTAACCCTTAAAACCCGCATAGGCATCGATCGCAATTCGGTGATGAATCCGTTCGGCAGAGAGCGCTGTTTGCGCAAAAAAGTAAAGTTATGTTCTATCCTTCGCGAATATTGAACGGTCAAGTTTTAATATTTACTTAATCATCATCCTATAATAGTCCACTACTGGACATTGGCCTAATTATTTGGGGGTTATTGCCCATAATCCGCACGTTGGACATGCGGGTTGGGGATCGCAGTTCAGTGCAGTTGTTATGCAGAGGGCGCTGCTGCCCGCCCCCCGGTGTGTGTCCCTTAGTCGCCTCTTACGACACCCACGGGAAGAGTGGGGGTGGTGAGATTCTATGCCGGCACCACACGGCCAAATTTATATTTACTTAAATATTATAAAGAGGAAAGATTTGATTGTTTGTTTGAATTGAATAGGCTCCGAAACTACTGGACCGATTTGAAAAATTCTTTCACCATTAGAATCCTAAATTTTCCGTGATGAACATAGGCTATATAATATTTTCAAAAAAGTTAGGGATCCGCATGAAAAATTCAATAATTTTACCGTGTGCTGTATATTCAACCTCCTTTTCTATTATGGCGCGTCAGAATAGAAAAAGAGGTTTAATATACAATAGCGCAAGGTGCTTGCTTTTTCTCTACGGCCAATGTCAGTTATGGAGTGCTAGTCAATGTCAAAAATCCCAATGATGTTAAAAAAGTAAGGGACCCGTATGAAAACTGTGAAACCCATCGTGTTAGTGTGTATGATTTCTGAAATTTACCCATGCGAAGCCGGGGCGGACCGCTAGTTAATTATACTCGTATTTAGTTACTCATAGTATCTAGCACTCACTGATTGTTGGTGATACATCCGCGTTTGATCAGGTCGAGGACCCCGACGCTGAACATCTCAGAGTGGATCCCCAGGTCCTTGTGGTGTGTGAGCGCAGAGAGCACTGCGTCCGGGATGCTGCCGATACCTGCAACAATCACGTTGATGTTTTACGACGGACCATATTGGGTGACCCGTTCACTGGGCCTTTTAAGGCGGATGAATTTCCCATGCTCGGAGTTTCTCTGAAGGATAGGATTCGTAACGAATACATCCGACAGAGAACTAGCATCGACATAGCTCAGAGAATTAGCAAACTGAAGTGGCAGTGGGCCGGACATATTTCGCGAAGAACCGATAACCGCTGGGGTAAACGTGTTCTTGAGTGGAGACCGCGATTCGATAAACTTAGTGTAGGACGCCCTCCTGCCAGGTGGGATGACGATCTACGAAAGACTGCTGGCAGATGCTGGATGCGACAAGCCGAAGACAGGGCGCTATGGCGCTCATTAGGGAAGGCCTATGTCCAGCAGTGGACTAACATAGGCTGATGATGATGAATTTACCATAAAAGCAAAATCAAAATCAAAGTGCTTTATTTCCTTTAGTTAGACCTTACTGGACTCTTGGACACGGACATACAAACGTAATACCAAAACGATTTGTAATTTGAGCATATTTTCACACAAAAAATAAGAAAAAGTGTTTGCTCTGAAAATATCCGATCTGGTTTAATTTCATTTCAGTGAAGTGTTTTGAAAAAAAAAAAAACAGTATGGATACTTGTTCCTTCGCCGATAAAATATCTATCTGATGTTTGGTATACATGATTGGATGTTCATAGCTTTTCACGGATTGGACTCTTCATTCGTCAGACGTAACTACATCCTATCCTAGTACCGTAAAGACAGCGTGGCGAGCGCAGCAAGCCGCGCTATGCGTATTGAAATGCTACGCCAGTATGAAGAGAGAAGTGAGTCGCGCTGTTTAACAATGGGACAAGACAGTAAATCAAAATCAAAATCAAAGTGCTTTATTTCCTTTAGACCTTACAGGACTCTTGGTCTCATAAATCATCATCATCATCATCAGCTTATAATAGTCCAATGCTGGACATAGGCCTCCCCTAATGAGCGCCATAGATGGCATCATTATTTTTTAGACAGTAAATAAAAATATAATAATACATAATGCTGGACAATTCACTTAGCATCATCTAGCCCCAAGCTAAACAGAGCTTGTGTTTTGGGTACTAGATGACTGATATAATTAATACAATATTATTACATAAATAGATATTTTTTATTATACATAGAAAACGACCAGAACAAATATTTACAGAGTCGAATCGAACCCGTAACCTCACGAGAGTAACCTACCCATCTGCAGAGTAGCTCCGTCTTCGACAAGGTTTTCCCCGACCAGCTTGCCGATAGTCTGCTCTTCCGGGGAGCGTTTCGCTTTGGCGCCGTGCTCCGCCAGCGGCGAGTCGTCGCAGACGGCGTAGTCGATGTGGGAGGAGTGGATGATGGCATCGCTGAAGGTGCGAGGCATGTTCGGGTTGATTTGAGCTGTGAACGCAGAAATAGAATAGAATATTTCTCACATTCATTCAGTCAGTGTTCGATGTGCTCACTAATTTCGCCAAGCACTTGTGCAAAATTCACTTGCGATTTTCAATGACTATTCTCGATATTTCGCCGGAATAACAATTTATTGCATCAATTTCTCTCTAAATGATGATTCACTTCTTATCAAGTGAACACACTAAATGAGTTAGTTATTGAACGACCACAACCTATGTATCTATCTATACTTAACCTAAGAATCCTGTTCTCATGTAAGTGACATAATTTGTCTTTTTGAGAATAAATGAATATTAAACCAAAAAAAATAAAAAATTATTACATTTTTGCGGTCGGCAGCATTTTTTCTAAATAAAATTGTACGGAGCCGATGTAAACAGAGACGCAGTGGCGGCGCCATCTCCATTTCTATACTAATACTAGCTGACAAGCTTCCGGTATCATTCGCGTGAGGTTAAGGGTTAAAAATTTACGAAATCAGCTAAAACCGTTGTATGGGCCGTGAATTAATTATACCCTTTTCAATAGTAAAAATGCCGTTGATGCCCGTTTTATGGAGTCTCTTCATGCATTCTGAATTACGTTTCCCGTATTTTGTTTATTTTTCCAGTTGAATTTGAAGCATATCGTTTCATTCATGAATTACTTTTATGCAATGAGACTCAAAGTCGAACACTCTTCTTTAGCCCAAACTTAAAGAAATTTTAAAATTCCTGAAATATATATTTATTTATTTAGTATTTTTTATATATCGATGAAACATCGGGAACTTTCCTACTTTTCCTTACTTTATTTTCCTTTATTACTGAATTTTTTAAAAACGTATTTTTTAATTTACAGTCTTTCGTATTTTCAGTCTGTCTGTTAAGTTTTAATTTGATTTGACAGCGAGGTAAATATTCCGGTTAAGTAACCGCCGGTTCACACATGTCTCCGTTTTACTGTTCCGTTTTATCGTGTACGTAGTTTTTTCGTCGATGGCGTATGTGGTTGTATGAGCGACTTCACACATGGCACAGTATTCTGTATACAGATCGACGAACAAAATACGTACACGATAAAACGGAACAGTAAAACGGAGACATGTGTGAACGGGCCGTAAGACTACTTGAAAAGCGCGGATGCCGCCTGATGCAGCTACTTAATAATTTCACAATACGAGTAAAAACAATGCGATTGTTATGTTTTGCGTTCAAAATTTTTATAGGTTTTTCGAATAACCTTAGGATCAGCTCACACCGATTAGATACAAATCGCAACGAGTCTCAGGCACCGCGGCGCGTTTTCGTATCCAATAAAGAAAAAAAAATCGATATACAATACACATTGTACATAATATATTGATGAGTTGAGCTACATGTAGTATGTTTGCAACAGTCAGCAGTCAGCTCAATTGTTTCTTTGTAAATACTAGTTCTAATTTAGTCAGTAAATGTAAAAACTATGTGCAGCGTCGCATCGTGTGTGTGACCTGACTCTTACACATTTAAGTACTCACGATTATTTTTGGGTTTTGTTGTCAGACAAGGCGAATTCATTATACATACGAATTTGTAAATGACCTACAGTTGAACTTTTGGGCAATGATCCGAGTTTATATTTATTTTATTACGAGCTAATTTAAAAAAAAGTTGTAAACTTGTATGATTTCGAACGTTATTTCACAAATATTGTGTTATTTTAACAGGGACAGACGGAGGCACTTATATTATTTAGTTATACCCTACCTATATTAGTAGTTATACATAGAAAAACGACCAGAACACCGTGAACAAATATTTGCAGATCGTACAAATATTTGTCCCGAGGCGGGAATCGAACCCGCAACTTCCTGCGTCGAAAGCGGACTTTCGCCCACCGCGTCATAACGGTCGTAATTTTTTTATTCTTACCCACTATGACTTTAGAATTGATAAGTGCGGAACGAACACAGTCCACCGATGTACCCAAACTGCAATATCCGTGCTCGTCGATTGGTGAAACCTGTAATAAATAAATAAATAAATAATGCTGGATAATCCACACAGCATCATCTAGCCCCAAGCTAAGTAGAGCTAGTGTTATGGGTACTAGATGACTTTATACTTAGTACTATAATATAACTGTAAATAAAACGGCTCGCACCAGACTAATTTTTTTACTAAAGTTTCATAGACAAAGACTATTGACAGTTTACATCAGTTTCACATTCCTAATGATAAAATGGCGTTACTAGTCGCTAACTAACTAATTATAATAGAAGTTAACGAAGATGTTATCCGCCAAGTGTAGAGACACAAAGGAAAACGAAAGGGGAATAAAATACATAAACTTTAAGCTTTAGTGTACAGTATGATCGTGATCAATAAATAAACAGGATACCTGGATAAGAGCTACATCCGGTACGATGATCTTCCTATGGAACAACTTGGGGATGTCTTGCAGGAAGATGGGGATTACGTCGGATCTGCCGTCGGCCACCGCTTGGCGGACGTTCCCCCCCATGAATAGAGAACAGGACCTGGCAAATCATAATAATCATTTATTTCTGGCAACATTACTCTAGTACAAGATGTTAAATACTTAAAAACTACGGTCCACATAAAATAGACTTGCTGATATTTCGGACAGAATAAATTGGGACACTTTGTCCGAAATGACACTTTTTAGTTTTATATTATTCACTGACATTTCGGACACCGATTATAAACGCTGTTTTGTACAGTCAGATAGAAAAGTGAAACTGCCAAGACGAATCCAATGATCAAGTGAATACTTCAAAAAATAATAATCTTTCAACGTTTGGATACGAGGAAACCATACATCTATACTAATATTATAAAGAGGAAAGATTTGATTGTTTGTTTGTTTGTTTGAATTGAATAGGCTCCGAAACTACTGAACCGAGTTAAAAAATTCTTTCACCATTAGAATCCTTAATTTTCCGTGATGAACATAGGCTATATAATATTTTCAAAAAAGTTAGGGATCCGCATGAAAAATTGAATAATTGAACCGTGGGCTGTATATTTAACCTCTTTTTCTATTATGGCGCGTCAGAATAGAAAAAGAGGTTGTATAGCGCACGGTGCTTGCTTTTTCTCTACGGCCAGTCAGTTTTGGAATGTCGAGTCAATGTCAAAAACCCCAATGCTGTTAAAAAAAGTAAAGATCCGTATGAAAACTGTAAAACCCATCGTTTTAGTGTGTATAATTTCTGAAATTTTTGTTTAATACCCGTGCGAAGCCGGGGCGGGCCGCTAGTCTAACATAAATAAACCTATTTACTAACTACCATGTAATAATGTCACACGATTATGTGCTGCCACCGGTAATCGTCCGCGAAAACTCCGGAACAGCACTTTTTCGGCGAGAATTCCTCCTTAGGTCGAAATATTTTAATGGTTATTTAGTTAGAGAGATTATTCAGTGTTCAATAACTTTATTTAGGCTTACAACATAAGCACTTAAACAAGTTGCAAAACTAAATATTAGTAATAGTAATTGTGATACTAGTAGGTATGGTATTGTATGAAGCGATTATACATATAGCAAAATTAGGTCCCTACAATATTGTACTACGAACGATCTCAATTGTTGATTAACTGAGTTGCTGCATCCTGTGGGTTCTGTATAGGGTTCTCTGATTTACATCTACCTCTATATCTATACTAATATTATAAAGAGAAAGATTTGATTGTTAGTTTGAATTGAATAGGCTCCGAAACTACCCTGCATATTGTGCATTTCGTGGTCTAAATGAATAGTCAACCCTGGATTCCACCACTCACCTAAAAATATCTTTACAATCAGGGGCGGTCATCATTTTATACGATTTATTTTTTCACCTACCATACCCTGCATATTGTGCATTTCGTGGTCTAAATGAATAGTCAACCCTGGATTCCACCACTCACCTAAAAATATCTTTACAATCAAGGGCCGTCTTAATTTTATACGATTTATTTTTTCACCTACCATACCCTGCATATTTTGCATTTCGTGGTCTAAATGAATAGTCAACCCTAGATTCCATTACACTCACCTTAAAATATATCTTCAATCAAGGGCCGTAATCATTTTCATGTGATATTTTTTTCCACCTACCATACCCTGCATATTCTTCAGTTCGCGGTCTGAATGAATAGTCAACCCTGGATTCCATCACACTCACCCAAAAAATATCTTTACAATCAGGGGCCGTAATCATTTTATACGATTATTTTTTCACCTACCATACCCTGCATATTGTGCATTTCGTGGTCTACATGAATAGTCAACCCTGGATTCCATCACACTCACCTAAAAATATCTTTACAATCAGGGGCCGTAATCATTTTATACGATTATTTTTTCACCTACCATACCCTGCATATTGTGCATTTCGTGGTCTAAATGAATTAGTCAACCCTAGATTCCATTACACTCACCTAAAAATATCTTTACACTCAGGGGCCGTGTACTTCGCCTCTTTCTCGGTATGCATATGCACCACTTTGATTCCTTTCAAATTATTTGCTTTACCGACATCAGTCATCGAATTGATGAGGGTTAGGGGAGTCGCCGCCGCTCCATGGACGAAAATTGTTGTATCTGGATAACAAAAATAAAAAATATTAAAAAAAAATAAAGAATTCGCCTATGTTTTGTACACGAAGAGCATAACTAAATAAGAGATACATATCACTTAGATTAAAATATATTATATTTTAATCTAAGTGATATGTTTAAGTCAGAAAAACTGTGCTATCTCTTATTTAGTTAGATAGAATACAAAATACTGTAACATTTTTGCATTTGCTAATCATGTGGAACATCTATACTAATATTATAAAGAGGAAAGATTTGATTGTTTGTATGTTTGTTTGTTTGTTTGTTTGTTTGAATTGAATAGGCTCCGAAACTACTGGACCGATTTGAAAAATTCTTTCACCATTAGAATCCTAAATTTTCCGTGATGAACATAGGCTATATAATATTTTCAAAAAAGATAGGGATCCGCATGAAAAATTCCATAATTGAACCGTGCGCTGTATATTCAACCTCTTTTTCTATTATGGCGCGTCAGAATAGAAAAAGAGGTTGCGCACTGTGCTTGCTTTTTCTCTACGGCCAGTGTCAGTTATGGAGTGTCGAGTCAATGTCAAAAATCCCAATGCTGTTAGAAAAAGTAAGGGATCCGTATGAAAACTGTGAAACCCATCGTGTTATTGTGTTTAATTTCTGAAATTTTTGTTTAATACCCGTGCGAAGCCGGGGCGGGCCGCTAGTAATTATATATTTCGACGACATCTGTGGCGCTGTGGGCAAAGGTCCACCTGCGGCGCATGAGGTTGCGGTTTCGATTCCCGCCTAGGGACAAATATTTGTACGATCTGCAGATATTTGTTAAGGGTGTTCTGTCGTTTTCTATGTATAATAAAAAATATCTATACAAGTAGTAATATTGTATTATGTATATCATCTAGTACCCATAACACAAGCTCTGCTTAGCTTGGGGCTAGATGATGCTCTGTGGATTGTCCGGCATTATTTATTTATTTATTAATTGATTCTAAAAAAATTACTAAAATCTATTTAACGTACATTGTGTTCAAGCAAATAATTATCTTTATCTTTATCTCGGCCGCAGTGCAGACCAGGCCTCCGAACGCGACACCAGCCGTGCTGAGCATCTGATATTATGACGTATAATGTACCTACGTATACTAGCATGCAGTGTAAAAAAGTGCTAAGCATCTGATATTATGAGTCATAATGCTAGTATAGGTACATTATACGTCATAATTTATGACGTATAATGTACCTATACTAGCATGGAGTTTAAAAAAGTGCTGAGCATCTGATATTATGACGTATAATGTACGCATACTAGCATGGAGTTTAAAAAAGTGCCGAGCATCTGATATTATGACGTATAATCTACGTATACTAGCATGGAGTGTAAAACAGTTACTTGAAGGCCGCAAATGAGGCTCGGAATTAATTCGTACTTATGGAACTTACATTGGACAGCCCTGATCTAACTAGAGGATTGACGTAGGCTGGTGAACACACCCTCAATCACTAAATACCACGTCAATGACCTCTGATAACATGCCAACAACCCATCGCGAGTTTATAAACATGTGACAACAATTACTTTATCGTTGTTTACGTTCAAGATGTTTACATAAAATAATTTAAATGAAACAAGCTTTGGTACGCTTCCTAATAAAAATCATAGTAACAATTTAATTTACCAATTACAATCTAAAAAAAAAATTTAGTAGCCACGATTTCAATAATAAATGTTTCTTCAATAAAAGAACAATGGCAGAATTTGGTCTGGACTTTTTTTTGCGTCCATGGATCTGATGTATATGAATCAAATTTAATAAATTTTCTACGATTTTTCAATTATTCACTCCTTCTCGTAAAGGCCGGAGTTATTTTATGATATTTAAAAGCTTATCAAATGATATTCGAATTAGGTACATTCGAAATGTTACCATTTTATTAGGGGTGCGAGTACAATTATTGAATGCAATGTATCATTTGTCTTTGATTTGTCTTTGATCATGTTGTCAGCGGTTGTCTGTCAAGACGCCATAGAATCTAGAACGTAGTGGTTTTATTCTCTTTGACAGAATCCTTCCGAGACTTCGGCGTTTTTCATCTCTGCTGTGTTTTGTGTTTATATTTTGGTTTTCTATTGATTTTTACCCGAATTACGGAAGCCACAGGCGACGTATGTAACACCCGACCTAGACTGTTTATGGACTGATTGATACTGCCCTGTGTCTGGCTAGTGTGTGCCCTTAGGACTCCGATATTGTTGTTTTGGGTGTTCTGGGCATTTTCTATGTAAAATAAAAAAATATCTATTAATGTAGGTATACCTATATATATTGTTTTAAGTATATAGAGGTAAGTTATCTAGTAGGAATTCATAACATAACACAACCTCTGCTTAGCTTCGGGCTAGATGATGCTGTGTGGATTGTCCGTCCAACATTATTTATTAAAACCCTCAGTTTTTTTGTGTTTACGGGGCAAGTAGGTACATTTTTTTTAATACACGCCCAGCTTTCGTAAACATACAAGAAGTTTAGAATTTGTTTTGCTCATTTTGTTTATCATTTCTCATTTCGAATATGTATATAAGGTGGCGTGGTCTAATTGATAAGACCAAACCCAAGACCAAACCACATTATCCATTTATTTATGATTTGATTTCAATCTGCAATCTGCGATGTTTTATAGACAAATATTGTTTGACATTCATTCACACACCGGGGGGGCGGGCAGCAGCGCCCTCTGCAGAACAACTCCACCGAACTGCGATCCCCAACCCGCATGCCCAGCGTGGGGATTATGGGCAGTAACCCCCAAATGATAATGCCATCTATGGCGCTCATTAGGGGAGGCCTATGTCCAGCAGTGGACTATTATAGGCTGGTGATGTATGTATGTATGTATGTATGTTCATTCATAACCAAAAAATTCAAACACTGAAATCTTTTTTTTCCGGCTTTCCTCAAAGAAAATAGTCTCATTTATAGATTCTGGAGCTAACGCCAAATCTTTTAACATTTTTTTCATTACGGTACGCTTCAATTTGATCTTAGACAATTCTTAGTATGGAGACCTGCCATTGTTCTTTATTTAGCTTCTTGACCATAATCGTAAACATTTTTTACCATTATCCCTGATGTGATGAACATAGGCTATAGCATATGTACAAAAAAATTAGGTATCCGTATGAAAACTTCAACAAAAACACAAACACACAGCAAAACACAAAACACAAAATTTTGTCAAATACCCATGCGAAGCCGGGGCGAACCGCTAGTTCCATATAAAAGAGTTAAAATTTAGATTACAGACAAGCCAAATTTTATACAATAAATCATTATAACTCTCCCAGTTTCTCAGAGAGAGACTCGCTTAAGGCCAGGTAGGCCAACAGAGGCCGCACTTTTGTGGTTTTCAAAACCATCTGAGATGTAGGAATACTGATTAAAAATTCTGTAAAAAAGATATGTAATAGTTAAGGATTTAGTCTAGTCAAATTCGCATTCAGATACAAGATTTTATAAACTTCGCTCGGGAAAAAAAAATCTCGAAGTTACCCCTTTTTGAAATGTTTTTTCAATATTATGACTAAACTATGTGATATTTTAAGTTTTTTTTTGTACTCAATTAAAGACAGTAACTATTTCTAGACAAATTCGCAGAGTTTGTCCTGATAAAATGATTTTCAAAATCACTATTTTGAAATAACTACAAAATTCACAAGCGTGGTGGCTTGGCAGACACGATCAGTCGCGCTCTGGCGCTTACAGACGACGGACCTATGTCAATTTTTCCGCTAATTTATGAAGTACGTAAATGTTTCATTTGTTATGCAATTTTAGTCTCTGACACAATGGCGTTAGATTCAATTTTACTTCAACCTTTGACATGATATGTGACGGTCGTAGTGCCATAGTATAAAATCATCGGTATGTAAGGCAGAAAATTAATAAAGGTTATTGTTCTAGTTTAAAAATATATTATCTACTTACTGGAATGATTTATTGAAGCCAATAATATTTAGTTAACTACATTAACATTTTATATATCTATAAAGCATTGACATAATTGTTCTCCTTGATGGTGGAGCCCCCTCCACCATCATAGGTATGGTTTTTTTTACGGAATCGTATAGAGGGCATCGGGGGGACATAAGGAAAATTCCGACTTTTCCAAATTTGCCCCTTCTCCCCCCCCCTTTAGGGGGGCTCCCAAACAGAGCCATCAGCACAGCACAGCTGCAATGCGACAAAGAGGAACAGCACGGCGAGCGAAGCGAGCTGTGCTGTGTGACCTAACACCCACTTATATGGGTATCGTTTTCGACTAAATCAAACACGTAGATTACGAAAAAGATGTCCATTTTCAAATCCAAGATGGCTGAAAGTTTACTATCGCAGATTTTACACATGGATATCGATTACCATCAAATCAAAGACGTTTTAGGTTATGAAAAGTAAAAACTCCAATGCGATAAGGCCCCTAAGGCAAGGCACTCCCCCCGAGCTGCTAACCTCTAGTTTTTAATCTATAATTTTATTACATGTTAATAGGTTTCTTTTATCTATACTAATATTATAAAGAGGAAAGATTTGATTGTTTGTTTGTTTGAATTGTTCCGAAACTACTGGACCGATTTGAATTTTTTTTTATCATTAAAATGCTAAATTTTCCGTGATGACCATAGTTAGGGACCCAGATGAAAAATTCAATAATTAAACCGTGCGCTATACCTATATTCTTTTTCTATTATGGCTCCGCTGCTTGTTTTCAGATTTTTTAAATTATTATATAGTAAAAAACTGCAATTAAAACATGAATAAGAGCGTTTTCTACTTTACGTAAAATAAGTTTTATGTTTTTTTCCCGAATAAAACCGCAATCACATCTTACAATAAAAAGCGAGATATCGAGGAGTGAGTATTAACCTGTTGCGATGTTGTTCGGATCAAAGAGTTGTTTTTATTTTTCGTTTAATAAAAAAGTAAAACCCATTACAAAAAGCCTATCTCAAGAACTACTCGTACGATTTGCCTGAAAAAAAATCACAAGGTGTAATCGCACCTCAGAAACAATTATTTCAAATAAAAACACTTCTATAGTAATAGTCGGTTACCATATTATTATGTATTCGGTGGGGGCGGCGAATTATGAAATTTTTTTTTTTTTTTTTTTTATTTTATTTATTCTTGAAAAACTTATTCTAGTTATTAAATATTAACATTCGTTAAGCCCTTGAGGATTTGACTCGAATGTTACATTCCTCTGGTTACATACTTTACGTTTTTTATTACGTGAGTGATAAAACAAAATTTTTGTGTCTTAAACTACTAAGGTACCTAATTGATATAAACAGATAAAAAGTAAGAATAGTTATTGAATAAACGCAGCCCGAAGTGTGCAGCATATCGATGCAGTGTTCGGGCTTTCTCGGACGGCCGAGCCTCCCGAAGTTCCCCGAACACTGCAGAATGCGCCGACCTCGCTCTGGTCGGCAAAAATGAAAAAATGAAAAATCAAAATAAAGATTTTCAGTAGGTACAAATTTTGAAATTGAATATTGAAATGGGACCCTACAGAGTCGAATGGGGTATCAAATTAAAGGTTTCAATTTGCACATTCCAAAAAAGATTTTGAAATTTTGATGAATTTTATACTTTTTGAAATATTTAGAAAAAGGTCGAATAAATGACCATTCCCCCCCTTATCTCCAAAGATTGCAGAGCGATCGATGTGAAATGTAATAAATGGTCAAAAAATTAACCATTCCCCCACCAACCCCCTATCTCCGAAGATTGCAGAGTGATCGATGTAAAATGTACTATGCGTTTGTAGATATAGATTTATAATTTACAGAAAAAATATAGAGAAGTCTGTAAAAATTAAACTTTTTGAAATATGGTCATAAAACAAATTTTCATACAATGAGACTTTTTCATTGAGAGCAATTCAAATCAAAGGTATGGAATTCGACAATTCAAAACAGGTTTTGAAAATCGCCTAAGTTTCATACTAAGTAAAATACGTTGAAAAAGGTCGAAAAAAGAATTGTAGGTTCGAACCCATCGATCCGAATATCGTTGTGATTTCAAGATGAAAATGTAAATTATAGACTTCCTAGCCTTACCACAAATGGAAAAAATAATTATGTGATGTCCATAGCCTTATCATCTCCTGAGCCACTAACCGGGTACAAGCACGCTAGAATTGAATATTGGAGAATTTTGAGAAAATAATAATATTTTATTATAATTGTTTTATTTGATACCCTTTATTCTTTGTATTTATTTCAAACAAAATTTTAAATCATAGAAGCGAATGTTCTCTATTTGCTTCTTTGTCTTCTTTATTTGAGTAGGTATTTATTTCAAATTTTGTAGGTACTTAAAAAACGAAGTTCGGAAATTAACTATGCCTTTTGTTGGTCTGGTCCAGACGTTTTTCAGCGTTCTTGGTTTGGTTGGTTATCTTGGGATCAATTACTTTATTATTAATTCATTATCTATATTAAGAAACATAAATAGAGATGAAGTTGTAACAACTTCATTTATTTACGAAACTCTAACTGAAAACTATTAACAAAGTTTGATCATAGCAACAGCGTTTCTAAAGTGAAATAATATTATGCTACTGCTTATTTCTATACTATGTCGTTGGCGCTGCATCTGCGCTAAGTATTTCGCGCACAACTTTAGACAGGACAAAATGCCTACAGCTGCAGGAATACCTCGCCTTAACAGAGTTAATTTTAGGTTAAACATTTGCGGTTCGTTTACATACATACCTACTAAATAAATTTTAGCTAATGCATAGACAAATCGTTCTCCAGCTATATCGTTGTCTACATACGTCAGTCCAAATATCTCATTCCTTACAAAAATTTGTTTTGTATCATCCAATTAGGGCAGTTTGCAATTGGTTTGACCGAGTTGTGTCGATGACGCAAATGTATTTGTCCCTTCAATGTTGTTACTAGGGCTTGCAATTATTCGAATATTCGATTTATTTTCTGGTAGGTTATGTTAATGTATGCCTAAATGTAAACTTTAGTTGTAAATAAATCATTTTGTATTTTTATTTGTACAATCTTCGAAGACAAAGGAAAGAATAATAAAAAAAAATGCTTATTTTATAGATTAGTCTTACATCGAGCTTCAAAACACCCTGCATATTAAATTTTACTTTTGAATGTTTATAAACAAATCTGCTAAACTGTAATATTTCACAGTCAATTGAGGCATATTTTTAAATTGTCATTTCATTTTCATAATTCTTAGCATTAGGTTTCTGTAGGGCGACCTTTAAACCTGTTAACGTCCAACAAGAAATAGTAGCACAATTAATAGAGAAAGAATTAATAATACAATGGTTATGATAATTATGATGTCAGGGCCAAGAGAACGAGTATTGAATTAAAACCCTTAACGACACACGCAAGGGCGTCGCCAAGGGGGGGCAGGGGGGGGCAGCTGTAAAAAAATGTATCTGCAAAAGCAACACAGATAGTCTTCTGAGATTTTTACCAGCCTTGCGAAAATTTCACAATTTCTCAACCATTTTCAGCGGCCGCAAAATCTACAAATACCGACGCTCATTCAGATTCAGATTCAATAACTTTATTTCTTTAGGCTTACAAAATAAGCACTTAGACAAGTCAAATTTCAAACAGATAATTATTATGAAAAAGAAATAATAATATATGTTGTTGATTTCTCTTCACTTCAATTTTTTTTCCACTAGTTCTAGTTCACTAGGAAGAAGTGAAAAAGAAACCACTAGTACATTCATACTCGTATATAACTTATGTGTCTAATACAATGTTTTTTTTGCCTATCTAAATCTAAGTTTAGTGTGATTTAGATATATGTCAATAATTATTAAAATTCCACTCACTGTTATAATTTTTTACGCGACAATTTTTGTTACTTTTTTGGATGACCCGAAAAAGTTTCAAAATTTGTCGCGCTGGCTCATTTCCCTCCGGGGTATTTTTTTTAATGTATTTCTAACATTTATTTTTACTTTTTGCCTTGCTTACTTCACCAAACTCCAAAATGAACACCGCAAAGTCTCTTGAAAATTTTCGGGGTTCGAGGGTTCGCGGTTACCAAACATTCGAAAAGTCTCAAAAATAGTTTTTGTCTCGATGTCGTATCTATTGTCACACTCTGGCATACTTTTTAAGGTTACCGGTTTTAAGGCTCGAAACACCCCCCCTCCCACTGAGTTCCATGCTGAATAGCTGCTATCTTCCATAATATTAATTTGCCCCCCCCCCCTTGGCCGTGGGCTGGCGACGCCCTTGGACACACGAAAGTTTTGCTTTATGATTTTGAGGCTGTTGTTTGACCAAACATTAAGAGGTTTTAGATCTGTATTAAGTAATAAAGTTCCTACAACCATAAGGCACTAGAAATGTTATCATATCAGTCTCTTATTATATGAATTACATTAGTCATCTATGCGGCGACAACGTCACGCGTCAATGCGACTTATTCCCTCAAATTTCTGTGATTTTAAATGTCTCGAATAAATATATATCTGTGGTCTCGAAAATACGAATCGAAAACCGCTCATTGAAAAGGGCCTGGCACGAAATGACAAAAAACTGGAGTTTTGATATTTTTGCAGTTTTTAGATTAAATTTTTATCATAATGCCTTATCATGTGTATATCGGATGAGAATAACTCTTATGCAAGGACTAGATAAGTCCTACCTAAGTATTATTATTGTATACGGAGCGAGTTTTATCTATCGAAAAGCCATAAAAGGAGTTATGAGCTCAATTTTGAAAAAAAATAGTTTTTTTACTTCTTTTGGAAAAGTGAGTAGGTAGTAGGTATCTACCTACTTAATTGAAAATTTATCCTATATAATAATCTTTTTACATTTTTGGGTTCTTTAGTCTACAATAAAAAAAATAAAGGTAAGACGACTATGTACGTTCCCAAACTTGTTACCAAAATCACACCTTCAAAATTCAAAATATTGAGAGGAAGGCCGGCGATACACTTCCCATAAGCTTCCCATGTTTATTTGTATGAATAGGCGTATACGACTAGCCAAACGCGATTTTAGTGTTTACAAATAAAAATATATAATAATAGTAATGCTGAAACATCCACATATCGACCGGCATATATTGCGTACCTTTTTGAAGTTTTAGGAACGAATTTCATATAATTTACGCTGACAATTATAATAAGACGTAATTTTTCTCTACTAATAAAATAATCCTCATGCATTGCCCCTTTGTGTGTTACCAGCTGGACAAACTCTGTTAGGTATCATAAGGGCGCATACAACCTCAACTCTGTGCGAAAAGGCTAGACATATGATTTTGCGTTCATAAGAGCGGGACAGGGCATTGCAACGCAAGTCCAAAAATCACCAAAAATCAAGTTTTAGCTTATTATCTATTAATTAGGACATTATTTGAAAAAACCGAAACATATAACATTTTTATTATACTTAATTCTATTACCACGCTTATTGTCAAGATCTGAACTTCTGTATTTATTGAGAAATTTAGGTTTTAGTAAAAATTTAGAGGTAACTTTGCGATTTTTTTCTATCGAGAAAATTTTATGGAATCGTGTTTTCAAAACATATGATCGATAGATTATGTCCTGAACTTTAGCATATATCAATTTCAAAGTTAAATATTCTGTAGTTTAGACGATATGGACATCCGGCGGAGTTGAAAATTAGCAGTTTGAGGTAGTATACACTCATATGTAAGCAATTTATATTTGCATGGATAAAATGAGTCAGGTCAGTTTAGCTAATTGGGCACACAGCCAACTGTTTGCATCTTATTAAAATACCTACAGAAACTGGTTTCATAAGGAAAGTGTTTTGCTTATCTACATTTATTTTACCAACGAAAGGTAAATGTATTATTTTATATGTGCTTTTGTGTAGGTAATGCAATATTTAAAGAAACAATACGGGCGCCAACGACTAAGGGGTGCAGATAGGTGCGGCTATCATATCACCATCACGAAGACTTGAGCGGGATTCCTGTTATAACTCTATTAGACACTACCACCCCCAAGTCTACATCCTAAGATACACGTCTTGAGACTCCACTCAGCACTTCAACAAAAGCAAGAAACAGTAGGAATCTGGTCCTCTGACGGAATGCCACTCGGCAAGAACCAGGAACTTCTCAGGGATCTCTTGATACTTGTGCTACTATTATGCTAAGATAATGTGTTTCTGGAACTAGTGGCTGATTCTGAATATTCTTTCACTAATAGAGCTTTATATCATCTACATTATTCTTTAGTGATATATGTAATTATGCTCTTTTATCAGTACCAAATGAGAAAAGCAAAAAGTATTAATCAAAACTGCTATTTCAACAGCGTAGATTAGAAACATCCTGTATAATAAGTACATTATAATTTAGTAGGAAAAAGGAGCTATTATGAGAAATACAGAAAACATATGCTTAATTATGTGTGCATGTGCACAAACAATTGAGATAAAATACATTTATGCTTCTGGACTTTGAACCATACTCTTTTCACTTATCAATTGCCTGGAGATGTCTATTTACACACAAAAGGTGAGTATCAAGGTCCAAAGTTCATCGGCATGGACATCAAACTAATGCCAGGGGAGTGCCAAAAGCACAGGTTTGCAAGAAATGTTCCACTTGCAGGTAATGGATACTCTATGGTGTTTTCAATAATAACTTATCATTATCAAATAGCAGGGAGTTATTGGAGAACTTGATATAAATTATACACATAGCCACAATGGGGAAATATTTAAATAAATCAGCATTATGCATTGTATCCAGAAACATGTCTTGATTAATTATTATTCTTTCTTCTATTGTAAATGTAGCAATGTAATCAATGGGGATATAAACAGCACTATCATGAATGAGAAAATAGTAAAAGAAGTTATGTATGAACTAGTTTTTGCTTAGATGTTTCCTTGTGGGATCTTACCTGATTTCAATAATTTTTCAAACACTTCATTAGCACTCAGGTAGCATGGATCCTTGTCAGGTATGGGCATCGACAGCTCCTTGGAGTACGTAAAGTAGGTTCTGGAGTTCTCGTGAGGTGACACGGGCAATATCCGCGCTAAACTATAGCCCACTCGAGGAATACATAAAAACTTGGACATTTTGAACGTTTGTTACTGATTTTTATTTATCCGGCTGAATCACAAACTAATAGGATGCTTGGGTTGACTGGAATGGCGGGTATGTCGACCGACGACCATAGATTTATAAGTATTTAATTTACACAAAGTACTTTGAACTAGAAATAATGGTGCAGGTACAGGGCCGACTTTTCTACCGAAAATCTGTCGGCTGACTGACTGACAGATTTCTGAAGTGAACGATGATGAATCAATCAAATAAGAAGTTCAGGCTCAGACTCAGACGAAGTTTATTCCTTCGTCTGAGAGTCTGAGAGACAGGCACGTAAAATAAGAAGAAGAAGGCACGTAAAAGTATATAGACGCAGATGGTGTTTTGGGTAGCCTGGTGAAACATTAGTCGTTGGAAAGAGTTCTGTTACCATAGAGATATAGACCCCTTCTGTCTTTGGTGCTGTCAAAATTACACTGACAACTGAAGTGGAGCCTCCCCGTATCTGGCAATCATGATAGAGCGACAGATAAAAATATGGCGCTCGAGGCATGACACCGGGTCTTGGGAAGAAACCACAATTTTACAGTTGTTCTATTGAGTTTTGGTTTATACTCCCTCTAATCTGGGCCAGCTAGTACCGGCGAGCCTAAATCAGGTCGTGGGATGTAACCCATGCCTTCACGCCCATGGTTTTCCAAAAAGAGTATTCTTGGAAAAGGAAAAGGTTTCACATCAAAATGGCGTCCAATGGCTAGCTAATCGGAAATGAACCGGGACGCGGCAAAAAGGATAATTCTGCGCCGTTAAACGTACAGGAAATATCAAGATTCCTAGTATCCTGTGGTAATAGCAAGCGCTATGGATTTTCAGTTCTGCAAGGGTTTGTATTGTGATGGTGGTAAGGTCTGATCGGTCCACATTTAAATTAGGTATTGGTTTTGTTAACGCTCAATTGATTTGTACATACCAAGGTACTAAAGGTAGCATGTTAACTTTGCAAGCAGTTCAAGTTAATTAATTTGATTGACCATACCTACATTTAATTAACCCAAACTGAAGAAAAATCTTAGAAAGAAACTAAACTTTCTTGGTTCAACAAAGTCACAAGTAGGTGATTGATCAAATCTGTTCAATGTGACCCTATGAGGCATAGCTGGTGATAATGGTGTCCCAAAGTGTGAACGATGATGTACTGAGGTGGGAGAGGGCACCTATGTTGCATCTTTCTGCTGTGATTTATTGTTTTCAGATTTCTGTCAAAATGGAGAATGCCATACAGTGTGATGAAGCTACATTCAGCATGGAGGTGGTACAGGGTAACAAGGACATCCATGTTGCAATACAAAATGGAGCCTGATGATGGGATGTCATAGAAAATCAACTTTACATGGTCGGTAAGATAGTGAAGGGTGCCTGGTGATTAAGATAGGCCACATCAACCTGTCTGATTGTTGGTTTGGGTTTCCAAGTAAGTGTTTGTTTTTATAACAAAAAAAAAAGGGAATGAAACAATAAAATAATTTTTCTGTTGATTATGAAATACCCAACACTTTGTATTAAGTTGCTGTTCTACTGTGTTACCTTCATGTATCTGTTCAGTTAGGTACTCATTCAGAATTGTGTAATGTTATGTTGCACATGTTACTAAAATAAACAAGAAAATTACAGACTTGATATTGATGTTGAGGAGTGAAGTAAGTATAAACAAAAATACCTTCTTTCTAATACCTAACAGTATAGCTACCCGCAAACACAGATGATCATGCTGTGTGATTTATTATGTTGTCGTTTACTTTCTACTATAGCTTTAGATGTGTTTTGTTGTTTACTCTGGACTTTCTTGTGTTGTATTCTACTATAGCTTTTGATGTGTTTTGTTGTTTTCTCTTGTTCACATGGTTGGTTTCATTCTGTTTCTATACAGTCGGGGTTGTTTTTGGTTTTTCCTCGGTTTCTTGGACTTAGTGGGCTGTACACGGTGGTACAAATGGGCATATTGAGTATGGTGTCTCAATATAAGTGGGTTGTACACGGTGGTACAAATGGGCATATTGAGTATGGTGTCTCAATATTAGTGGGTTGTACACGGTGGTACAAATGGGCATATTGAGTATGGTGTCTCAATATTAGTGGGTTGTACATGGTGGTACAGTGTTGCATGGCAGAACTGATGTGTGCATCGTTCAATTTTGTGTTGTGTCTAAACAGTGATCAGATGTTGTTTGTTTATGGAGATAGTTCCATCTTGTGAGTCTAGTCTGATTAATTCAGTGTTGGCTTATGGATAACTGATGTGTTTTTGATTCGGGTCCTCTCATCTCTCTGGTAGTACCACCGCGGATCTCATCTGTGGTCGGTAACTATCACTGGTTGTTTCCTAGTTGTCTGCACATGAGTGGGGCCTATACTAGGGCCGTTCTCACGAAATGGAGCGTTGTGGATGGCAAAGAAGTTGAGTGTGGTTATTGTATGTTGATGTTTTAACCTTCAACGTATCGCGGGCTGAGGCTAGCAATGTTCTTAGTTTGTGGATGGAGGTGTCGGCAGGGTGTCTGTGCTGCGGTAAGTAACGTGCGTGCGGCGGCGGGGCCAACTTGTGTCTGACTGATCCGTGCGTTGATCTCGGAAGGTTTATTGTCAGGTTGGACGAGCGATTTTGGTTGGAGTGGAGTTTACGGGACGCAGGACTTAGAAAATTTTCGACGAATTTTTTTATGTATATATAACATGTATTTTTTTTTATGGCTACGTAAAGAGGGTCACTAGGGGTGCAACTTTAGTTCAGGTGATCTACCCCAAAGTTCAATGACCTCGGCGCTAGAGGTCAAAGTATGTCGTTCAGTTTAAAGGCGAAAAAGACTTAGAAAAATTTCGAAAGATATTTTTTTTGACGTATATATAACACATGTTTTTTCTTATGGCATCGTAAAGAGGGTCACTAGGGGTGCAACTTTAGTTCAGGTGATCTACCCCAAAGTTCAATGACCTCGGCGCTAGAGGTCAAAGTATGTCGTTCAGTTTAAAGGCGAAAAAGACTTAGAAAAATTTCGAAAGATATTTTTTTTGACGTATATATAACACATGTTTTTTCTTATGGCATCGTAAAGAGGGTCACTAGGGGTGCAACTTTAGTTCAGGTGATCTACCCCAAAATTCAATGACCTCGGCGCTAGAGGTCAAACTGTGTCCGATACAGATACCGATACAGAGCATTCCGATAAGAGTTGATTAGGTTCAATTTGAGTGGCGGATCCGATACAGAGTACCCCGACTCCACGTGGTCTTGTGCGTGGCGCCCCTAGAGTGTATATAATAAGCCGGAGGCGCGAAGGGAGTGCAGCCTCCGCCAGCCGTAACAAGAGACAGGCACCGCGCGAGCCACAGCGGCTGAGGCTGGTCGCCGAAGGCGACCAAAAAGCCGAAGCTGCGGAGGTGAGCAGTGGTGCCTGTCCCTTGTTACGCAATGGCGGAGAGGCTGCACTTCCCGCAGCGCCGGAGCTATCGCGATCCTGAAACTTTCCGGCATCGACTCCAGCAAAAACCAACGTTTTTACAAAAAAGGTCAGTGACCTTGACCTCAAAGGTCACTGACTTTGTGTTCGAAAATTATTAATTTAACTTTCCGGCATCGACTCCAGCAAAAACCAACGATTTTACAAAAAAGGTCAGCGACCTTGACCTCAAAGGTCACTCACATGTGCTCGAAAATGATTAATTTAACTTTCCGGTATCGACTCCAGCGAAAACCATCGTTTTTACAAAAAAAGTTCAGTGACCTTGAGGTTAATGACTCAAGGTCACTTATCTAAGGTGCATTGAACCTTAGGTCAAAGGTCAATGACCTTGACCTTGAAAAAAAAAACATAAATTTTTTGCGTCCCGTAAACTCCACAGTGACCGCGATTTTGTGTAATTTTGGGTCTTTGTGCATTTCAGCACTGTCTGTGGTGATTGCGAGGAGCGTGGATGCTCCAAGGTGAGTATCATCGAGTCAATTGCGATCCCAAATCGTACCAGCTAGATAAGCCAGGCTAGCGAGATTTTTGTTGGCTATTTCTCCGGGCTGAGAGTGGCTGTTCATCGGGCTGGCATGGCGGAGGCTATTTCTCCGACAAGACGGTGTGGATCTGTCTTAGTTTTGTGTAAGTGGCAAAGTATCAAGGTGGTCAACAACTTAGTTATTCTAGGTACCTACCATATATGTGGTCGTGGTGGCTAAGACTAGCGTCCGCGGACGGCCGCATGTCAGGTAGGCCGTATAGACGCAGATGGTGTTTTGGGTAGCCTGGTGAAACATTAGTCGTTGGAAAGAGTTCTGTTACCATAGAGATATAGACCCCTTCTGTCTTTGGTGCTGTCAAAATTACACTGACAACTGAAGTGGAGCCTCCCCGTATCTGGCAATCATGATAGAGCGACAGATAAAAATATGGCGCTCGAGGCATGACACCGGGTCTTGGGAAGAAACCACAATTTTACAGTTGTTCTATTGAGTTTTGGTTTATACTCCCTCTAATCTGGGCCAGCTAGTACCGGCGAGCCTAAAAGTAATTTGGCAATTATCGAGCCTGCTGCCCGCACCGCGCCCGCACATAAGTACAGGTCAAGTACAGGTACGTGGAATAGACTAGCTATAGCTTCTACACAGTCGATAACAATGTTCGCAGAGCTTTATTTTATACTAGCAGCCCGCCCCGGCTTCGCACGGGTATTTTTAAGAATTTTAAGTTCTTACATACACACGTTAGATAAGGTAGTTTATTATTGAAGTTTTCATAGGGATCACTAACTTTAAAAATATTGTATAGCCTATGATTATCATTCTAATGATGATTTTTTTTCCAAAAAGGTCTAGCAGTTTCAGATCCTATTTAATTCAGACCACAAACAAACAATAAAACCTTTCCTTTTTAAAATTGTACCTTTACCTCCTTTACTTATACAGTGTGAGTCTGCATAAGGTGCACAAACTGAAATGAGGGAAACTACGCCCTATTTTATCGACGGAAAATGTGTTATTTTTTTTTATTTTCTTTAAATATTTTTTTTATAGCGTTTTTAAACTTTTTTTTCGCTACTCGGACCCCCATGTAAACAAAACGGTGTAACTTATAAACTAAACGATCAATTACTATGAAACAAACTCAGAAGTTATCGGAAATAACAGGAGCTCCTTACTGAATAAACATTGTGAAAAAAACAACGCTCAATTAAAAGCTATGATGTTTTTATTAAGCAAAATCAGCCTTTTTTTCATAGATTTTTGTAATAATTTTAAAATATCTCAATAAAATCATTACTTTTTCACATTTTTTTATGACGTTACTTTATTCTCCATTGTATTATCTATCTTATGGTAAAAATTGCTTGTTCCTATCTCAATCACAACGTTATTTATCGACTGTTAAAGAAAGGTACTCTCCGATCATGCTGCATCTCTCAATCATAAGGATGAATAATTTGGGGTTATAAAAACAGGAATAGGTGTTATTAAAATCATTTATTATTTAATATTTAACCTAGTGCATAAGGTTCTCAAAATGTCCACCTATTGCTTGTAAGCACAAAGTCGCACGATGCACTATTTGTTGCGTAGCTCTCCTTATCATGTCGGGGTTATTTTTTTATTTCATTCGCGCAATTAATTATGCGGTCCCGCAGATCATGTTCACTGTTGATGGAGGTGCTGTAGACGCGTTGTTTCATGGTCCCCCAAAGGAAGTAGTCAAGTGGCGTCATATCAGGTGAACGCGCAGGCGTTGCGCGCAGATGGCACTGGTTGCCTGTTAGGAAACGCAGCTATGTATGCTGCACGTGCAGCTCTGGCACTTCCTCGTGCAACTCCATAGTAGTAATGAATGTCAGCAATAATGTGCCGGGGTGAATTCGTTTAAACGCGGCATCGCACGATCAAAAACAAAGTAAGCAAACGAAAATTACAAAACACAACTAGCAACGGCGAATAGTTCGGAGCGACTGTCTGTCATGACAATTCACAGTCCTTGTGTCCTTTGCCCAGCTTTGGCAAAGGACACAAGGACTGTGTCCTTTGCCAAAGCTGGGCATCCTTACCCGCGCGCATTTGTAACAATAACTAACAAAAAAGGGTCTCTACCTGATGATAAGTGATAAAACAACGGTGCGTCACAAAACAAGACCTTTCTTTAACAGTCGATAAATAACGTTGTGATTGAGATAGGAACAAGCAATTTTTACCATAAGATAGATAATACAATGGAGAATAAAGTAACGTCATAAAAAATGTGAAAAAGTAATGATTTTATTGAGATATTTTAAAATTATTACAAAAATCTATGAAAAAATGGCTGATTTTGCTTAATAAAAACATCATAGCTTTTAATTGAGCGTTGTTTCTTTCACAATGTTTATTCAGTAAGGAGCTCCTGTTATTTCCGATAACTGCTGAGTTTGTTTCATAGTAATTGATCGTTTAGTTTATAAGTTATACCGTTTTGTTTACATGGGGGTCCGAGCAGCGAAAAAAAAGTTTAAAAACGCTATAAAAAAATTATTTAAAGAAAATAAAAAAAAATAACACAGTTTCCGTCGGTAAAATAGGGCGTAGTTTTCCTCATTTCAATTTGTGCACCTTATGCAGACTCACACTGTATTGTACCTTTACCTCCTTTACATAGATAAAGAAAAACAGGGAGAACTTAATTTTTTGGCATTGACTTTTCTCTCGCACCGCTATATCGCCTACATCAGCCTACATCGCATGGTTCCAATCTTGAAGTTTTTATATTTTTTGACATTGAGTTTCCTCTCGCACCCCAGGGCTGCGTTCACAACCTACGCTCGAGCGCGCTCGGAGTGCAACTGGGTCGTTCATAACCTCAGGAGAAACGCTCGGTTGTTATTAACTAGAGCGTTCACAACCTCCTTAGATTATAGAGGTATATAGATCTGGCATAAAACATCTATACGAACTTGTTACGAACAGTTAGTTATAGAAGTGTGATGTATTTCGACAGCAGAGTTACTTACATATCGGCATCTCTTTTTGACTAATGAAGATAATCATGAGTAAAAAAGGACAACAGCAGTTTGATCATGACTGAAAATGGCAACATTGTTTTGGTGACGTCACAAAATACCTCACCCCTCACCCCCTGTGGCCGGTCGTCATGTTTAGTCGCAGTCAACAACAAGTACATCAGTTGTCATCCGGACTTGTTTTTATTCGAAAATGAAGGAAATTTAGAGTTAATAGGCGATAATTATGCTTTTTTATAGTGTGCAAACTTGGAGAATAATGTATTTTATAAGTGTATGTGCAGAGTGTTTGGCTGTCGCATGAAAATCAACAAAAAACATCAAAATATAACGTTGCATGGGAAAGGTACCGAATTCATTCAAAATTTCTTACATTTTCTATTATTTTCAAACATTTTGCTGTTTGTGGGAAAGTTTATAAAGATCCGCTTGCTTTTCTTTATTCATTCAATGTTTTACTATGAATATTATGTGATTTTAGGAGAAAATTATTCGTCATAGTAAATAGAGTTAGGGTTCGGTATTTTCAAAACATCGATTATCGATAACGAATTATTTCATCGACGCAGTACCAATAACACAAAAATAAAAGTAAATCCTTTACAGCAGCGTCAGCAACTTTGAACCAAGCTAACCAAGATTCAAAGGTGTGGTGCCAGGGACAGAATTTTTGGTTGGGGTGGAGTTTACGGGACGCAGGACTTAGAAAATTTTCGACGAATTTTTTTATGTATATATAACATGTATTTTTTTTGGCTACGTAAATAGGGTCACTATGGGTGCAACTTTGGTTCAGGTGATCCACCCCAAAGTTCAATGACCTCGGCGCTAGAGGTCAAAGTATGTCGTTCAGTTTCAAGGCGAAAGACTTAGAAAAATTTCGAAAGATGTTTTTAGGCATATTATAACAAATGTTTTTTCTTGTGGCATCGTTAAGAGGGTCACTAGGGGTGCAACTTTGGTTCAGCGGTTTGACCCCAAAGTTCAATGACCTCGGTGCTAGAGGTCAAAGTGTGTCGTTAAATATGGATGCAGAAACAATATAAAAACTTTACAGAGCATTCCGGGAAGAGTTGATTAGATTCAATTTGAGTGGCGGATCCGACACAGAGTTCCCCGACTCCACGTGGTCTTGTGCGTGGAGCCCCTAGAGTGTAGGTATATAATAAGCCGGAGGCGCGAAGGGAGTGCAGCCTCCGCCAGCCGTAACAAGGGACAGGCACAGTGTGCCTGTCCCTTGTTACGCAATGGCGGAGAGGCTGCACTGGACTTCCCGCAGCGCAGGAGCTATCGCGATCGCGATGCAATAAAAAAAAAACATGAAGAAATACCCCGACACATAGAATTCCAAAAATACAAAAAGGTCTAACTTTGTATTTGAAACTGATTTATTTAACTTACCTGTATACTCCAGCTTAAACTAACGTTTTTACAATAAAGGTCAGTGACCTTGTGTTCGAAAATGATTGATTTAACTTTCCGGCGTCGACTCCAGCAAAAACCAACGTTTTTACAAAAAAGGTCAGTTTTTGATGGAATGGGCTTGATAGGTCAGTGATTGTCTAAGACTCTTCCACACACGCCATCAAGGTACAAGCTGCAGAAACTGGCAGTCCACACGAAACTTACCTTGGGCCGAGCGCGGCAACCTAAATAATTGTCTTATATGAACATATTAGTATTAGTACTGAATATAGAGGATATTCATTGAATTGAGTGCCAGCCAAAGCTTGGGGAAGTTGTAGTGTTAATATTAACTGAATTGAGCTGTACTGTACGTAGTAAATAGCGTTTTTTATTGAACTTGATGAAATCTATTGTAGTATCCCGTTTTTAGACGATAGGACGGAGGGTAATATAATGCTAATGACCCGTTACGGCCGTTACGGATCACCAAGGTATAGAAACTTAAATAAAACTGAACAGAGCTTAAAGATAGGTACTTATTCTTCTACTTACTAATATTCGAAAATTTAGAATTCAACTCCGTGCAACTCAATTACTTACTTATCGATATTCAATGTTAAAATACGCGCAACTCTACAGCAGGCCGCCATCTTTGTGCCAGACTAACTTTAGGTATGCACGTAGGTATTTCAGGTCTATATATTCGTTCGTCTGAGACAACCTCCGACGGTTGCAACTTTACGTGTAATTCGATCGACGAAAAACACTCTGACATTGACAGCTGTCATATTTTCCGTTGTCATAGTTTGTTATCTACTTAAATATCAAGATTTCTACAGTAAATTTCAAAATTTTCAGTATTTATCAGTTATCGATCGTAGTTACAGTCAGTAGATACAATTTACCTCAAAGTAACCGCAAAACAAAAACAAAACAAACGAACGTCCGGCAACTGTAACGTCAGTTTTGTCATGATAATGTCAACTGACGTTTAACAACCAACTCGTTCTGTACCTTCGGATGAGTTATACACCAAACAACCGCACCCTGAGCCTCTGAACGCAGCCCTGCTCGCCGATAATAGCTTTTAGGTTGTAGTCTGCATTCGTCCTTCTGGTATGCGGAGGCCTAACCCTCGTTTGATTTGTGACCTCGGAGTGATAGGTTGTTAGATAGAAACCGATTATCATTATTACAGCCGCCGCCGCCCGGCCCCGCTGTTTTTTGCTTACGTAAATCTATGGGAACTAGTGTATATTATTCAGTGTGGCAACATTTTTTCTTCATCTAATCTTATTGGCAAGCAAAAGCTTGGCAAGCAATAACTTTCGCTATTGGTAGTATGTTATTACATTAGCTAAAAAATAGCACACTCTCTCTTTCTCCAAAGATTACCTACACCTTTTCATACTCTAAGACCTTTAATAACATGTCTTATTAATCTTATAGAGACTTGACTTCTTTACGACAGACAGTGTGCTGTGCTGTATTATTGAAGTCAACTACCTACTTGACTTGACTTCTTTGATATGGCACTATAGTACTACTTCATTGATGGCAATTGGGAATAAAATAAATCAAAAATGAATGAGGCCCACAGTGATTATATGGAATGTGAACAAGCTGCCGATACGCGGTCCGAGCGAGATAGCTTCAGCGAGTGCTCTCTGTCCCTTTCATTAGGGTTACCAAACAATGTAACTTACAAGATACTAATTTTTTTTTGAGGTTTTACTTGTTTAATTAATTATTAATTAAACAAGTAAAACCTCAAAAAAATAATAATTTTGATTTGATTACTATTTTTGAGTTACATTAAGCAACAAACGGCTCTGTTTTTTAACGGGAGTGCTAAAACAAAATATTTCTCCTAACATGTAGCTGGCAACTATTTATCTTGTGATGATGGTCACGTGACAGCACGTGAAGTGGCATAGACAAAACTTCCATTCGTCAGTTTTCGGGCGAGGAGGCACCGTAGTTCGGTATTTTATTGAACGGCCTGCCAAATAAGTGAAATTTCCAAAATGGCAAAGACCCTTTCCGCAGCTCAAGCCAACAGGGAACATGTCCTTGCCGTATCCCGGGACTTCATCTCAAAGCCACGTCTGAGTGAGTACCATTTAATGAACACCTGATTTGCCTATCTGGACTAACGTCATAGATTTGGTCGTCTCCTCTAATATCGATTTTGACAAAAACTTGTTTAGAGCTTAGATGGTTACCTATCAGTTCGATTCTTTTGTTTTCTATTTCTTTTATCGATAGCTTTTCCTTCTTGATTTTGTATGTCCCATTCCATTTGGTATATCCGTTTTTTCAAGGTTGATTCCCAACCAATGTCTTTCCTACTGAATCTACGACAGAATTAAGTACGTTGAAACCATAATCAGTCCTGAATGCGCTTACCCTTGAATAAATTTGTAATTTTTCCACATATTTTCTTACACTAAGACTTTATAATCTACCTTTCTGATTTAGGTACCTACCTACCTAGATTTTGCCAGGACAGTAAGTAACACAGTGTTTGAGAATGAGAAACCAATTAACTACTGGGTGCAACCAAAAATTTAAAATTTTGTTGCTTATGTCATCTTTAAAATATATAATAATGTTGCAATCAGGTTGAAGGGACCATATGATAGAGATGTTTATTAAATTACATAAGAATCTGTCATGGTTATCAATCAATTAAAATAGGTTCTAATTTAAATAGAGATCTATATCTCTTTTCTTTCGATTATTTAATTATTATTATTAGATCACTATTCCAAGTAGCTTTGTCATAGAGTTCTAGCAAGCTAGACAACATGTACCCTCATTTTAAAACTCTGGGTAGGATGATAAATGTATACAAATTATGCTATTTATTGATAATATCAATAAATAGCATAATTGATAATATCAATAAATAGCAAAATTTGTATACATTTATGCTAATACATTAAATGTTTTTCCAATAAGATCCACTTTCTTCACTGAGATTCTATGTAAGTACTTATGTTTAATCTGTATTTGATTGTGATGTTGTACTTACATAGATTATCAAAAACCCAGCAACTGGTTAAGCAAAATGAAACGGTAGAGTAGATGATACTGAAGACCATCAACATCTTGTAAATATTTCATTCATATTATTATATTGGGTTGTGGAGCCACTTTCATGAAAATATGTCTACAGGCTATACTATTTCATGGCTGGCTCCCCTGATAAGCAACTTAATGGATAAATTAAGACACATTCATCTTAATTATACAAAATCCTTAACACTTCCATTACATAATTTTTATTTGATTCTGTTTTGTTTTTGTTTAACATTCCATTTTCAAATTAGCTAATCATGAAGGTTTAATGGCTGGAAACTTTTTTCTAAATATTTAAAAAACTCTCATTTAAAAAGACTGCATTGGGAGTTTGTGTTACCCTTTCTCTCAAATACTCTCTAGTTAAAAACTAACTCTTATGTGAAATAAGAGAAAAACTTAGAAGAAAAACTTAGAGTGAAAATAGTAGTAATATTCTTGACCATAGAGGCAAGATAAGACCTCTATGTTCTTTTCTTGACAGGAAAAACTCCTTGCTGACTTCATTGCTGAAAATTAATTTATGAAGAAAAGTATACAGAATATCTGTAAACAGTGAATCCAAATAAATTACTCTTTTGCGACAAAGATAATAAAACCACTACATGTTTTGCAAACTCTGGTTCATTGTAAAATGTTGACTGAGTGGAATTAAGTATTTGATGAGACAAAGTTTGATTATAAAAAAAATATAATGGCGTCGAGTGGGGAGACTCATCAACTGAATATTTTGGCTGTGAGGCGAGACTTTATCTCAAAGCCGCGTTTGAGTACGTTTTCCTCGAGTTGATAAAGTAGTGCATAGGTTTATGAAAGACGAAAATCCAAGGGTGAAGTGGACTTGTTTCAGCTGATGATGATGTTGTGTGTGAAACAACTCACAAGGCCTTAAGGGTCATGATGTGTGTGAAACAACTTAAGGGTGATGATGAAGTTGTAAGCCGATGCTCTTTTGTCGAAAGAGTCCCAGTAAGACAAAAATGGGCTGATTCTCCATCTACATTTTGTACGTTTTGTGTGTTAGACACGTTGCCTACGTGTGCACAAAATACACAGAAGGGAGCTGCTCTGCCTTGTTCTGGTAGGACCAGTAGTTAAGGCTGAGGTATTCGAAGCTGTCCCAGTCCTTAAGCCGTAAGATAAATTAGCGAGTTTAGATTATTAATGATAAAAAATTCTTTATTGCACACTCAAGAAAACAATACACTAGAAAAAAAATGGCCATTACAACAACCCTGGATGGATAGGATCTAGGACTAAACAAGGGTATTTGTGTGCATTGGATAATAATAGGTATGAATTTGTCCAACAGCATACAAGACGGTGTCTGGTGTCAACGGACCACTGGTTATCTTGGACGAGGTCAAGTTCCCCAAGTTCAACGAGATTGTCCAGCTAAGACTTGCTGATGGCACCCTACGCTCAGGACAGGTGATTTACTTGCAATTTCATTACTCAAACAAATATTCAAATCCACAATGAATTGGTTACTTCTAAATTTTATCTGTTCAAACTGGTAACCTTTCTTTTTTTTTAATTTCTTCTTTTTAATACCCGTGCGAAGCCATTGTGAACCGACAGAGTGTAAATAAAAAAAATCAACTACGTAGGTCTCAAATGTTGGTTATTTCTAACCTAGGTGCTGGAAGTCAGCGGCTCCAAAGCCGTGGTCCAAGTGTTCGAAGGTACATCTGGTATCGACGCCAAGAACACTCTCTGCGAGTTCACAGGCGACATCCTCCGCACGCCTGTCTCTGAGGACATGTTGGGTAAGTGTTTCTAGAATGTTCTAGTCAGGTTTGAATCTGCTCAAATTGATACGCAGATGACAAGGATACAAGGTCCTTATGAAATTTAAAATTTCCTCTTAGCAGCACAGAAAAAATACTCACCTGTATAAGCTAAGTTGGGGTCTTTTTGTAACAACTAACTTTAAGCATGTACAGTGCGCGTCACATATAAGTACCCCCCTATCAATGTATGTGGGACACAATAGTGGTTATTGTTGGGAATTTCAGACTTTGAGTATTATGAAAGGGCAGTTAGATCCTGAGCTGCGGCGTGATAAATTTTTGCATGTGAAAAATTGTGACAAGTTACAAGGGAATTAGAAGTAGTCGAAAATAGTTTGTGTACAAGGGGGGTACTTAATTCTGACGCGCACTGTAGGTACAGTGCGCGTCCTAGTATTTTTTCTACCTGATTTTAGTATTGTTTTAAATAAATGGTTGGAGTATTGTCTATAACTATACCAATACTAATATTATAAAGAGGAAAAATTTGATTGTTTGTTTGAATTCAATAGGCTCCGAAACTACTGGACCGATTTGAAAAATTCATTCACCATTAGAATCCTAAATGTTCCGAGATGAACATAGGCTATAGAATATTTTCAAAAAAGTTAGGTATTCGCATGAGAAATTAAATTATTGGTAAAAACCCGTGCGAAGCCGGGGCAAACCGCTAGTTTTAAAGAAATACATGTCTTCTATCTGCATAACACGACCTCTCCTTACTTATAGACTACGAGATAGTATAGTAAGATATTTCGAGAATTGTCAATTTGTTCCATATTTTCCAGGTCGCGTATTCAACGGATCCGGCAAGCCCATCGACAAGGGACCACCGATCCTGGCTGAGGACTACCTTGACATTGACGGACAGCCCATCAACCCGTGGTCGCGTATCTACCCTGAGGAGATGATCCAGACTGGTATGTACCACCCTACTACCACTAACAGTCCATTGACGGACAGCCCATCAACCTGTGGTCGTGTGTCTATTTTTTTAATAGATAGTGATTCAAGAGGAATGTTTATATGCAGCATAACATGCATAAGTATCAGCGTTGTACCCATACAAAGCTGTGGCCTATAGAATATTTTCAAAAAAGTTAGGGATCCGCATAAAAATTCAAGTTTCGTTAAATACCCGTGCGAAGCCGGGGCGGACCACTAGAATAAAAAAAGGATCCGAATAAGACGTAGCATCTGAAAAATCCTCACTAAAATATCAGAAGTGAAAAACGCATTTCGATCGTAATGTCTCTGCACTTAATGGCGGAATGCCAGAGCTTCTTCAGTCGGAAACTCCATGATTGATTAAAGCTGCATTGCAGACATTAGTAGTTCTAGACCTAGTTTTATTATGTCATAATAGGATAATTAACTATACATACACCACAAACATTATTATGTACATACACATATACGCACAGTTACACCTCAACACACATTTATTGCGAGTGTTCAGGATATTGCCTATGTAAAAATCAACCAAATCAAATAAAATTGTATGTAATAAAAAATTAAAAATATATCGAGATAGCTTTGGTCGCCTGAGAGAAGTCGCTCTCAGCGATAATGCCCCCTTTTTACTGTCTTTATTTGCATATTGATACAGATATATAAGATTTTACAATTAAGTGCTCATTAATTTAATTTTAGGCAGAAATCAGTTAAAATGTTAGATTTAGTTCATAAAATAATAAAACAAATTTTTAAATTGAAATCTCCACAGTTAAGGTTTTTAAATCTGTTATTTGCTTTGAAATAGTAGCCGCCATGACGTCATACGGATGTGTAAAAAGTGTTAACGGGCTTTGATCCAAACAACCAATAATAATAATAATAATCATTTATTTCAGGCAACATAAAACAGTTATGCTTGGTAAAAAACTTATTCTAGGGCCCATATCAACAAATACCTTACAGACTTCCAATACAATAGCTGTGAAAACAGCTGAATTGAGAACAGCTATTGAAAAATAAGAGCAGTTACTACAACATTAGTCGTTTTACATTCTGAATGCCACCTTATTATAATGGCTTCCTATAAGGAGTATATAAAAAAAAATAAGCCTTTATAATGAACTATGTTTTATGTTTGTTAGTAATATGAACCTAGACTGTTTTGTTGCTTGTTTCCAGCTTGTCATTCGACATAGGCCTCCTCTAAAGTCTTTCATAATGAGTATAACAACTTTATAATGTTGGGTAGTTATACAAAATAGCTCATTGTTATTTTATCGCAGGTATCTCCGCCATCGACGTGATGAACTCCATTGCCCGTGGTCAGAAGATCCCCATCTTCTCTGCGGCTGGTCTGCCCCACAACGAGATCGCCGCTCAGATTTGTAGGCAAGCTGGTCTTGTCAAGGTACGGTTATTGACACAGTAAGAAATTAAGTGTCAAAATAGAAAATGGTTGGGCATTTTACATTATATTTACACAGGCATTGCTATTGATCAGTTGAGATTTCAGATTTCAATAAGTTTATTTCTTTGGTAAGGTATGGTTGGTTATTAACACAGTAAGAAATCACTTATATGTGTCAGTGAAAATAGAAAATGGTTGGGCATTTTACATTATACTACACAGGCATTGATATTGATCAGTTGAGATTTCAGATTTCAATAAGTTTATTTCTTTGGTAAGGTACTGTTATTAACACAGTAAGAAATCACTTATATGTGTCGGTGAAAATAGAAAATGGTTGGGCATCTTACATTATATTTATACAGGCATTGATATTGATCAGCTGAGATTTCAGATTTCAATAACTTTTTCTTTGGCAAGGTAAGGTTATTAACACAGTTGTAAGAAATCTCTTATATGTGTCAGTGAGAATAGATAATGGTTGGGCATTTTACGTTATACTCATACAGGTATTGGTATAAATTAGGCTAACTGGCATAAATTTGGCAGATGAACAATGTACAGGAAGCTTTTTCACTTCTTATACTAAATTTGATTTGTATAAATGCCTATTTTGTAAGCCTAACTAAAGAAATAAAGTTATTGAAATCTAAAATCGTAAAACTACTATACTATGTACTTGTAGAATGACATCCATTTTGCAAATTATTTTAATCGAATGCCTAACATTTAATATAATTAATAATTGTTTCCACAGCTCCCTGGCAAGTCCGTGTTAGATGACCATGAAGACAACTTCGCCATCGTGTTTGCCGCTATGGGTGTCAACATGGAAACCGCCAGATTCTTCAAGCAGGTAATTATATCCTAGATAAATAAATTGTAAGTAAAATATATGACAATCTAGTGAAAACTAGGGAAAACCTCGACTAGCGTAGGCTGATGATGATGATGAGGCTATAAGGTACTGTTAATCAGTGTATACAAAAATTAATATACTGCGGCATTAAAATAAATTAAATGATATTCCTATGTTTGCTTTGTATAATAATTAATAACTGCATGCTATAAATAATTAGTTGACAAACAAACGAATCCTTGTACACTTGAAAGAGTTAATTGTGTAGAATGTAACTAAATTCAAAATAAATAAATAACAGCATCATCTAGTCCCAAGCTAAGCAGAGCTTGTGTTATGGGGACTAGATGACTGATATACATAATACAATATTATCAAATATAGATATTTTATATTATATGTACTACAATTAGTAAAGAAATAAATGGTTTTAATAAATATTCCTTGTTATTCTCAGGACTTCGAAGAGAACGGTTCCATGGAGAATGTCTGCCTGTTCTTGAATCTGGCCAACGACCCCACCATCGAGAGAATCATCACCCCGCGTCTAGCGCTCACCTCGGCTGAGTTCCTGGCATACCAGTGCGAGGTAATGTGTACCTTATGTTATTGGGGTTATGGTTCATTATCATAGTGTAAAAAACGATGAATGGTAAGAAAATTTAATAAATGGTGTATGTGGTGGGTGGTTTAGATTTTCAGTTCAGTTTTACAATTTCTTATCAATACTTATATTTTTTTTAAGCATAATTTTTTTATTTAGCATTAATTTTCACATATTATAAAGAGGAAATATTTGTTTATTTGAACATAGGCTATAGAATATTTTCATGTTACAAGAGAAATTGAAGCTAATTTATAATATTAAGTTATTATTCATTCTTATGTAGTAAGGTTAAAATCTGTTTAGTTTCTTAAAACTTTTATAATGTTTCCATCTGTTATTTTTTGTGTTTCAATCAGGGTGCATAAGCGCAGCGCGAGCTTATACTGCGACTAAGTTTTAATAGAGATAAAAAAAAGAACATAATTGGGTTAAGCCACAATTCCCACAAAGAACATAATTGGGTTAAGCCACAAATGCTAGGGTATCGCAGTTTGCTGGCGGAGCTGTCATTTTTTTTTTTTGCGCTGTGTTACCAGCAAATAAATTAATGTCGATGGTGATGATGATGATAATTATTCTATGATCTATAATTTTATTTTTTTATAATATCTTTATCTATGATGAACTATATTATTATTACAATAAAAGTTAAAAACATGGCACATAATAACCTGATATAAACTAACAATGGTGTAATTTGTTACAGAAACACGTCCTGGTCATCCTCACCGACATGTCTTCGTACGCGGAGGCGCTGCGTGAGGTGTCTGCGGCGCGTGAGGAGGTTCCCGGCCGACGTGGTTTCCCAGGTACCGTATTACCCCACCTCATCTTTATCTACAGCGATGTACCGTATACCCCACCTCACCTTTGTCTACAGCGATGTACCGTATACCCCACCTCACCTTTATCTACAGCGATGTACCGTATACCCCACCTCACCTTTATCTACAGCGATATACCGTATACCCCACCTCACCTTTATCTACAGCGATGTACAGGACTATTGGTACTGGTGGTTTCCCATGCCATTCCATTTGCCGTGCGGTGCCGGCATAGAATTGTACCAACCCAACTCTTCCCGTGGGTGTCGTAAGAGGCGACTAAGGGAAACACACCGGGGGGCGGGCAGCAGCGCCCTCTGCAGAACAACTCCACCGTTCTGCGATCCCCAACCCGCATGCCCAGCGTGGGGATTATGGGCAATAACCCCCAAATGATGAATAATGCCATCTATGGCGCTCATTTGGGGAGGCCTAGAGGTCCAGCAGTCGACTATTGTAGGCTGATGATGATGATGGTTTCCCATGTACCGCTTTACCCCAATTATTATTACTAATTCCTTCCACTATGTCCAGCAGTGGACTATTTAAGACTGGTAATGAAGATGAATATGATGAAGATTTATAAAAAATCTCAATTCCCTCGATGTCTAATAAAAACAACTAAATTCCCTCAGGTTACATGTACACGGATCTGGCGACTATCTACGAGCGCGCCGGTCGCGTGGAGGGCCGCAACGGTTCCATCACGCAGATTCCCATCCTGACCATGCCTAACGATGACATCACGCATCCCATCCCTGATCTTACGGGGTACATCACTGAGGGGCAGGTATGTATTTATCTATACAATGTCACATCTTAATTATATTCATCTCATTTATATGTTATTCTACTATCTCACTATATTATTATTATTATTAGACATCTGTAGGGCAAGCACGGGCTTTCTTGTCTAAGGTAGAATAGAGAAAAATTACGTCACTTTGTCATCGAATGCGTAAATTCTTTGAAATTAATTTCAACTTCAATAATGTACGCAATGTATGGCGATGCGATGTCATTATTGTCTATTCTACCCTAGAGAACAATCGCCGTGCTTGGCCTACTGCTTGCGGGTTGAATACATTGACACTACTGTAGTTATAAGATCTGACATGTACCTATAATAATGTATTCGGCAAATGATTTGATTTAAAATTAACTCTCATAAAGGGCCTCTGTGCTGTTGGCTACGGCCCCACGCATCCCTCCCAATGGACCGAATTAATATTTGGCCTGTGATCATGGAAATGGTATACAAAATTATTATGTACTACATTGATTCAGATTCAGATTCAATAACTTTAGGCTTACAAAATAAGCACTTAGACAAGTCAAATTTCATACAGTTAATTATAATAACAAAAAGAAATAAGTTGTTATTGATTTCTCTTCACTTAAATTTTTTGTACACCTAGCTTAGGAATAATTTCCAAAGAAATAACTATAGATGCGGCAATTGACGTTCTTATCACTCAAAACTCTCTAACCTTGGACTATAGTTTAAAAGTAACTTAGCTTGGGGCTAGATGATGCTGTGTGGATTATCCGGATTTATTTATTTAACTGTTCTCAAAATCTCAGACAATCTTGAAGTTTGTTGTTTAACAGTAACTGTTTAATTCCAGATCTACGTAGACCGTCAGCTCCACAACAGACAGATCTACCCGCCAGTGAACGTACTGCCTTCTCTGTCGCGTCTCATGAAGTCTGCCATCGGCGAGGGAATGACCCGTAAGGACCATTCCGACGTGTCCAACCAGCTGGTCAGTTGTCCATCATCTATACCAATATTATAAAGAGATCCGCATAAAAAATTCAATAATAAGATCGTGCGCTGTAATTCAACTTCTTTTTATTATGGCGCCGCCGCTTGCTTTTCTCTACGACTCTGCCAGTGTCAGTTATCATAAACTTCATTATTCGTTACAATTCGTGAGGCAAGTCAATGTCAGAAAATAAAGTACGAGTCAATGTCAAAAAGCAGCTAAAAAGTTCGTATGAAAACTTCAATAATGTAACCCAAAGTGTTAGTGTGTATAATTTTTGAAAGTTTTGTTAAACCTTGCTAAGCCGGGGCAGCCCGCTAATATAAATAATTTAAGAATACAATACTTACTCTTATGGCTCACCGACCCGAAGTGTGCCTTGGCCTCCGATAAGAAAATTCGCCATTTATCTCTGTCACAGTTTCCCCCCCCCCCCCCCCCCAGTCCTCAGCTTGTATCTCTCGCAGGTCTGATGTGGTGGAAAAATACTATAAAAAATATAAAATACTAGCGGTCGGCTTCGTGGCGTCGTAATTAAATTTTCATGCGAAACCCTAATTTTTTTGAAAATATTCTGTAGCCTATGATCATCGCGGCAAATTTACTATTCTAATGGTAAAGGATTTTTCAAATCAGTCCATTAATTTCGGAGCCTATTCAATTCAAACAATCAAATCTTTCCTCTTTATAATATTAGTATAGATACATACCTAATGTTATTGTTTGCCCCGTGCAGTACGCGTGCTACGCCATCGGCAAAGACGTGCAAGCGATGAAAGCCGTCGTGGGAGAGGAAGCGCTGACGCCGGACGATCTGCTCTACCTCGAGTTCCTCACCAAGTTCGAGAAGAACTTCATCACGCAGGTATGCATTGTATAGTGCACAGGTACTCACCGATGGGCAGGAAATTGCTGGACAATGGGATAAGCACCAATTACTGATTTTGGATTACTTTTGAATTTTTATGTGAAATATGCGGCCGATTCGTTATCTCTTAGAAAGTGAAGAGAAAGGGGTAAGGAAACGGAAGTGGGTAGTGATGTGGTAAAATATACTAGGGAAAGGAAAGGTTTGCACCGGTAACCAAGACATCATGACCTTCTACCGGTTTTTTGACACTGACAGATGTGAATACCAAACATGCATTGAAATTGTTTATCTGTTCAAAACAGTTACTCTAAGCTAAACAGATGTTAGGACATCCATTTAAGTATGTAAATATACTTATATAAAAAAATATCTATCTATGTAATATATAGTATTATGTATATCAGTCATCTAGTCCCCATAACACAAGCTCTGCTTAGCTTGGGGCTAGATGATGCTGTGTATTGTCCAGTATATTTATTTATTTTATTTACTTGTCCCGCCAGGATGTCCCGCTCTTACATACAAATTTAACAAATAAACTAAATTAATTTACTATGATTAAATATTTAAATAAAATAAAAAAAAAATTAATTAATTCATATTTAAAAAAATGCACTCAATGAATTGTATGACACGTTTTCTTCCGCAGATTCGCACGCGTTGTTTCTTGACTTGTCACGTTTGTTTCCGCAGATTCTCACGCGTTGTTTATTGACTTGTCACGTTTTAACTAAGTAAGGTACCATAGATTTGCTATGGTACCTTTCCCCCTTTAGTTCTTGTCTCTTAACCTCTAAATAATACAATAAATACCTCCACAGGGCAACTACGAGAACCGCACAGTGTTCGAATCGCTGAATCGCTGGACATCGGCTGGCAGCTGCTCCGCATCTTCCCCAAGGAGATGCTGAAACGTATCCCCGCCTCCACCCTCGCCGAGTTCTACCCGAGAGACTCGCGCCACTAAACTACCGAACGCACTGGGAACTCAACCTTTCATCAAGCAACATGGCGCAGAGAACGGATATAACATGGAGGCATTCCTTCAAGGATAATACACCCGCAATTTGACACAACATTGCAAACAAACCTACTTGTCAAAGCTTGGTCGCTGATTTTGCAACAATTCGTTAAGTCTCGGGAAGCACAGTCAAAAGTAGACATTGCGAAACTAGACTTACTGCGGAAGAACTAAACTCGCTCGCAGCTCAGTTGACAAGCCCCGCCCACCACAGCACACTTTGCGTTGGGTCATTTTCTAGCGCAAGGAATGCTTCCACGTTTTTCCGTTCACTGACATAGCGTCTTGCGTTGTACATTAAGACTGCACCGCTGCCGAATAGCACAGTGCATGCAAATATATTAACTCGTTAATAGCACAATGCATTCAAATATAACTATGTAATATCTCTCTATAGTAATATTAGGCCTAGAGCCCGGTAGAATTTAGTATCGAGGTGAGATCGTTACATTTTTTTTCTCTTTACGGGCGACAGAGGTGCGATATCCCAAAAATTTAATGGTTGTAAAAAACGAGACCATACTTGGATGCATATTGTGCTGTGCGGTCGGTGCTGGATGGATGTGCTAATTATTTAATAAAATACGGGACGCGACGCGACAGTAAGCAGTATTTAAAAATTAGTCGCATTGTGCCTCTAGGCGCTGCGTTATGCAGTTGTTTTATCGCTTAGCAGACAATTTTAAAGAATACTACCTAAATTATCGTCAGGGTATAGAACGCCTGTATACTTCCTAAGGTTTTGTCCGATTACCTGATACTTGTAAGCACGTTTGTGTGTCCAGTTAATGTATTTTACTTCTAAAACTTTCGTTTGACGAATACATCCATGTGTTCTGTCCAACACAAGCTATGTTTGTAGTTAACCCGCTTGTAATTTATTGGTGAATTGGTAAGTTTCTCTAGTGGTGTTCATGATTATCAGCCTCTGGCCGACAATAACTCAAGGCCTTCTGTACAATGTGGCCCAATAGACCAACTCTCCTCAACATTCAGTAGTTCGATTATTTATATCCAGTTGGTTTATCGGGCTACGCTATTGTAAGGTAAACATATTTTAAAGTAAGTTGTTATTAGATTTTATTATAATGTATAACGATCAAGCAAAATTATATAAAGCGTTCTATGGTTAGGTACATATAGCCGTTCCGTTAATGTTGCCATCTTCTGTACATATTTATCCGAAAATTATAAAATATTGATGAATTATCTATAAAATGTTGCCTCTTGTCCTTTGATCTTCGGAAAAACATTGTGCACAAATTAAATGAATTGAAATATGTAATTTATGTGATAATAACAGTTCGTGTTTGTGTAAATATGAAAGCAATATTCAGTAACTTGTGTTACATTCCAAAATGTTACTCGTTCACTCGATAGATGTTCAGTCAGTGTTAAGTGAATAGGTCATTTGTTTTCAATGGAAATAAACGTATAGAAAGTTGGTGTTCGTTTAATTTGTTTTACAGGGGTAAGTGACGTAATTTCAAGGATTTTGTGATTTCTTCTTTTACAAGTCAGGCCATTTTCTAATTAGTTGTTGCAACACCAGGGCCTTTATTAACTATTCCAATCTATTCCAATAGGTACTTATTTCGTAACACGTCAATCCCGTACTTCAGTACGGAATTCAATCCCCGCCGAAATCGATTTTTTTTTTGGATAATGGGTACCTATGTATTTAATTTTTTTGATATGGCAAGACATTCTAAAATTTCAGATCTTCTATGCAGCAGCCTTATTGTCTAATTTGAAATCCATTACCAGTGAACTTCAAACCGATTACCAGTTGTAGACCCAGTCAGAATGTTGTCGGTATTGTCTAAGGTATTCAACTGGTCTTCGGTTTCAGCTATTTACACAATACGAAAGTGACAATCGAAGTCCAGGCTAGGTTTGAAATGCCAAAGTGAAGCCGATTACGATTACCAGTTGAGTTAGATAATAGAGCCGCAGGTAGGTACCACAATTAGCAAGGAATGAATAGTTTCAATGGTCAATTCCACCCTAGAGAACAATGCCCGGGCTAAACACAGGGGTACCCCCCTGTCCACTGACTGCTGAATAAACATGCCCCCATCCTCAGAGGGTTTTGCTATAATATTTTGCTGGTAGTTACATATACTCACTACACGTATAACTAGTAAGTAACGAAATCCTAAGCTAAATAAGATGTATTCTTTAGTAATACCTAAACCAACTGTAGTCAGATGCAGTCGTTTTGATTACAACACCGATAACACCATAAGCTTACTTCTTCCCTTCATAGCGACCTTGCCAGCTAAGGGTCAGCGCAGACAGAGAGGAATAATCCTCGCGCGGTCTCGGGCATTTTCTTAACAGATCGCGTATGCTCGAGCTTGCGCGCGACTTCGCGAGCCTGCGCGAGTAAACCGCTCTGGGACCATTCTACCGCACATGCCCTCCCCTCAGTGACAACACTGAAAGTACGCGTACGACGCGGGCGCAGGCTCGACGCTGCGCGGGCCTTCCCGCTTATCTTCGAGGACGCGCGAGGATTTTTTGTTAGGTTCAAGCATGTAGGTACCTATGCATTTAATTTTAATAATTTTAAATTTGATTTTCGGGTGCGTTATAATAATCCTCTCCGCTGCGGTCCTCTCTGTCTGCGCTGACCCTAAAGCAAACATTTTGATTTCTGACGCAATAAACAACTTTAATAGTTATGTTGCGGTTGCGGCGGCGGCCGGCGTAATTAGGTACGATTAGTTATGTTTGTTACTAAGTAGGTAAATCCAGGAATATTTAGACAGGGAATAAGAGTCGAACATGACAAAATTGTATCAATAAGTACATTTAATAAACGTCTTATTTGAATAAAAAAGTCTAGACAGATCACATCACCGATTTCACGATAATAATCCAAATATAGCAAAAGCTTATGTGCTATAGGTAAAAATCGACACATCATATAAGAAAAATGAACTTGAATCTAGTAAAATTGGAAAGTTAAAAAAATATTAAGGAAATAACGTTCAACATACGTTCAATAATTGACTCCAATGTATCACCAACACATTTATTTATCTCATCTTAAAACAGGTTACCTAAACAAAAGCGGTACTCATTAGTCACAATCTGTGGAATCACGATGATTTTAAAATTCAGCTGTTTCCACATGTGGAGCCAACTCTTTAATTTCCAACGTCGCGATTCATCCAAACACTGGCATCATTTCCTCGCTCCCCTGCCAGCGGGGGTTCTACCAGCTGGATTCGCAGCCGGCCCTGCTGTTGGCCTAGTGCTGCCATGGTCCGCAGAAAGTCTGAACGCACAATACTCCAAAAGCGCCAGCCCCACAGGATATAACATCTTAGCTTGACTCGTCTGTCCCACTAAGAAGTACGTGATAAAGGCGCTCCCAGCAGCATACCAGCCCCAATCTCGGTTCCGGTCGAAGGAATAGAAAACTAGAGAGATGAAATTGCAGGTCAAACACCACTGTCCCAGCTGGACGTTGTCCTTTGACGCGATTGCGATGGCGAAGGGAAGAACGCCTGAGAGCAGGTGAACCGCGCTGAGGGCTTTGTTACTTCCCCACAGGTCTGTCATGAGACTTGGCAGCGCGAGGTATCGAGTGGCTAGTAAACTGACTCGGTAGGCTTTTGAGACGTCGATGTTAGTGGCACCTGGAAAAATATATCGTATGAAAAATGCAGTTTTCAATATTAGTTTGATTCAAGTTAATACCTACCTACGTGATAGATTATTTCCGCGCAACTATGATGGCAAGTAGACACGTAGGTACAAGGGCGTAGCCAGGATTCTGTTCAGGGGGGGGCAGCCGAAAAAAAAACCAAGAATACCTACTAAGTACATGCTGCACGAGAAATGGGATAGGTAGGCTACGTTTAGAATAAAAAACAACAACAATAGTTTAACTATACGTCACGTTATTTTACAAAATAGTAGTCTTCGAGGTACTCCACAAAACCATTTTAGCAGATCTGATTCAATTTTGTTCTTATTTATTTGTAAGTACCATGCTTCGGTGAGGATACATAGGCCGTTTAAAGGATTTTCAGTCATCATTTCCTCAGCCATGTTTACTTCTAAGCACTTTCCGCGAATTTTTTGACATTTTTCGATGTTTTTTAAATAAGTACGCAATCATGTGATACTAGTATGACAGCTAGCCTCGAATATTAAAAAAAAATCATAGTCAAGAAAAGAAAGCTAAGAACAATTTGGTTTTAGAAGATAAAAAAAAAGTAGTACTACGGAATTCATGGCGAGCGAAGCGAGCCTCCAAATTTTTGTCATATTTTGGAGAGGCTGGTAAACATGACAAAAAGGCTATAGAATTAACGACGAGCGGAGCGAGCCGCAATTTTTTTTAGACATTTTAGATGTTCTGTTAAAAACAATCAAGACTAAAAGCCTAGAAAAGAAGAGACTGAACGGCGAGCGAAGCGAGCCGCGAAATTTTTTGTTACATTTTCGGTCGTTAGCAAACATATTTGAAAATTATGCTATAACTTAAGACATAACATCAAACAGAGAGAGATATTCAATTACGGAAAACTTGAAAATAGTTATCTATCCATCTATAGATTCACGAAATTAAAAGTTATGTCGTGATCTGCCTTCCTGTAAAAAAAGTTATGTCGTGATCGACTTCCACTGGAGTCGGGCGTAAATGAATGCGATGCGTGCACCTAGCTCACTAACCTACAATGTAGGTAAATAATAGGAATGAAATGGCATGGAGCGCGAGCGTGCCCTACCCCGCCACCGATAACGCGCAGCGCGCTGTTGCAAAGTGGAGAACGTTTGCGGTGGTAATTTTAAAGTTTGGCGAAGAAAGCTTGGTAAAACGACAAAAAAAAATTGATATTTAGATAAGAGGTGCAAAAACATTTGTTGGATGGTCCCGTAGCAGCGTAAAAAAATTATAACAGTGAGTGGAATGAGCGCTGATATTTTTTCGTGTTTGCGGCCTCTGAAAATTATTGAGAAAATGTGACATTTTCGGAAGGCTGTAAAAAAGCTTACAAAAGTAGAGAATTAACGGCGAGCGGAGCAAGCCGCGAAATTTTTTCTGACGTTTTCGTTCTTTAGCGAACAGTTTTCAAAGTATTCTATAACTAAAGAAATATCAGCAAACGGAGGGAGATATTAAATTACGGAAAAACATGGAAATAGGTATCTATCCAATAAATGTGCCTACATATAATGTAGATGCACAATAAGAATCGAATGGCACGGAGCGCGAGTGCGCCCTACCCCGCAACCAACAACGCGCAGAGCGCTTTTGCAGTGGAGAATTTTGATGAAAAAAAAATAAGAGAAGATGAAAAGAGTTTTTAAGAGAGCCTTGAGTTTTTAACCAACCATTTCAGGAGCTGCGTGACACGTACGTATATCCGAGAAAATTTTATCCATTGAAGTTTGATTTTAAACGGTGCCTCAACATTTCGGTGGGGGTTTGAATTTAGATGCAAACATAGTACGATTGTATAAAATTGACCTGTCAATGAAGTTTAGTTTATTAATAGGCTTGGCTATCTACGTAGGTACGTATTTAAAATTAAGACTGCATCCTCTAGGGGGGGGGCAGCTGCCCCCCCCTGCCCGTACCTCCCTACGCCCATGCGTAGGTACCTACCTAGTTTAATGAGTTCAAATCTTTACCAATATTATAAAAGAGGAAAGATTTGATTGTTTGTATAAATTGAATAGGAATACGATAGGACCGATTTGATAAATTCTTTCACCTAGAATTACTTTCACTAAGAATCCCTAATTTTCCCTAATGAACATAGGCTACAGAATATTTTAAAAAAAGTTAGGGATCCGCATGAACAATTAAATTTTTGTTAAATGCCCGTGCAAAGACGGGGCGGACTGCTAGTTAAAATAAAGGAATATTTCCTGTAACTAAACCAGTGTATCGGATTTAACGTGGTTTTACTTCATGGCCCATTAACTTTTTTTACCATGTGGGTACCTAAGTAAAGTAAAATAGATGACTAAATGATTTTTTTATTTACCATGATGAAACTCACTAAATACACATTATATTAATACTAAATACACAATGTGACCTAAAAACTACGTTAAATAATCTAGGGCATAAGATTAATTATTAGTGCAGTGGCTAAGGTAATATTTTATGTAACAAAAATTCACCCAGACTTTCTCAACGAGGTAAACTCACTCTGATAGCGTAGGAATCCAATAGCTCCATGTATAAAGAAGTTCGCGTGGATTCCGGGATATGTAAAGTTACCAGCGTTATTGATATTGCTGAGGCCGAACCCCGACGTGGCCATGAGGACAAGATGGGAAAACGAGGCATTGGAACTTTTTTTAGATCCCATATCACATTAATATCTCATAAAAATAAAATACTAAGAAGTTATAAAAATCCATAATTTGCTTGAATATAAAACCATGACTTGACTTGCTAATGGCAGATATGGCAAAAACGTAGTGGTTTTATTGTCTTTGATGGCAAAGAGAATATTAACACTATGATATGGTTTTCCACTTTTCTGCTAGTGTCCAGTTTATTTGCTGGTTTGCTGATCATAGAGAAAGAATATGACACTATCTCCGACAGATTTGAAGCAAAAAGGAGGATTTTTTGTAGATAACGGGAATCCCTCCAGAAATCTGCAGATCGGGACAATTGTTTTCATTTGTCCTGAGGCATGAATCGAACCCGCAAACTTCTGCGTCGCAGGCGGACCTTCGCCGCGCCCAAGATGTCATCTACTTACGTTGAAAGCAGAGGTTCTTAAGATAAGCATAGGTCTATGCCTGGATGAAAAACACAGATGAAAAAGAATATAATATTCTGCTATATGAGCTGTTTTAAGTAAGGCTAAACCTGTAATAACATATTTATTACACTTAAATAACCAAATTAGAACTAGTAGGTATTTACAATTCAAATAATTGAGCTAACTGTAGACTGTTGCAAACCTATAGGTACAACTGATGAATACAATACCAGTCGGAAGCGTCCCCAAGATGCTGGCTGCTATGCTAAATGCTTGCTGTTATAATGAACTTAGTTTTTATGTGATACTATCGTAGGTTATTCAATTACTTAGTTGCAGTAGCAGTCTAGTTAATTATAAATTTTACTTTACTTGAAGCAATGCTTATGAACTAAATATACATCAAAGTTAATCAATATCAAAACAACCGAACGCATGATAATGGCGGAAAAGAAACGGCTAAGAAAGCATTATAGGTACCCACTTGATCCTGATGAAACCATTCCTTAAAGATAGCAATTAAATGTATGTTATAATATTATATGTATATATAAAGTATATAAATAATGTCTTCTATGCGAATAAACTTCAGTTACGCAAATTCGTTGAAAAGATTTCGTTTTCATGAATTTTCATGGCCAAAGAAGCTTTAGAAAGCAGAAAGCCTTGTACCGGAAACTTTTAACGTAAGGAACTCTTAAATCCCCCAAGTTCGCCTAAGTATTATTTCTTTGTTTGCTTTTATCGAAATTTATGCAAAAAAAATGTTCTGGAAAACTGCGGCATACGGAGCATTATGGCTTTCGCTGTTGAACATTACGTAAGGTTAAAATTTAATATATAAATAATGTTGGACAACCCACAGCATCATCTAGCCCCTAATCGAGGACTATTATACTTAATACAATACATAACAGAACAGATATACTTACATATTATTGTTTATTGAACATAGGTAATAAATAGAACACCCGGAAACAACAAATAATTGAAATTCGTACAAAAATTTGACCCAAGGAAGGAGAGGAATCGAACAAGCGACCTTCTGTGTCGTGTCGCGCCACATCGGCCGTTTATATTATTGCTATCATCATAATATTTTAACATTATTAATATACGGGATTGCACAGTTCTTCTAAAATAATTAAATAAATCCATAAAAGCGTGCATAATGTATTTACAACACCAATTAATAGTTCAAGGACGACACATTGATTAAGACCACAGTACAAAAGTCAGTAGTGCGCGTTGAAGTCTTTTGTAGCGGTTTTACGGTTCGTTGTAGCAAGCGCTACGAAGATCTACGACCAGATTAGGTACTTTTATTGTTTCTAGAAAACGGTGTTTAAAAAAAACGCGTTATCCATGATATCGTATGTGTCATGGATGAATAAAAATTTAACTGTTTATGTTTTTATGTTCTGTTTTTCTTTATTTTTTTTTTATTAGGAGTGCAATAAAGATTATTTGGTACCATGACTCATTGTTAATTATTCAAATACAAAATGATTTTTCTCATTTATTAGTAAAATAAGGACACAGACAAGTCCAATTTCATACAGTTAATTTTATAAAAAAGAAATAATTTGATGGTAATGATTTCTCTTCACTTAATTTTTTTGTCCACTAGTGGAAGTAGATGAACTTCCCATACAAACGTACCTAAATTATTTATTAGTTGAGAATATTTTCATCATGGTTTGCTATTATTTGTATTAGATTATCTAATTACGTTCCTGCCACAAGCTTTTTTACAAAATGTGAAGGTTTAATTTCATTTCAGAATAGTATTAAGAAAAATATGTAGGTACATATTTGTGACAGGAACCTAGATACTATTTTAATGCAAATAATAGCGCAGATTATCATGAAAATATCCTCAAACTAAAACCATTTTGGGTAATGTATGGGAAATTCACCTGTCGCTGAAGCCTTAAATTTAATTTATATCAAGGTTATTAATTATTTTTTTTTAATTAATTATTATTAAATATTAATTATTATTAGGGTATTAATTTTATTTATATGATAACGGCTTGTTTAGATGTAAATTTCAACTTCAGTGTATCGAACACTCGTTCCTGAAAAAAGGGTTTTGTTCTGTTTTATTCACAGAGCAACACGGGCCCCCGGCGGACGTTTTATTAGATAGCCGGACAGATGGCAGTGATAGTAAAAGAAAAGGGTTCCTTTTGAGGTACGGAAGCCTAGTACTACTCCAACGTTAAACAAATGTTATGATTCATAACATAAGGAACAAAATAATAACGTAATAATCATAACATATCAAGTATTTAAATTCATTGAGTGCATTTTTTTTGTAATTGCCTATAATCATAAGGAATAATTTAAGTTTTGTTGATTTTATTTAAATATTTAATAATTGTATAATTAATTTAGTTTATTTGTATGGAAGAGCGGGGCATCCTGGCACAAGTATGTTTACATACTTAAAAGAATATCCTAACATCTGTTTAGCTCATCGTTTAGCTTTTAGAGTAACTGTGTTTGAACAAATAAACAATTTTAATTTCAATTTCCAGAATAAAGACTCCTACCGGTAGATAATCCTCCTTACTGTGATGTTCTTTCGACAATTGAAATATTTTAACATTATGGTAGAACGTCATAAATCAAAATCTTAGCAAAAATTTATGGATTTTTTTAATTTTACAATATTTTATTTTTATACTTAACATTTGATGTGTAATGGGCGCTGATGATAGCCTCCATGCTTCGATCGCGCATATTGTCTTGGCCGTCGCTTCAGGCCGTGGTATCAGCGAATTCAAAAATGTGGGAGAAAATTTCAGATACCCCGGCATGCACTCAAACTTGTTCATTCATGGTATTGTCGGATTTCTTCACTTTCAAAGTAAGTTGATTTCCAACTACCCGTTACTTATAATTTAACCTATTCGATGCACCAAAGGCAACGTTTTTAAGATGCTAAGCGACTTCTAGCAATGCATTTATCTCTGTCAAAAAATATTTTGGCATCAGATAGCGTCGTAGAATTAAATCATAGCATAAAGCACACAGTACCCTAGTGCCATGCTAAAACAGTATAGACTAGGTATAATATATTTAATTTGCAACTCATTATAAATAAATAAACAAAGTGGCTTTTTCTGTATAGGGCCTGCTACGACCAGAATAACGTGTAAACTAATTAGGGATGCTTCATAATTTAAGATTCAGCCATAACCGGTAAAAATGGTGAAATCCTGTAAATTTATTTTTGTTAAAATATTAAAAGCAAAATTGATCATCAGGCACTATTTTTTTAAGTTTAATTCCATAATATAATGCCAGACAATCCACACAGCATCATCTAGACCTAAGCACCTAAGCTAAGCAGTGCTTGTGTTATGGATGACTGATATACATAATATACTATTCTTTAAGTATGACTTGACTAAACCAACTTGAACTTACGTTTCATTTTGCAGGTGGCACATTCAATAGCGACTTCTCAGCAGTATACCGCATTAGCCTAATGGCTTCACGATACCTGCCCTTACCATGCCTAATGGCAGACCTATGGAAAAGCAACCAGGCTCTGAGTGCCGTCCACCTTATTTCCGGCGTTCTTCCTTTCGCGATCGCAGTCGCTTCAACAGATAACGCACCATTAGGGCACTTATGTATAACATGCAATTTGATCTCTCTTATCTATTATTCGTTCGATCGCAGCCAAGAATGGGGTTGGTATACGGCTGGATGCGCGCTGTTCAGTTACTTCATGGTCGGCCAGACTTCTCAAGCCAAGATATTGTACCCTTTAGGGTTGGCGCTGATGGATTATTGCTCGTACAGACTGGGTGAGTTGGCGTCTGCGCCAGTTTTGCCCAGAGGGCGAAGGGGCTAAATTACTGCGTTGGATCAACAGTTTCTAATCTGGTCGAGGCAATGTATTGTCTACATAATAAATTATTTTCAGAAATGTTAGCGTTTTAATTTTATTTAAAAATGTTGACCTTACCAGGACTGTTACAACTTACAAATTACCTGCGACGCTGGAGGTTGCGGCTTCGATTCCCGTCTCGGGACAAATGTATGTAGGTCCGCTCTGCAGATATTTGTCCTGGGTGTTCTGGTCGTTTTCAATGTACAGTAAAAAATATATTTGTGATATATTGTATTACGTATATCAGTCCACTTGTACCTAACCTTGAGCTCTGCTTAGATTGGGGCTAAATGTCGAGAATCATTTCTTTATTTAACTATACATAGAAGTATATAATAGTATCTGAACAGGGTGGCTTTTTGAAAATCCACTCCCATTTCTGGGTAGGTCCCATTTGTTCAATGGAACATGACGTAATAGAACAATTTGAGAAAATATTGTCCCTATTTGTACTATAGAACAGTTTGTAATTTTTGTCTCAAATTGTTCCATAGAACAAACTAAGTACATAGGTATATAAACTTCTTGAAGTTATATGTAAACTGGCCACTCGAGAATGATTTGCTACCACTTGTCTTAGTGACATTTTTGATTAGATGGTTACTCACTAACAAAAAATATAATGTGATTAATGTCATTCACGTCTTATACATGGTGTTTGGTGGAGGGTTAGACAAACTCGGTGGGTGTGTAGGTGGACCGGACCTATTTGTGAAATACAAATTGAAGGAAAAGACCCTAACTGCTTAAAATTTTTTTTAAACCTGTTTTTTGTATTTTTTTCCCTCTTTTTTTGTTTTTTTGTATTTTCCTTCAATTTGTATTTCACAAATAGGTCCACCTACTCACCCACCGAGTTTGTCTAACCCTCCACCAAACACCCTGTATATCTCATCATGGAAGGTTTTGGGAAAAACTGATTCTCATTTTGTTCTATGACATGAAACTCGGGTGAAAAGGTAGTATGTAGTTCCATGGAAAAAATAGGGACGAAAATGTGTCATTTTGTACTATGACGTCATGTTCCATAGAACAAATGGGACCTACCCCCATTTCTGGCTGGATCAGACACTGGGAGAGTGAAAATAAAGGAGTTATGTGGTTAATTTATGAGAAAATAAAAATGCGGATTATATAGTTTTTACAAAGTAAATTACGAATTAATGGGTCAAGAATAAACCCTATTTATCCTCTGACGTCGACCCGTAGACACCTCGCGAGCTAAGCGATTCGATGGCTCTACGCACACAATGTATACTGGCTACGGAGTTGATGCGCTTGCTCATAGAAATCTGCGGTGTGGGTCGGGTAAATATATTGACCTAACTTGATTCATCCTTGGAGGTTTTAATTTAACCAATATAGTCGAAAACATAGAGCTCTCAGATTGAAAATTATGATCTTGTATAACTTCTAAACTGTTCAATTATAAGTCATTATTTCGTTTTAACTAATTTACACAGGTGCGAAAGTATAAGTTATGATAGTCAAATAATTTTTAAATGTATTAAAATTTAAGTTATGACAATTTGTTTTTTCGTTTCTGAGAGCTCTAGTTGAACCTCAATAACTCTGTAACAGCGTTTTCTAGTGAGTTGAAAACTTCCGAATGACCTTTGATAATTTATAACTAAATGCTTTAATATAAATCAAAAACATAGACATAGTAATTCCTGAGATATGAGGTATGCCTATTATTCAAGCGTGTGGACTGAGAGCTCCAGTCTAACGGTTATACCGGCTTTAATATAAGTTTAACAAATTGTTGGACCTATGCATCATTTCTTACAAATTCATTACTAAATCTGTGATTTTTTTCAATTCGATTTGCCAAAGATTCAAAAGTGAGCTCTCAATCCACACGCACATCGGGTGTCGAGTGGGTCTGGTGAGTTGTGACCCTTAAAGAACATTCTAGACGTATTGCATACGATTAAACGAGTCCGTGTGCCATGTGGTGCCGGCATAGAATTTGACCACCCCCACTCTTCCCGAGGGTGTCGTAAGAGGCGACTATGGTAGATAGGTATACCGAAGGGCGGTCAGCGGCGCCCTCTGCAGAGAACAACTCCATCGAATTGAGATCCCCAAATCGCATGCCCAGCGTGGGGCTTATGGGCACTAACCCCCAAATAATACCATCTATGGCGGTCATTAGGGGAAGCCTATGTATGGTCCAGCCGTGGACTATTAAAGACTGATGATGATGATATGTGTCTGACATGCATACCACAGCGTCATGCATCCCGATTAAGAGATCATAGCTTCATATCATTCATATTTTCGCAAAATTGTAGCCACCTACCGCAAGTTTGTACGTTCCGAAACCAAAGCTTAGGGAATGGATGGCGGCAAATTTATAAAACAAGATCGTATTGTTTGTTAAATGTTTATTGATCTTTTAAAAACATAACATATGAACTATAGAATGTATTTATTATCAAGTACAAAAAAAGGAATATGTTGTAACTACTTAGGTTAAGCAAATGCTTTAATCTTAGAGGTTTATACAAAGTGAGTTTATCAAGGATTAAGTTAATCCGGTCCATAAATGTATTCGTATTTTGAACCGAATTTAACAAATTGCATTTTAATTAATTATATTCAATTATAACACCAACTCTTAATAAAATTGTCTAAATATGTGTGAGTAGGACTCAAGTAGTTCATTCGTAGTCTATAGATATCTACGCAAAAATTATGCTACCATCATGGGACCAAGACTCCCCTGGTCTATTCTTTGACCAGCACAGCTCTAGCTACTCGTAGAAAACAATTTATACGCGCCATATTCCGTGAGTGCTAACCCTAAAGGATACAACAACCTCACACGCCCTGTCCCGCAAATAAAGAAATGTGTACACAGCCCTATTCCCGCCGTGAATAACGCCCATTTCCCGACACTACGCGAAAGGTACGCGAGGGTAACTCCGTTTATTACCATCATGGCATTGCCAACGTCTATATGTAAGTCGTCAGATCTGGTAATGGCGAGTGTGAAGGGGATAATGCCGGTTAGGAGGTAGGCTGTGCTGAGAGCAGTGCTGTTTTGAGATTTCCAGATATCCGCAACGATGCAGGAAAGGGGTAAGTATCGGGAGGCATAGAAACTGATTAAGTAAATAGGGCCGAATTCGTTGTTTTCCTCACCGCAGCCTGAAAAGTCACAAGATAAAGCTTATGAGAATAAAGTGTAGTAGTTTGTTTGCAACAGTCAGCAGTTAGCTCAATTGTTTTGTTTGTAAGTACTGGTTCTTAAATTTAGTTATTTAATAGTAATTTTTATTGTTGATAAAGGTTTTACAATGGAAATAAAATATTATCCCAAAAATTTTAGCCATCAAGTTTCAACATTTACACAATCGATACCTATCTAAATATATGTAACTAGTTAAAATTTTATTTTTCAAAAACTTCGGGTACGGTTCCCGATCTGAGTATGTTTTATTTAAATGTACCTAGGTACAATGCATTTTTTCTTGTTACTAAAATGACATGGTTCCTAAGAAGAGTTCTGCGTAGGACTTAATGTAGTTTCTGAGGTTTCTGAGTCTCCCATACTGACCTACATATCTGAATGTGCCACCCTGTATAAGCGAATATGGGTGACTACGAAGAGTTTCCAGACCAGTCTATTGGCTAGTTTTACAAACTTATTCATTACCAAACAGTCACTGATCAAACTTACTCTGGTAGTGCAGGAATCCCACAACACTGTGTGCAAAAAAGTTTCCGTGCACTCCTGGATGCGTGTACAATTGTGTAGAGTTAGCGTAACCGGGCGCTGCCATGCACGCAAGCAAGACGTGGGATATAGATGCATTGACCACATTATCTTCAGGGAAACTAAGATCGATGCAGAACATAGGTACATTAAAATTTTATGAGAGGAATAATTTAGAACGACCTAAATAGATTAATCAAAAATTAAGTTATAAAACAAAGGTTAATGGGTTATTCCATAAATAATAATATAACCATAAATTTTGACCGTTATTTAAAATCACTGTCTAGATCAATCATAGAGTTATGGAATAGAAGATGGATAGATGCTCGCTCTATGACAAGATTCTGAACCCCATAGAAGTAACGCCTGGTCTCTTCTCCATGGAAATTGTTTTATAATTTTCTACCATAAGGGGCCTCCTCACCGCGAGCATTTGTCTATAATGTAACCTTGAATCTTGAATGTAACATCAAAGTTACATTATGTTATCTGTGTCAAGGTAACATCCATGATTCGTGCTAGAAGCTAGAACGTAGTGGTTTTATTATCTGTATTAAAGATTACGTTTTACCTCCGTTTTACAAACAATTAACTTCGAATTGTTGGGCTTGATGGCAGGAGAACTTAAAGAAGGTTCATTGCAGTCTAATGCTGGTCAGTTTAGTTTAGTTTAGTTTAGTTTGGAAGCGCACTAAGCGTTAGGTGCGTGCATTGAGACTTACATGGCCTTTGCTAGACGCACATATTCCCCCGCTAGCCCCCATAGCGGCCCTACGGATCGTATCGCATCGCAGAGGCTGGGCAGTTGATGTGTTAAGTCGATTACAATACTGACCAGCATTAGCCTGCAATGAACCTTCTATAGGTACTCCTGCCATCCAGCCCAGCAATTCGAAGTGAAATGTTTGTAAAATGTTACCTTCTGTGTTCTTATATCTATAATAAATAATACCATGCATTTAGCTTTCGATAAAATTCTCATTTTTTTTGTAAATTTTACCATCATAATGTGTTGTTATATCTATAATAAATAATATATTAGTATGTTAGTCTTATGTTGTCGCTTTGAAATCTTTCCGCCAGTAAGTAAATATTGATAAAAATTCTATCTGAAACTCGACGCAAAGCAACTGAATTTCCTGTCTGTTGTTGTGGTTCTTTGAAAAACATTTCACTTTGAATTTGGCTGGCCTACAGGTACTAAATAATTTATCAAGATTAGATTTTGAGCTTTCTTCTATTTTATGGGTACCTGTGAAGATCACATGGTTTACTTACATCTGCTCGTCGAGCTGTGTCATTGAAAATTAAACCAATTCCAGGGTAGGCGCACTCCACGCTCATGTCCAGGGGTAAGTAAGGGTTACATCTTAGAAATGGTCAGATTTATGGGCGGGTTAACAGCACAGTGCGAGACAAACTGCATTGTATTGTAAGGTGGCAGAGTAGCTTTTTACTTGAAGTAAGTTCGAAAAGTTTCAACAAACTACTTTTCCGCTACCTACCGCAGATTATTTATTTGAATTTCGCGGTATTTTCGCACAATTTTCTACAGATAGAAAGAAACATTGACAAAAACTTGGTCTTGTCTATGGCTATTGCAAAAAATAGCGAAAAATTAGATTGATTTAATCCCAGCAAAAGCGCTCTTTAGTCTGTGTAAAAGTGCTGCCACCTCCAGCATTTTTCTAGTACAACTGGTGACTTCAAGGCTTTATTTATGCCTTATGATATTTTTTGCACGAATTCTAACGAACCAACAACGTGGACTTCATTACGAAAGCGAGTAAACCCAAACAAGGGCTTTCGGCTGTGCTCTGGCAGCGCTGACTTTCGATACATCGAAAAAAAATGCAAACGGGCGAATGCTCATTCTATTTTATAAATCAGGCCCTCATTATGTCATTACGTTGGTTTAATTTATAAATCCCGATCGCGATGGAATGTTCAAATGACAAATTATTTTTATGCTCATAGAGTTCTAAAAAGGAACCTACGTCTATGTCATAGTGACAAGAAAAATAAATCAGCGCGTGGAACCCGAGAAAGTTATTTTATGTGCGTGCGGGTCTGCTTTACAATAATAATAATTGGTCAGTATAAATCTCTATCAGTGAAGGAATTGTATTTAACAGGTACTATAATACAGTTTGGCTTATCTGTGATTTTTAATCTATCAAAATATCCAAAACCTGATGAAATATAATAATTCGCGCAAAAGTAGTTAAATCTACAAAGTTCAAGGTGGCAACTCTTTCTGGTCGGTCGGTTCCCAATAGTTCCCATAGACAATCACCTGCCTCCCTTTGCCTGCCATTTTGCTGCTTTGGTTGAGTTTCATCACGTTCGTTTCAAGTCTTTTCGTAAACGCTTTGTTCGCCTGTGAAATCAGTTTTGCAAAAAGAAATAGAAAACCAAAGCAGCGTGTTTTGCAAAAATGGCGGCGAGCGACTCTGGAACGGATGAGTCACTCTATCCAATTGCGGTTCTCATCGATGAGTTGAAAAATGAGGACGTTCAATTGCGTTTGAACTCCATCAAGAAGCTTTCGACCATCGCCCTGGCGCTGGGCGTGGAAAGGACCCGCTCCGAGTTGATTCCCTTCCTCACGGAGACTATTTACGATGAGGACGAAGTGTTGTTGGCGTTGGCAGAGCAACTCGGTAAGTTTCCAAATTCCAGGGGCATTTAGCGTCTTTACTACCTACACCGCCTACCTCCCGGTGAATAAAATGTGAAAATAAAATCTAAAGAAGCGAATTTATCTATTTGTTATCATAAATATTGCTATGTACTAAGCCAAGTACTGTGTGTAGCAAAGAATATCCGATAAGAAATGTAAACAATGTAAAAAGACCTTCCAAACTGCCAAGCTGTCTCAGCTAAAGTTAGGTTTTTATTCATTACTCAATTCTTAATTAGATAACAGACAAGCAGCCTTTGGTGGGTGTTTGTATGTCACCCAGTGTTAAGTTTAATGATTATGTGTTTATCAACTTGCAATAACTATAACATTCCAGGAAACTTCATTAACCTGGTTGGAGGAGGTGAGTTTGCGCACTGCCTGCTCCCACCGCTGGAGTCTCTGGCCACTGTCGAGGAGACTGTGGTCCGTGACAAGGCAGTGGCCTCGCTCAGAGCCGTAGCAGCCCACCACACCCCACAGGCCTTGGAACAGCACTTTGTGCCGCTTGTACAGCGTTTGGCAGGTGGAGACTGGTTCACATCGAGGGCTTCAGCCTGTGGACTTTTCAGGTAAACAGTTTTCAATTATTTTGAAGTCTAACTTTTTTCTTGTCGTTACATTATCCAGAAACTCCTAACATTTTATCTTAAAATTTTACTGAAAATTACATGTTATGAAAAGTAAAATCAAGCATAATCATGATTAACTTTAACGATAGTCAATTAAAACCAATAAGATTTATATGTTAAAAGATTTTGAAATGTTACTTTTATAGTTAAACTACAACTAATAAGTCTCTATAAATTGATAAGTATGTAGAAGTTAAAATAAAATAAAAATAATATATAAATAAATAATGATGGACAATCCATACAGCATCATCTAGCCCCAAGCTAAGCAGAGCTTATGGTATGGGTACTGTATGACTGATATATTAAGTATAATTATACTATACAAACAACCAGAACACCCTTAACAAATATCTGCAGATCGTACAAACATTTGTCCCGAGGCGGGAATCGAACAAGAAACCCGGCTGCATCGCTAAAAAGCAAAAACAAGGTTATTTTTAAATACTGAATGGGTAAGACTGAGAGTTAGCTCTATATGCTTTGTGTATTTAGAAACCGGTTTTATATCCGACTGCATTGTGGTTTGCTTTATTAATTTACCAATCTCTTATCTTCTTCCAGCGTCTGCTACACCCGAGTTTCAGCCCCTGTGAAGGCAGAGCTCCGCCAACATTTCCGCTCGCTCTGCCAGGACGACACTCCCATGGTGCGGCGCGCGGCTGCCTACAAGCTGGGGGAGTTTGCTCGCTCTGTCGAAGTGGAGTATGTGAAGAGCGACCTCATCCCTATGTTCGTAACTTTGGCTCAGGTCGGTTGAATACATCATATGCCTATATTAATAACAATGATATTTAACCAATCCAATTTCTTGATTATTATTTAAAATTGGCCTGTGACCCTACAAAATCCTTTGCTGCAATTATTCGCAATAGAGTGGTGCACAATTGGAACATACTACCAAAAGACATATTATCAGCCTCGTCAAAACGAGACAAAAATATTTAACTAAAAAAAGTGACGCAATGAGAAAATTCCATACTGCATGATATAGACATCAGCCATAGGCCCCTCGTCTATTAACAAATAAATAAATATGAAGTACAGTACTCGGCGATAAATTTACCTCTGTTATTGATTAGAAGCTTTCCAGATGTCTTTGTGCAATATTAATAATGTCTATTACATGTAATAGAGTGTTGTATCGTTTCCAGGATGAGCAAGACTCGGTCCGCCTGCTAGCCGCCGAGGCGTGCGCGGCCGTCGCAGCCCTACTGCCGCCGGAAGACATGGAACAGCTGGTGATGCCGACAGTGCGCGCGCGCGCCGGAGACACCTCGTGGCGAGTGCGATATATGGTGGCCGACAAGTAAGTACCATCGTGCCGCCATAGTCTTATAGCTAGAATCTAGTGCGATATATAGTGGCCGACAAGTAAGTACCAACATGCCGTCATAGTCTTATAGCTAGAATCTAGTGCGATATATAGTGGCCGACAAGTAAGTACCAACATGCCGTCATAGTCTTATAGCTAGAATCTAGTGCGATATATAGTGGCCGACAAGTAAGTACCAACATGCCGTCATAGTCTTATAGCTAGAATCTAGTGCGATATATAGTGGCCGACAAGTAAGTACCATCATGCCGTCATAGTCTTATAGCTAGAATCTAGTGCGATATATGGTGGCCGACAAGTAAGTACCAACATGCCGTCATAGTCTTATAGCTAGAATCTAGTGCGATATATGGTGGCCGACAAAAAAAAATCAAATCAAAATCAAAGTGCTTTATTTCCTTAAGACCTTACAGGACACTTGGACACGTCACAAAATACAAGTTAAATAAGAAATAAAAATGGGAAATAAAGTGATCACTTTGATTAATTGTTCACTTCAATCTTTTTTAGGTAAAGTAAAGAAGCGAACAAGAAACCTTTACCTTGTTAGATTGTTAGTTTTAGAGTTGGAGCATAACTCGTCCCAAACTTTTTTGTCGTCTAGATAATCTGATATTTTATAGTAAGCTTTTTTGCAAAGTATATTTTTGACAATCCGTTTGAATTTATTTATAGATAATTTTTGCAACTCACTTGGAATTTTGTTGTAGAAGCGTATACATTGCCCTTTAAAAGATACATTAATCTTACGTAGCCTAGTAGTGGGCACAGCCAGTTTGTTCTTATTTCTAGTATTTAAATTATGTATATCGCTATTTTTTATGAACTTATTGATATTTTTATGAGTGTACATCAAATTTTCATAAATATATTGACATGTTACTGTCATTATGTTTATTTCTTTGAATTTTTCACGCAAGGATTCTCTGGGACCCATATTATAGATTGCACGAATAGCCCTCTTCTGCAGCACAAATATGGTGTTAATATCTGCAGCGTTCCCCCACAGCAGTATGCCATAAGACATAATACTATGGAAGTAGCTGAAATAGACTAGTCTAGAAGTATCAACGTCTGTAAGATGACGGATTTTTTTGACTGCATACGCTGCAGAACTAAGTCTCTTCGATAGCTTATCTATGTGTGAGCCCCATTGAAGTTTACTATCTAAAGTTATTCCTAAAAATACAGTACTTTCTACTATTTCTAAAGATTCCTCTTTTACCTTTACATCGGCCTTAACTTGTTTTACATTGGGTAGAATAAATCTAATACATTTCGTTTTGGTTTCATTAAGCAGAAGATTATTGACAGTAAACCAATTGACTACTTTTGAGATTGCATTATTCACATCGTCGAAATTTGTATTATGACGTTTCATTTTAAAAATTAGTGAAGTATCATCAGCAAACAATACAATCTCGTGATTATTCTTAACGAGATGAGGGAGGTCGTTAATATAAACAAGAAATAGGAAAGGACCGAGGATAGACCCCTGCGGTACACCCATTGTAACTACAGATCCCGAAGACCGTTCCCCATTTATGTCAACTCTTTGTATCCTGTCACACAAGTATGAAGTAAGAAGATCCAAAGAGTTGTCTTTTATTCCATAATGATGTAGCTTCCTGATTAATGTTACATGGTGTACACAATCAAATGCTTTTGACAAGTCGCAAAAAACGCCTAAAGCATCTTGCGACTTCTCCCAAGCATCAAAAATATGCGATACCAACTCTACACCAGCATCAGTGGTAGACCTGCCGCGAGTAAACCCAAATTGCTTACAATGAAGCAGGTCATTGCCATCGAAATGCCTTAGCAATTGATGTAAAATAAGTTTTTCAAAAACTTTGCTGAACGTTGGCAATACTGATATTGGTCTAAAGTTAGTGGGGTCAGACCTACTACCCGATTTAAACAATGGAATTATTTTACTATGCTTCATTAGATCAGGAAATATGCCACAGTCAATGGATTCATTGAATATAAAAGCTAGATCTGGTGCAAGAGTATCAATCAATGGTTTAATAAGTCTAACAGAAATGCCCCAGAGATCTGCAGTTTTTTTTACATTTAATAGATAAAAAGCTTTTTTAATATCAGTTTCATTGACATGATTGAAATTAAATTTATTTTTGCATTTGGGTACATTTTCTATAAGCAAAGACTCAGCGATAACTTGAGATGAGTTTAAGCACTTTGTAGTAAAAATTGGAATGTCAGTAAAAAAGTTTTCAAATGCTTGGGCTACGTCAACATCATTTTGGACTGAGCAATCATTAATCTTTAAGTTATAATCATTATCGTAAGTACTGACTTTTCCAGTCTCACTATTTATTATTTTCCATGTCGATTTTATTACATTTTCACTATTTCTGATTTTCGAGCTTATATAATTTGATTTTGCCAGTTGACAAACTTTTCTGAACATTTTTGAGTAGTTTTTTACTTTTTCTTTGAACTCAAGACTAAAATTGTATTGTTTTTCATTATACAGTTCATACAAAGTTTGCCTACTCTTATGTATACCTACTGTTGCCCACTCACTAAAGTTAAGTTTTTCTGAGACCACAATCGACTTGGGTGTGAATATTGAATTGAATGCAGTGGTGAATTTGTTAAAAAAACTGCAATATGACTCATTGGGGCTGTTATATGAGTAACAAGGTGGTGGTTTAGAATCCCAATCCAATTTCAACCGCTCAAATCGACTTGTGGTCACAGGTATGTATGTTATTTTTTTTTGTACATTATTATTTTTAACTTGAATTTGTAATTTGATTATTTGACCTAAGTGGTCTGATTTTAAGTTGCTTATTACATTTTTACTAACAATTTTATCATTTAAGCAAACAAACATATTATCTATACATTTTGCTGAAGTTTCAGTTATTCTAGTAGGTTCCAAAAATAGTGGCTTTAGATTATAAGAGTTAAATAAGTTAATTAATCTACTACTTAAGGAGTACACTTCTAAAAGATTAATATTAAAGTCTCCACATACTATGAGATTTTTGGTTGATTTTGATATTTTATATAAGATGTCATCCATAATTTTTTCAAATATTTCAAAAGAGGCTGATGGTGGGGTGTATACGCTTACTACAATAGTTTGCTCCAACTCAACACATGCTACTTCAATGTGGCTTTCAACCGATAAACAAACTATGTCTTTACGTTCTTTAAATTTTATAAGTTTATTTAGTAATATTAAAGAGCCTCCACGAATAGCATGTGATCTGCAAAAAGAACTACCAACCTGATGGTTACTAAAGCTAAACATGATCTCATAGCTTTTTAGCCAATGTTCTGTTAAGCAGATGATGTCAATATCAAATGAGTTCATGTATAATTCTAATTCTAATAATTTACTTCTCAAACCTTGAATATTTTGGTGCACCAAGTTGGTAAACTTTGCATTTATTTTACAATTTTGTTTTCCTTGTTTTTTCTTGTGATTAATAATATTTGACTTTATAGGGCTAGAGACTTCCTCTATTGTCGTTATTTCTAATTTAAATGACTTGGAATAACTTCCAAGGTATTGTTTGTGAAATTAAAAGAATGCTCAAAAGAAGCATTTTTTATAGCCAAGTTTTTGGCTGTGGTTTTAAAATAATAGGATAGCGAAATTGCTATCTGTCTTTTATAAAAATTTGATAGGTAATAATTACCTTGAGTCAAATAATATTTTTTACTAACAATATTGTTAGTGTCAATCACATGTACATTATTATTGTTGCTTGAAATAGTGTGCAACATCATATTTAGCTTATATCTAAGGTTGTTTTCTGATTGTGGCAAGCTGTCGCTGTAAGGGAATGTGAACATCACAATTTCTTTTAAGTTTAAAGAACACAGTTTATCCATATACCTGATTAGGTCAGATTTGTTCACATTACCCCTATTTCCAATGCAAATTATCAGATTAAGAGTTACTTTTAAAAGTGTAATTATCAATATTTTGCATAATATAATGCAAGTTAGAATTTGGAAAACAAACAAGTAAGTACCATCGTGCCGTGTGGTGCCGGCATAGTATTTCACCACCCCAACACTTCCCGTGGGTGTCGTAAGAGGCGACTAAGGGTAACACACCGGGGGGCGGGCAGCAGCGCCCTCTGCAGAACAACTACACCGAACTGCGATCCCGCAAGCCCAGCGTGCGGATTAAGGGCAATAACCACCAAATGATAAATAATGCCATCTATGGCACTCATTAGGGGAAGCCTATGTCCAGCAGTGGTCTAATATAGGCTGATGTTGTTGTTTGTTGTTGTAAGTACCATCGTGCCGTCATAGTCTCGTAGCTAGAATCTAGACAGTGACAACATATTAATTTATATGTTTACCTTTGTGCGAACCCTTACCACCACTCAACCAAGTCTGAAAACCGGGGGGCGGGCAGCAGCGCCCTCTGCAGAACAACTACACCGAACTGCGATCCCGCAAGCCCAGCGTGCGGATTAAGGGCAATAACCACCAAATGATAAATAATGCCATCTATGGCACTCATTAGGGGAAGCCTATGTCCAGCAGTGGTCTAATATAGGCTGATGTTGTTGTTTGTTGTTGTAAGTACCATCGTGCCGTCATAGTCTCGTAGCTAGAATCTAGACAGTGACAACATATTAATTTATATGTTTACCTTTGTGCGAACCCTTACCACCACTCAACCAAGTCTGAAAACCAGGTCATGTTCATACATTTCCTGTATATTTTATTGTTTTTAACTGTAACAACTTTCCCCCAGATTCGTAGAGCTGCAGCAGGCTGTGGGTCCCGAGCTGGCTCGCTCCGACCTCACGCAGATCTTCCAGGCGCTGCTAAAGGACACGGAGGCAGAGGTTCGCGCCGCTGCCGCTGGGAAAGTAAGCTTATTGAATAATAATAATAATAATAATGCTGGACAATCCACACAGCATCATCTAGCCCCAAGCTAAGCAGAGCTTGTGTTATGGGTACTAGATGACTGATATACATAATACAATATTATTAAATAGATAGATATTTTTGAATGGCTATAAGGTCCTTTTTACCAAAGATCTGGTTGGGCTATAAGGTCCTTTGACCCGCCCCGGCTTTGCACGGGTGCATGTTATGCATTTAATCCTTCCTCTTGAATCACTATATATATTATGAAAAGTCGCATCAAAATCCGTTCCGTACGCTTAAAATTCTAAGCATACGTAGGGACATACAGCGGGAAGCGACTTCGTTTTATACTATTTAGTGATTCGGTAAAAATAGTGTAGGACGCCTTCCGGCCAGATGGCGGAAAGTCGACCTGCGAAAGATTCCAGGTAGGCGCTGGATGCAACAAGCTGAAAGCAGAGCAAAAACCAACGATTTTACAAAAAAGGTCAGCGACCTTGACCTCAAAGGTCACTGACATGTGCTCGAAAATGATTAATTTAACTTTCCGGTATCGACTCTAGCGAAATCCAACGTTTTTACAAAAAAGTTCAGTGACCTTGAGGTTAATGACCTCAAGGTCACTTATCTAAAGTGCATTGAACCTAAGGTCAAAGGTCAATGACCTAGACCTTGAAAAAAAAACCATTGATTTTTTGCGTCCCGTAAACTGCACTCCAACCCTTTAGTGTTCATTACGGGACGCCTATGTCCAGATGTGGACTAACAAAGGCTGATGATGATGATGTTTCTATTTTATTCCGGGGAAGTATATTTATTCAGGGTGTTCTCGTCATTTTCTATTTGTAAAAATATCTATCTATTTAATATATTGTTTTTAGTATGTTGTCTAGTACCCATAACACAAGCTCTGCTTATCTTGGGGCTAGGTGGATCTGTTTAGAGTCCAGCATTATTTATTACAAACTTGCTAGTTTCTTTGATAAAATGTTAATCTTTTAATGGCCGTAACTTACATGATTAAGATTTGAACTGTTTTGATGTTGGCAGTTGATTTTGTTAAAACAACAAATAATATCTCTCTCCAGGTGAAAGACTTCTGCATGAACCTGGACAAAGCACACCAAGAGCACATCATCATGACGATGATCCTGCCCCAAATCAAGGAGCTGGTGGGCGACGCCAACCAGCACGTCAAGTCAGCCCTCGCCTCCGTCATCATGGGCCTGAGCCCCATCGTCGGGCGACAGAACACCATCGAACACCTCCTGCCTCTATTCCTCACTCAGCTCAAAGACGAATGCCCTGAAGTCAGGCTCAACATCATCTCAAACTTGGAATGCGTGAACGAAGTGATCGGAATACAGCAACTGGTGCAGTCTCTACTCCCTGCTATCGTGGAGCTGGCGGAGGATACTAAGTGGCGCGTGAGATTAGCCATCATCGAACACATGCCTTTGCTGGCCGGGCAGCTCGGGCAAGAGTTCTTTGACGAGAAACTCACAGGTCTATGCATGTCGTGGTTGATAGACCATGTCTACGCTATCCGTGAAGCCGCTACCCTCAATCTTAAGAAGCTGGTGGAGCAATACGGATCCGCTTGGGCAGAGACTAATGTGATCCCGAAAGTGCTGGCTATGTCTCGAGAACAAAACTACCTACACAGGATGACTTATCTCTTCTGCATCAATGTTCTATCAGAGGTTTGCGGAAAGGATATCACTACTAGAGTTCTCTTGCCGACGGTCTTATCTATGGCTGATGATAATGTTGCCAACGTTAGATTCAATGTTGCCAAGACTTTGCAGAAGATGGCTCCGTTCTTGGATCCGACGGTGATCCAGCCTCAAGTTAAGCCAGTTTTGGAGAAGTTGAATGTGGATACAGATGTGGATGTGAAGTACTTTGCCTCTGAAGCGATAGTTGGCATTGCTGGGTAGGTTTTATTCGAAGCTGTAATGCTGTGGCATCTTCTTTATGGGACTACTTATGCCCTGTGTAACAACCGTATTCTAACACCGTATTCTAAGTGGTAAAAAGCATTTGTTTTGAGATTTGCATAAGTGGCCCCATAGACACAGATGTCGTGGCGGTAGGTATGCACATATTCCAAAAGATATGGAATTTAATGTAACAACACGCAAAATCTAATTTATCTTTTTTTGTACCTTATTAGTAATTTTCTATTGCCCAGTTAGAAATTGTCTCGTAAATCTGGTAAGCGTTTAATTAATGTTGATGTATGTAACCCTCTAACTCCATTCCATAGCATTTCGCGGAATTAAAGGAATATCTTGCATTGTTTGTAAGTATGTATAGCTCTAAAATTTTAGTAATAAGAATGAAATAAACGTTTGAAAATCCATGAGTATTGTATTTATTGCTTTTATTTCTACCCACACATAACACACAATAACCCTGAATATTTTTATTTGTTCTTGTAGTAGTTTGTTTTTATTTTTGTATGTTCCAAATTTTGTATTTAGTTTTGTGTAATTACAAATATTTTCTGGGATTTTTTTTATTTAAGCTTGCATCAATTTTTTATCCTATTTTGTATTTGTTTTTGGGTAAAATCTAATTCGTACATAATAAATTGTTTATTATTGTATTGTTCTGGACTTAGGTACCTTCCTACTGTATTTTTCGTAATAACGCAGTAGGTTACTGTACAAAGTAGGTACCTACTGCATTTTTATGGATATTACTCTCTTGTGAACTAATAAATAAATAAACAATAATGGGTAAAGCTAAGTGCCTTAGAATCCATCCAATAAGAGAAAGGCACACGGAACAAAGGAGCCGTATTCTCCCTTTGCACTTACATCATAAACATGATATGCCTATTGATGGACGTTATCGTCCGGCTTTTTGTCGGAATATTAAGTTTCAGTAGCATTCGTGAGAATAAAAGTCGAACACAAAAACTACATTTGTATGGCGATTGTATGCATGATCAAACGTACCGGAATCCTAAGCTATTTTCTTACGCTAGTTAATCAAGTACTAGCGGTCCGCCACGGGGGCTTTGCACGGGGTATTTAACAAAAATGTAATTTTAACTAACTTTCTAACTTTTTTGAAAATATTCTATATCCTATGTTCATTAGGCAAAATTTAGGATTCTAATGGTGAAAGAATTTTTCAAATCGGTCCAGTAGTTTCGGAGCCTATAAAATTCAAACAAACAATCAAATCTTTCCTCTTTATAATATTAGTAGTATAGTTTAGATGTAATCAAATGATACTAATGGCGAGATAACGTGAGGTGTGCTCAATTTCTCCGTGATCATTATGGGACAAGCCCAGGAATTTCCTTAGTCTACCTTATTTGACGACCTCAGTGGCGCGGTTGGCAAAGGTCCGTCTGCGACGAAGGAGTTTGCGGGTTCGATTCCCGCCTAGGGACAATTAAATAAATATAAATAAATAATGCCGGACAATCCACACATCATCATCTAGCCCCAAGCTAAGCAGAGCTTGTGTTATGGGTACTAGATGACTGATATTCCTACATAATAATATAAGAGTATATTATTCTCGATATTATATTATCGAGTAATTTCCTTTTGTGGACATTTTTAAATTGCTTTCCGAACCTCAATCTGTGACATTTATTCATTCAGTTAGCTGTAGGTAAATTTCCTGAAAATTTTATAAATAAATAACTAGGTTTTGTGTAGAATAGTTTTTAAATATTGTGTTGATTTGCAATCTTTCTGTGTACCTGTATTTTGGCTCCGCATACGTTTACAAGCAATTCTATTTTCAAAATCCGACTATTTCTTATCTACTTTCCCAGCACTACAATGTGTAGGGTAACCAACCATTCTCATTGTATTAGGATACCCCATGCCCCACGGGGTGCCCAACCCTGGCGCCTTGCAGACAATCTCGTTAGTAATCTACATGTGGGGTTTTATTGTTTTTCAGATAGATTACAATGGGCTTTCAAAGACAGCTCGTGACAAATAGGAACTAGTTTTAATTGAAGTGAAAATACAAGAACGATGGAGAATACTTCGTTTAGAGTGGGTAGGTAGATTCATGCCGCATTGATATTAGATTTAGTAGGTACAATACAAAAAAAATCATGAAATAATAATAGAAAAAGAAAAAAGCTAAAAATACGGAGGAATTTGGTTAATGCTGGTGAAAATATTGTCCTGGTATATATAGTAGGTACCTAAGAAGATACAACACAAAAGAAAAGTATAGGTAAGTCTTAGTACTACGGCGCATGCTACGGGCTACGTCGTAGCATGTTACGAGACTACGACGCGACGATACAATGCTATCGTGCTACGACGCCGGCGTAGAGATACGAAGGTATGATGTATGGTAGCACAATATTAGACTATGTACGAAGTAGCTTGCTACAACATGACAAAGAAGGACGACCAATGCTACGACATCATTTTATGGCGTAGCACGTTACGGGTCATAGTTCACTACCATGCTACATGCGTAAGTAACAACACCTTGTTGCTACCTACCACACAAAAACTTTTGTAATTGTAATAATATGACGATTACACTTTTTTTTGTGTGATTTCCACAGTCAACGTTTTAAATATCAAAGTGTTTTATTTCCTTTAGACCTTCACACTCTTAGACACATCACAAAATACAAATAAAATTACTTTAGGTTGGTACCTATGTAAAAACTGGGAAATATATTAATCACTTTGACTTTTTGTTCACTTTAATCTCTTTATGGGAAAGAAGAAGTGAACAAGAATCTTACTTATTAAATGTTACTTTGGAGTTGCAGCGAAACTCGTCCCAAACCTTATTATCGTCTAAATAATCTGATATTTCATAGAACCTACCTAAGCCTTTTTGTAAAGAATATTTTTGCCCATTTGAATATAACTAAGAATAATAAAAAATATTTGCAACTCACTTGGAGTCCTATTGTAGAAGCGTGAAGCGTACAATGCCCTTTATAAGATAATTTTTTTTTAAATTTGATTTTTTTGGTACATCCTACAAAATTCACAGCTCTTATATACTACTTATACTAATATTGAATACAAAACTTACGGCCAAAAATACATTAGTTCTGTGCAACCTAGTACTGTAGATAGATAATAAAACTTTCGAATTAAAAAATAACAAAGGCTGCCTTTTTTCTTAAAAAGCCAACCTTCCCAGCTAATGCAGTAGAGACACTCAATAATGTAGCCGCTATCAATTACGTAGAGCAGCTGTGCTTTTCCTGGCCGTAGTGACTACGTCGCAATCTGGGGCTGGCCATTAACGTAATCGATATGACACTATAGCTTGATATTTTGGTTGTTGTTCGGTGCCACTACAAGCTACTGTGTTTTGGTACTCTCTATTTCACAATTTTCATCTTTGTATTTGTAGTATATCTATGCATATTCGTCTCTTCAAGACTAGGTGTCTTTTAGACCTTCGCTATACCTACACCATCGGCCACATCTTCACTTTCCATCAGGTGAGATCGTGGTCAAACGGAGGTCTATCTGTTATAAATAAATGATTTGTTTATTTTGGTTTGACTGATTAGTGATTAGCGATTAGGGACCCTAGTACCTAATACCTTATTTCTTATCCAATATTATACATGTAGGTACCTTCTATTAGTCTTAATTGAAATTAGAATCTAGTGCAAATGTGCCATAGACAACGCAACAATGAATCTGTTGCGTTAAATGGCCTGCCGGGGCTCGTCAACGGCAGACGTGTACGCTAATTACTAAAAATTATTCATAAATTGTTAAAAAGTGTAACAAGCAAAAGTGATCCCTAAGTTACAGTGTTAAAGTACATTTGCTATTGACGCTCACTAGCACAATAGACCTTTGTGGAGTTGAACGAGCTCGCTGCTTCTTTGACCTTGACGCGTAACGAGTGCAGTCTCCGCATACACAATGGACTTGCAACAAATATCGCCGCTACCGTCAATAAGCGGAAGCGAGTTTGGATCTGCACCGAACTTATCAACATGTATTGAAGAGGATGTTCCGCGACTGAGAAATCTAAGAGAAAGGAAGAGAAAAGAATGCGCCACAGAACAAGAATACAAACAGGATTTTAAAATCTTCGAGTGTAAAATTATGAACTTCTTGGAAACTTTCGGCAAGTCACAAAACGAAACATTACATCAAATTCGAGAAGAAATTTCTCAAGTCAAAGACGATATGAAGACTATAAAAGCGGTTACAGAAACCTACTCTCAGCAGTTTACACAAATAAATACAGAACTAGAAAATATAAAAACAAACAATACGAACACAATTGAAAAAATTAGAGGAATTGAAGAGGAAATACATAAAATTAAAAACCTGCAGTACTCGGGTGAGATGGGTCCGACTACTTCTTGCCCGCTACCGCCGCGATCGCCTTTCGTCAATCACGAAAACCTCATCCTTGAGCTAAAGGACCGGTGTGACCGCGAAAAAAACGTAATATTTGCGGGTATTATCGAAAAAAATGATAAGAGATTTCAAGAGAGACAATACCATGACAGTGAAGAGATCACAAAAATGCTCGTATTACTGAATGAAAACTGTCCAAAGCCTATTAAAACGCTACGACTGGGAAAATATATACCAGGAAAGAATCGACCTATAAAAGTCACATTTATCAACAATGATACGCCTAAACAGCTATTACGTAATAAGGCTCAGCTACCAGAAAATATTCGGATCTACGGTGATCAGACTCCGTCACAGCAACAGTACCTAAAATCACTGAAGGAGGAGATAAAACGCCGCCTAGAAACCGGTGAGAAGGATCTCGTTATACGTTATCTACGCGGCGTGCCAAGAATAATTGCAAACACTGATCAAAAAAACTTATAAATGAGCCAATACAAAATAAAAAATCTACAGATAAATACCAACACTACATACGAGAAAAATATGAAGACATACCACTACATTCATCAAGCCTAAGATTTTTCTACGCTAATATGAGAAGTATCCGTACAACTGGAAAGTTCGACGAGATAAAATGTATTATAAAATCTATACCTAAAACTACACACATAATCATATTTACAGAAACATGGCTTACCTCGGAAAGCGATGCCAAATCGTACCAATTGCCTAACTACACACATATTTACAACTACAGAGAAAATTGCAGAGGTGGAGGTGTGTCTATATTTATCCACAATTGTTTAAAATATGAAGTGACCGAAGAATTATGCGAAAATGGAAATCACTACTTATGGATCTCTATAGATAAGCTTTCTTTGAACATTGGAGCAATTTACAGACCAGGAGAATCAAACTTAGGAAGATTTTTGGACATATATTCAACACAACTGGAACAACGGAAGAGATCTATTGTTTTCGGCGACTTTAACGTTGATTTACTTAGCAAAACGACTGATGTCACACGATACCTACAAGAATTGCAAGAAGCTGGTTATGAAATTGTTAACAAAATAGATGGAGAGTACAGCACGCGACAAACTAAAACTACAAATACGCTACTAGATCATGTATGTACAAACTTAAATAATCACTCACTTAATATCTCAATAATTGAATCCTCCTTGTCTGATCACAAAAATATTTTTCTAGAAATAGGTAGTCTAGGTCCAAAAATAAATAAAAAATTGCATTATAAAGCAATTGATTATCAAAACCTAACTTTAAACACAATAAACTCAGAATACCATAATAGCGAAAATGATTATTATTATTTAGAAACATTTATTTTGGACCTCGTTAATAAAAGTAGAATAAGTAAAACAAAATATTTGAATAGCCCGCAAAGTGACTGGATAAATAAAAATATAACTAATTCAATAAATTTACGAAATTATATTTATAATCAAACTAAAACGAACACAAACGATAAAACCTTATTAAAACAATTTGATGATGCACAAAGAAATACCAGATCTATGATAAGAGAACAGAAAAAGAAATATTATTTTAAAATGTTTCACGAAAGTTATGATAATCCTAAGAGAATGTGGGAAATCATTAATGAATTAGCACAAAATAAAATAAAAGAAAATAACGAGCCACCAAAACTCATGTTGAATTCAATTCCAGTTACGGAGGGTAACTCAGTTTGTGACTTATTCAATTCTTATTTCGCCTCAATAGGAAGCGAATTATCAAATAAAATCCCCAAATTGTATCACGAAAATACTGGTAATATCCTAATGTACGATGAAAACTACCACCATGGCTCTGAGTTAAGTGATTTTAAGTTATGTAGCTCGGATGAAATTATAAAAATTATCGATAAACTAGATTCAAACACTAGTACCGGGCTAGACGGACTAAGTACGAAGGCAGTTAAATGCATTAAAAATATAATCGCGCCTCACTTAGCAAATTGTATAAATAAATGTCTAACAGAAGGTACCTTCCCCGACTCGCTTAAGATTGCCAAGGTCAGCCCAATCTACAAATCAGGGATAAGGACTGACCCTGGAAATTATAGGCCAGTGTCAGTTTTACCGGTACTGTCAAAAATCTTTGAGCGCATTCTCTATAATCGCTTAAATAACTTCCTTGTTGAAAAAGACTTCTTTATCAGCGAACAATATGGTTTCCGTCCAAAGTCAAATACCTTATCCGCCACAATAGACTTAGTCACTAAAATAAAAACAAACATAGATCAAAAGAATATTGCAGTAGGTATATTTATTGACTTAAAAAAAGCATTTGACACCGTTTGTCACAAAAAACTGTTGCTGAAATTAAATAACATAGGAGTTACAGGAATTGCGCTCAAAATGTTTAGATCATACCTGGAAAATAGGCGGCAAGTTGTTAAAATCAATAACTACGAAAGTAGGTCACAAAATGTGACCTACGGGATTCCACAGGGCACAATTGTCGGGCCGTTAATTTTTTTGATTTACTTAAATAATATCAATAAAATAGGCTTATCAGGGCACCTAACCCTCTATGCCGACGATACGTGTCTATTTTATTTTGATAAATCAATTGAAAACATAATGACTGACGCTCAAAGTGACCTTAATATACTAAACGAATGGTTAAAATATAATCTCTTGACAATCAATACAAAAAAAACGTCGTACATGATTTTTGCTGCAGTAAATAAACCCATTCCCAAATTTTCTCCTCTTGTCTTAAACAATGATATCATTAAACAGAGCGATAAAGAAAAATACCTCGGCTTATGGTTGGACGACAAACTAACGTGGAGATCTCACATCAATCACGTCAAATCAAAGTTAACTGCATTATTAATATCATTACGCCAAATAGCACACTGCATTCCAGCCAAGGCACGCTCGATTATTTATAATTCATTAGTTAAATCGCACTTAAATTATCTGATCGAAATTTGGGGATCTGCCGCTAATACAAATTTAAGTCCTCTCCAAAGGACACAAAATAAAATTATAAAAACACTGTATCATTTTAAATACCTAGCACCAACGAAAGAAATATATAATAAAACTAAATTATTAAACCTTAGACAAATGTATACATACTCAACTTGCATCTTAGTAAGAAACATTAATTCTAACTTAATAAAATCAAACCTACAGCTACGCAAAAAGATTAATCCCTACACATTAAGAAACAAATATAAACTAGAATTAGCTAAAGCACGTACTGATTACGGCAAGAAAACAATTGCTTACGAGGGAGTGCAGTTATTTAATAGCTTGCCAAACGAGATTAAGGAATGCACTAGCATAAGCACGTTTAAAACAAAATTAAAAAAATATATTTATAGCCTATCTTAAACATCCGTATAATATTTTTAATAAACCATACTTATAGGTTACATTAAGAACAACATAATGCAGTTATAATTACTTACGATATTAAATGTACTTTCTCACTATATTATAATAACAACATAGACATAGTATTTACCTACTTTATTAGATATACTTTCTTACTTTACTTACCGCCTACTGGCCCCGGAGGTATAACGTAATATTAGATTAAGCATTACTTTTAAGATTTATTGTATCTCATTATAAGTGAACATTTTGTTTTTATGAGAAATAAACATCTTTAAACCGAAATGAAGTACCTAAATTGAATTGACCCACAATTCAATTTAGGTACTTCATTTAACGCAAAAATAACAAAACAGAAAAAAGTTTTTTAAAAGTTTTGTTCACTAGACTTTCGAGTCTAGTGTATTGGTCAATTCAATTTACTAGGTCTCTACCTACCCTGTTATTTCGCATGTTATGTGAGTTTTCTCGCTAGGAGTCCTAAATAAGTACTTATCGCATTAGCTCCATTAATCCAGTCATTCCGTTATCACCACAAATCAATACGTTAAATGCATCCAACGTATCCTTTCCATGACTATGAAATTTTCATGATCTGGCTGGACATAGACAGAAAAGTGGCAAACCAGGTTACATTTTGTCACCTACCAAAGTCAAGTCAAGTCAAATAACGCGCGACGTTTGAAAATGTGTATTTTATGCAAGTACATTTTTAGGGCACTTATTCATGGAATTAATTATTTTTGTTATTATATACTTTTTTGCATTATGGAATCTAATTTAGACACTTCAAAAAGGGTGTAGATACTTACTACCCTATATTTAAAACTGTTTGTTACCCAGACAAGGCCTATGCTTAATTTACACACCAAGTTCCTTTACCCCCTTAAAACACCATAACTCACGCTCTAAAACGTTCAAAACTACCCCTCAACTACTTGTAATTATTCCGTGCCCCAAATAGGGTAAACGTGTTAATGGGGTAGCTGTTAAACAACTAGGAAATAACACTTGATGGAGTTTACTTTTAGAAGGTCAACAACAGAACACTAATATAATTATTAGTACAATTTTAACGGGTATTTAACGCGTTTATTTAACTTTTTTTTTTGAGAGTCATCTCGTGACCACGACAGAGTGCAAACCTGTTGAAATGTCGAGAACAAAAAAGTTAAATAAACGCGATAATTACCCGTTAAAATGGTACTAATAAATATTTGTTCAGATCGCGTAAGTTTAAAATATTCACTAATATAATAATATCCTGGACAACAATAACTTAAGATTTTTGTTATTAATGTTATTATATGTAGACGTAAGCCCTCGCACTATCATGTAATCTCTAGGAAATTAAATATTTATCTCAAAAACTTTGATTTCGGTGGGACCCGAACCCGCGGCCCTTCCATCATTACGGGAGTGTGTTGACCACTACACTAGCAATCTCAATTTATCGGTTTCTAAATTTATGTTAAATTAAATTACCCTTTTTGGGCTAAATTACCCGCCAATTAGCAGCGCTATATAAATTAATAAATATGTAATAAGGCATGCAAAAACTAATCATGGGTTAGTTACTAATGGATAAAATGCAAGCTTAAAAAATGCGTTAATTCTATTATATAGGTATTCTAATAGTAGAATACCTATATAATAGAATTAACGCATAGTATAGACTAGATTATTATATGCCAACTTCCATAGATTAGAAAAAAGTGTGATACGTAGACGACCTCTGTGGTGCGATGGGCGAAGGTCCGCCTGCGACGCAGGAGGTTGCGGGTCCGATTCCCGCCTCGGGACAAATATTTGTACGATCTACAGATATTTGTTCAGGGTGTTCTGGTCGTTTTCTACGTGTAATAAAAAATATCTATATGTGTAATAATATTGTATTATGGATATCAGTCATCTAGTACCCATAACACAAGCTCTGCTTAGCTTGGGGCTAGATGATGCTGTGTGGATTGTCCGGCATTATTTATTTATTTGTAGTATACCTACAGGCCAGTGTAGAAATACCTGCTTTTGATTTTCATAAAGTACCTGTCCCGTAAGCCTTGACACACATTCACAATAAAGCTCGAACAAACGAGATAATTTAGCAGATTCTCAAAGGTTTCCATAGGTCTGTCTGATGAATGTCCGTATGACAGCTAGATAATGGCTCGCTCGTAACAAATGATCACGCGGGCAAATAAACGTGGACCGCGTTTGTATGGAAAACGCTATAGGAATTAGGTAACACGGTTCATCGCACAGTGCACAGTTTCGTCAGGTTCTTCCTTTTTGGTTTAAGTTTTGAAGAAAAGAAAGTTTAAGCTGAATTTAGTTTAAAGTTAGGTGACAATTCAAAATATTTTTTGAAAATTATGTTTAATATTTTTGAAATATATTGAAGAGTCGAAAAAATTACTTAGTACTGGTAAATTTTACCTAGTCTCTAATCTCCGAAGTATACCACTAGAGTATTGGAGGTATACGTAATCGACAAAAGTTCGAAACCCTCGACGGGTCATTTACACTCGCACTGTTCTTGTTTCTTTAACAGAAAGCCTGTTTATGATAGAGAAAAAACATAGTTTAGGTACTATTTTTTGTACTTACTGCATTGTGTTATAATTATAAATAATGATACAAACCTTTTAGATACTAGGTATAAAGTATCGCTAACTAACGATTTTCTTTAAAACCACACGTTTCAAATGATACAAAAGGTCCAACACAAAAGTCATTTGATTCGCCTTTGTTTGTGTACGCAATTTTTATAACTGCTTTTTGTTTTTGTTTTTCTTTTTTAACTTTCTTCTTTTTCAATTGTTGTTTTTTTTTGTTATTGTTTTTATATTATACCTCCATATTATTTACTTTTGACTACGCCACCGTTAGTATTATACTACCCGATCCTATCAGATTCAGATTCAGATTCAATAACTTTATTTCTTTAGGCTTACAAAATAAGCACTTAGACAAGTCAAATTTCAAACAGATAAATTATTATAAAAAAGAAATAAAATATGTTATTGATTTCTCTTCACTTCAATTTTTTGTCCACTAGTGGAAGAAGTGAAAAAGAAACCACTAGTACATTCATATATAACTTATGTGTCTAATACAATGTTTTTTTTGCCTATCTAAATCTAAGTTTAGTGTGATTTAGATACATGTCAATAATTATTAAAATACATATGGATATGTAACTAAACACAACATTCATTTTCTTACATGCTATTGTCGGTGTGGAATGGAGCGACATCTGGCCAAGCATTAGTATCATTAACGTAATCATCTATAGAGTAAAAGGCTTTCTTAATAAGATTTTGTTTTATATATTGTTTAAATTTACGAATAGGGAGCTCAGTTGCTTCAGATGGAAGCTTATTATAGAAGCGCACACAATTTCCCATAAATGATTTCCCTACCTTATGTAATCTGTATGATGGAATGTGTAATTTGTTTTTACTTCTTGTATTTCTAGCGTGAACATCACAGTTTTTCAAAAAGTTATCTCTGTTTTTATGCGTATACATTAAATTTTCATAGATGTATTGCGATATTACTGTCAATATATTTATTTCTTTAAATAATTCTCTCAAAGAATCGCGTGGCTTTAATTTATAGATCGCACGGATCGCCCTTTTTTGTAGTACAAAGATAGTCTGTATGTCAGCCGCCTGTCCCCATAGCAAAATACTATAGGACATAATACTATGGAAGTAACTGAAATAAACTAACCTAGCTGTATCTTCGTCGGTAATATATCTAATTGTTCGAACTGCATAGGCAGCTGAACTAAGTCTGCCTGCGAGAGCATCAATATGCGGTTTCCATTGAAGAGAGGAATCAATATGTAGCCCTAAGAAAATGGTAGACTCTACAAGAGGAATGATCTCATCCCTAAGCATAATTTTAGTAGGGAAATCTCTTACATTGGGTAACATAAATTTTATGCATTTGGTTTTTTTAGCATTTAGTAAGAGATTATTGGCGGTGAACCAATCTAGTATTTGTGAAAGAGAACTATTTACATCGTCATAATTATTTTTATTCCTGTCAACTTTAAAAATCAACGAAGTATCATCAGCAAATAAGACTATATCACAAAGATCTTTCGCTAAAAAAGGGAGATCATTTACATATACTAAAAATAGAAATGGTCCTAATATTGATCCTTGCGGAACGCCTAATTCAATCTTTGAACCCCTAGATCTTTCTTTACCAATATCAACTTTTTGAACTCTATCAGATAGATATGATTGCATAAGGTCCAGTGCCTTGTTATTAATACCATAGTGTTTCAATTTCATAATTAGAGTACCATGATCTACACAGTCAAAAGCTTTAGAAAGGTCACAAAATATACCAATAGCATTTTTTGCTTTATCCCAGGCATCGAATATATGCTTTATTAGAACTGTACCTGCATCTGTTGTCGATCTACCTTTAGTGATATTATCATATCCATCCAAAGGTTGCCTGGAAGAGATCGCTTTTAGCGATAAGGCCGCCGATTGTGCCACATTAGTTGTAGTAGTAGTTAGTTTGTTGTTATACTGTTATAAAAGGTGCAATTATGTTATTATTATCTTATCTTATCTTATCTTATCTTATCTTATCTTATCTTATCTTATCTTATCTTATCTTATCTTATCTTATCTTATCTTATCTTATCTTATCTTATCTTATCTTATCTTATCTTATCTTATCTTATCTTATCTTATCTTATCTTATCTTATCTTATCTTATCTTATCTACACAGTCGAATCAAATGACAGTTTCGATAAACGAAGAAAAGAAATAATTTCGTCTGACCAAAGATACTTCTCGTAGATATAGAAAGTAGATAAAACTTACAAAATGGCGTTCGCGAAGAAATGATGCTTGGGGAGTTTAATTTCCGTAGAATCTAGATTTTCGGATTCATTTTAAACCTTTTTCAAGAGAGAATGACCACTTAGATACTATGAGCTTTTGGTTATTATAGTAAGACCACACTTTTGTAAATTCCTAAGAAATTATATAGATAGAGTAAAACCGTAATTAATAAAGAAAATTAAAAATAAATGACCACATTAGAACTAGTATTTACAATAGAAACAATTGAGCTAACTGCAGACTGTTGCAAACAAACTACAGGTAGCTCCAATTATCCATATGAATACCAGTTGGAAGTATACCCAAGATACTGGCTACATTACCTCGCTGTATGGCAATACTGATGCGCTGCGCCAGATACTGACCAGCTCTCGGGTCACACGTCGCTTCGACCAGACACTCAGATTTTTTTTAAGTTTAGCTTGATAATCGAGAGCTGCCCCGTTCAACCCACAATTTTTCTACCCAATATTATTTTTCCCCGCTCAACCCAAAAGATATGCCCCGTTCTACCCAGTCCAAAAATCTGAGTCACAGCGTATTCTAAACAGTACAGACACCATAATATACATAAAGATTCTTCCTCCTCGAGTCATCTCGTGACCACGACAGAGTGCAAACCTGTTGAAACGTCGAGAAAAGAAGAAGAAGAAAGGAGGAAGAAGAAACGCGATAAATACCCGTTAATTACTAATCATTATGTGTTCAGATCGCGTAAGTTTCAAAACATTAACCATAATATACCTATCTAGAAAGTCGAACTTGATGAAATTATTACGGTACAAAAAATTTTTTGCTACAATATGGAGGTCATAGTATATTATTCTTATGTTTATGATCTCTTCAAACGAATACACGCGACTTCCACGAACTTACAAGTAGGCGGACAGAAGTAAAGAAAACTAATTTTCTTAATCACTAGGTATTTATCCTTGTTTAGTTTTTGTCGGTACGTAAGTTAAGTACCTACCAACTATTTATTTTATCTCTCTAACAAATTAACTAGACGTAAAAGCCCACGGCTCTAAGTGACCCATTTCGATGACTCATACAAATAGTACACGCCTTCGAAAACACTCAACAATGTTGTGTATTATTACGCAATCATCAATGACAAATGACCCACCATTACGGTCAAAATCTTAAGGCTCAGCGACGGATGAATTTCTCATACAAACGTAGTACCAAATTTATTTGTAATACAAGCATGTTTTTACCATGACCTGCTATTATTTGTATTACAATAGTATTTATCTTGGTTACTGCCACAATTTTTTTCACAATACTTTTCTGAAATGACATTACCTAAACCTAATCGCATTTTTACATGAATGAAGACATGTTTTCTTAGTTATTGTGTACATTAGGTACCTAAGTATTTTAAAAAGAAGCCTGTGACAGGAACCTAAGTAAATACTAGTCTACTACAACTACATACAATACATATGTATTAGCAAACCATGGTGAAAAAATTCTCAAATTACAAATCTTTTGGTACTACGTTTGTATGGGAAATTCATCCGTGCCTGAGCCTTATAGCGCCTATTGCCTAAGTACATTTCGGCAAGGCTAGTAAAAGTTTTATTTTATATAGTCTAAGCCAATCCAAATAAATCACTAAGATTTCTGTGGTTTAAACAGAGATGGAAGTTGCCCTTGGTGGCCAAGTACCAATCCGCAGCATTATAAGTGTTGAAATTTCAGTCGTTCAATTTGTTGAACGACGGAAATTTTTATAATTTTGTAATAGGTTAGTTACAAAATTATATATTTTTTTTAATTTTGTAACTAACCTTAAGTTAGGGCTAATTTGTAGTAGGTTAGGTTAGGTTCTTGTTAGGTTTAGGCAAGCTCTTTGAGCGGATTATCGTCGGTCGCTTGATTGGGCACCTGAACTGTGTCGGTCCTGACCTGGATGACAACCAGTTTGGTTTCAGGGTAGAACGTTCCACAGTGGGTGCGATTCTGAGGGTCAAGACACTTGCAGAAGAAGCTGTCTCCCGGGGCGAGGTTATATTGGCAGTGTCACTTGACATCGCCTATGCTTCTTGCCTTGGAACTACATAAAAGAGGCGCTTAAATACCACCATATGCCCCAGTACCTACGTCATACTGTCGGTGATTATCTAGCGGAGAGATTCATTGCATTATAAGGGACAAGATGGTTTTTGTCAGCGAAACATTTCCTGCGGTATCCCACAGGGCTCGGTCTTAGGTTAGGACCACTCCTGTGGAACATTGGCTATGACTGGGTGCTGCGAGGCGTACGCCGATGATACGCTTGTGACAGCAAGAGGAAAAACTTTTAGCTTCCAAAAATGTTCAGTGATCTTTATGATTAATTAGATAAGTACTCTACGCAGCGAATTTCAATCATGAATAATTCAAAAATCAGCATTTTTTCCCATTTTGTACAATGACTTTTCAACCCACAAACCTTGAAAAAGTTTCCCCTAACAATAATAGGCCTCTACCCCTAAAGTTGTGTAAACAAAACTATAGAGGGGGTGAGTCGCAACCGCAAAAGGATTTTGTTGGACGCTTCGCAGTAATGTTCTACAGAGTTATAAGAATAATGAGTAGAAAGTCTTATGGACACTGTAGCAGGATTTTCTGTGTTTTTTGCCCCCGTGGTTAAATTTATTTTACTATAAAGGCTATGTATGTAGTTTGGCGAATTAATTTAAACTAATTTAGATTATATAATACTCAGTTTGGCTTCCACTTATTGTTACGCTTAACAGGGTTAATATTGTGATAGGTTAGTAACAACAACAAAATTGTTGTGTAAGAATTCGTTACGGAGAGCGTTTTATAACTTTATCTATCTCCCAATAAGGTTTGCTGGAAGAGAACTCTTTTTAGGGTTAAGCTCGCCTTTGCCATTTCTTTTTCATCTTATTTATTTTTGTATATTTTATCGTTCAATATAAAATGAATAAATACGAATCTTATTTGTGTTGGAGAAACACCAACGTTTTGAATGAAGGTTCATTTGAAATTTTTGAAAACGATATAGTTGAAAGCGAAAACTTTGCCATTTTGGAAACATGCAAACTTCATTTGTGTGCAAACTAATACCAGTCGCTAAGTATAAGTCGAATATCCAATTTTCTCCGTTTCCTTGCCTAAAAATTCAGTTAAGTTTATGAAACAAAGCTCTAGCAGGCATTAGCCCTTGCAAAGAATAAAAATAGATTATTAGCTCCAAGGAATTTCATCAGGCGACGTTGTGACGGTTTTTTTTAGTCAATAACTTTGTGCCTTTCTTAAGAATCTAGTTATAGGCCGTAAGTTCAGATGGGTCTTTGTGAAGTTATTCGGCCATTGCCAGTTTATGTGAATGTGTTACTTAAGTACCTATTCATAACAAGCGGAATGAGTATTTCCTGTATTATGTAAGTAGGTCTTTTGTGTGTTTACTTTGCCGTACTTAAAGTGGCGGAAATTTAGGCGGTTGTGAAGCCGGTTGCGGGTTCAATTTCCACAGCGGTACATGTGTCAATTTTGATGACCTCTATGGCGCGGCGAAGGTTCACTTGCGACGCAGGAGGTTGCGGGTTCGATTCCCGCCTCGGGACAAATATTTGTAAGATCTGCAGATATTTGTTCAGGGTGTTCTGGTCGTTTTCTATGAATAATAAAAAATATCTATCTATGTAATAATATTGTATTATGTATTACAGTCATCTAGTACCCATAACACAAGCTCTGCTTAGCTTGGGGCTAGATGATACTGTGTGGATTGTCCGGCATTATTTATTTATTTATTTAATTATTTGCAGATATTTGAGTCGGGTCTGGGTGTAGTATAGTGTATATCAGTTATCTGCTGGTAGTAGGTACCCAAAACATGAGTTTGACGACCTATGTGGCGCTGTAGGCGAAGGAGGTTGTGAGTTCGATTCCTGCCTCGGGACAAACGTTTTTTCGATTTGCAGATATTTTGTTCAGCGTGTTCTGGTCGTTTTCTACATAGATTAAAAAATATATTGTATTAAATAGTAGTAGCTACCTAATAGGCTCCGAATGTACTAAAATGATAAAAAAAATCTTCTAAATTTTACAATTTGAATCCCAAATTATGCCTGATGTACATAAGGCATAGAATATTTTCTAATAAATTAGGGATCTGTATGAAAACTTCAATTGTGTGGATAATATTCTAAGTGTAAAAATTATAATTTTTAAATTAATTGATAAGTTCTCGTGCGAAGCCGGGGCGGACCGGTAGTACTAGATATAAATAAAAAAATTACGTACGCCCTCAAACGCTATTACACTAGGAAACCGGTGCCCTCTGCCGGTTTTCGATTAAAAGCTACGTCGCTGAAATACAAAGCCCAAGTTTTTCAATAACGCCAGTGATGGACGAAATTTTAAAAGATTTTCGGGGTGATAAATGGTTTCTTGGCGATGTTTTATTCTTCGAAGATATTGAGACTTGGTGTTCCGTATAAATATGGCCGATAGGACCCTAATACTTAGCCTTCCGTCTACCGGTCTAAGGTTTTGGACTCGCAGCAAGTCCTAGTATCGCCTAATTCATAAATTATGAATAAGGTTAGCGGACCATTTGGTCCGCTAATCACTTAGCTCATACTGTGTGGATTGTCCGGCATTCTTACTATTAAAGCAAAATAAATTGTGTGGTGACTGTACCAAAAGTTTTGTTTTGGGATAAGATTTTGAAATTCATTTAAAGATTCAAATTTGGTATTCCTTAGGAATAGAATTTTAAGACGTTAATAAACTAATACCACTGGTTTTTTGGTATAAGACAGGCATATATCTTATTTTAATTGTAACAAAAAACATATTTTTATGCTTTGCGGGCGGGCGGTTGTATGTTTTTCTACAAATTGTTACAAAGGCATTCCTAGTCGTAAAACATAATTTTTTTGACATATCTATTTACAAAACATACCTATGTTACAAGCTCCACCTGCTCATACATATCAGTGACGCGTGGGCGTACTCAGGATAGGTTGGGTTGGGGCATTAAAATGACCAATAGGGTCGTCGATTATAATTTTCTTAAAAAATATTCTGCATATAGACAGATAGATATTATAATTTTATGTACATGTTATAAATTTTTAATCTTACTATAAAAAAAATATGCAGTGTAGCCTCCAACTTTGTGATTTTTTTGAATTTGTTGTTCGGTTTGATCGAAACTCTCGTTAGCAGTAGCTAGTTTTATTTTGCGTCTTACGAAGTTTCTAAAAAAGCTAAATGGAATTTAAAGCTCAACTTCGAACGAAATTGAAAAAAAAAAATTAAACTTTGTTAAGTTTTTCGAATGTTTTTAAAAACTTCTCTACTTAGTCTATACCCATTCTAAAGGTATCCAACATGCCATAAAAACTTTTTACTAACTTTACCAATTTTCTTATTTTGTGTGCGAGACACATTAACATTATGCTCATATAAGGAATAAAAAACCCTCATAAGGAAGTTTTACTTTCCCTAATTTATAGATTATGTTTGCATGATAATGTCCATCCCATGAACGCACATGAATTATAAAACTTATTCTAAAATCCAATTGCAGCGCTTGTAAAGTTTTTCGCCGGTCGCCGGTCTGGTATTTGAGAAAGGGGCTTGAGTACGAGTCTGCTTTAGACATGCAAACCCCTGACTACAGCCCTGTTATGACAACGATAGATGTGCTTGTAATCCAAAATAATACATTTAATCCAGGAAATGCAGTATTTTCACGAAACACGACAGCGAACTCTTTTGGGATTAACGCGTCGCTAAATATTTGTCTGGAATGATGTATTCTTGTGATTTTTACGATATTAGTGGCTGCCATGATGTTTAAATTATTATCTGCAGAGCTATTTGAACGATTCTCAAGAGGTTCACCGCTGAACTTGCCAAGAACAATCGGGGTTTCGCCATTATTACATTTATTTTTAATTTAATCTTAATTGTATTTTAGAGTAAGTCGTGTGGTGCCGGCATAGAATTTCACCACCTCAACTCTTCCCGTGGGTGTCGTAAGAGGCGACTAAGGGAAAACACCGGGGGGCGGGCAGCAGCGTCTTCTGCAGAACAACTACACCGAACTGCGATCCCCAACCCGCATGCCCAGCGTGGGGATTATGGGCAATAACCCCTAAATGATGAGTAATGCATTCTATGGTGCTCATTAAGGGAGGCCTATGTCCAGCTGTGGACTATCATAGGCTGTTGATGTTGATGTTGTATTTTAGAACTTAACATTTAGTATAGAATTTACTAACAAATTATGCATCCATGTATGTAGCTCAATTGTTTCTGTAAATACTAGTTCTAATTTGGTAATTTAATAGTAATTTTCTTTGTTAATAAAGGTATCAATCAATTAGACCACACAAAAAAAAACCGCTATCCCAAAAAATAACGAAATAACGTAATGTCGCGTTAAACGTTAACGTTAATCCGTAACGTGACGCTCAATGCTATAATTTCTTGGTGACAAGCTTTTAGGCTGACGTCGACGGATGATGGATGACATCTGAGGGCCTTGACCTCATCCGATCTAAGGAGTTGCGATTATGGGACGTTTACCCTAAATCTACAACGTTGAGATGAAATCCGCGTGCTATTTTTGTTTTTTATTCGGTGAAAGAGTGAAACGGATAGAGTTGTGGTATAATATAATTTTTATATCGATTTCAGTACTTGATTATGGGAAAATAATTTATCAACTTTGTTTCGTTTGATTGTTTGAATTGAATAGGCTCCGAAACGACTGGACCGATTTATAAATTCTTTTACCATTAGAATTCTAAATTTTCCCTGATGAACATAACTATTTCACATAATTTGATGAAAATATAATTTATTGTAACTAATACAAACATAAAGCGACCCGCCTGGCTACCTAGTATCAGCTATAATGCATTTTATACATAATAAACCTTTCTCTTGAAACACTCTAAAACCACATCAAAATCAGTTGTGTAGTTGTGAAAATTAAAGCTGGATTACCACTGACTGACTGACATAATTGTTCTCCTTGATGGTGGAGGGGGAGGTATAGTTTTTTTTACAGAATCTTAAACTAGGTGTCGGGGGGACCTAGGGAAAATTCCGACTTTTCCAAATTTGCCCCCCCTTCTCACCCCCCTTAAGGGGGGCTCCCAAACAGAGCCATACTGAATGTTCTTTTTTGTGGGGTTGTATAGAGGGGGTCAAATGGTTCAAAGGCAGGTAAAATTATTCCCCCCCTTTGCCCCCAGACCCCCCCCTTTTAAAGTTGCTACCGAAAAGAGTCAAAATAGAAAAAAATTGACTGCAGGATCGTATAGAGGATTTCTTCTCGTGATGAAAAAAAAAAATCACCCCCCCCCTCCACCCACATTTTCACCCCCCCTTTTTGTATCTCCCAAACGGGTCGACCTAGAAGAAATTTTTTTTCACAGTCATGTAGAGGAGAAAAATTTATTTTGAACGCCAAAAAAAGTTTGACCCCCCTGACCCCCCAGACCCCTTTTTTTATAAAAAACCGAAAATTGTCCAAATTTTGACCTTTTTTTTCGGGTGGAGCATTGCGGCGAGCGAAGCGAGCTGCAATGCGAGTATGGGGAACAGCACGGCGAGCGAAGCGAGCTGTGCTGTGACCCCCCATGACCCCCCACGAGCCCCCAAAAACCCCCTCCCCCAGCAAGGCGGGGAGCATTGCGGCGAGCGAAGCGAGCTGCAATGCGAGTACGGGGAACAGCACGGCGAGCGAAGCGAGCTGTGCTGTGACCCCCTATGACCCCCCACGACCCCCATGATCCCCCCAGCAGGCGGGGAACATTGCGGCGAGCGAAGCGAGCTGCAATGCTCCCCGCCCTGAGCTGCAATGCGACTAATGGAACAGCACGGTGAGCGAAGCGAGCCGTGCTGTGACCACCACCTTCTTCCAGCAGGCGGGTAGCATTGCGGCGAGCGAAGCGAGCTGCAATGCGACTAAAGGGGACAGCATGGCGAGCGAAGCGAGCCGTGCTGTGACCCCCACTCTCGTGTGACACCCACACATAATATGGGTATCGTTTTCGACTAATTCAAACACGTAGATTACGAAAAAGATGTCCATTTTCAAATCCAAGATGGCTGACAGTTTACTATCGCAGATTTTACACATGGATATCGATTTCCATCAAATCAAAGACGTTTTAGGTTATGAAAAGTAAAAACTCCAATGCGATAAAGCCGCCTAAGGCGAAGCACTACCCCCGAGCTGCTTGCAGCTCGGGCACATATACCCTCTAGTCTAAGTATACAGGGTGGAATTTTGTAATGCCACCCGGAGGGAAAGTACTCTTAATACTGTAGTTAGAAAATTGTACTCAAAGAAAACATTCCTTTAATTTTGAAAAGAAAGAAAACTGCATTCAAAAATTTTCGACAATTCGCTTGCCACACCCAGGAATCGAACCGACTAACATCTGTAAAAATGACACCCTATACTTTTATTGCATAGATCGTTAGGGTCAATAATAAGGATGAAATCTTTCAAACAAACTTAATAAATTAAATGAAAGGAATAACCATGAAATCTTAAATTATTTACAATAAAAAGTCAACTAACTAATTCATCATCATCATCACCTGCCTATAATAGTCCACTGCTGGACATAGGCCTCCCCTAATGAGCGCCATAGATGGCATCATTATTTGGGGGTTATTGCCCATAATCCCCACGCTGGGCATGCGGGTTGGGGATCGCAGTTCGGTGTAGTTGTTCTGCAGAAGGCGCTGCTGCCCGCCCCCCGGTGTGTTTCCCTTAGTCGCCTCTTACGACACCCACGGGAAGAGTTGGGGTGGTGAAATTCTATGCCGGCACCACACGGCCTCCGACTAACTAATTAGTTGCTCGTAATGGGCTCCATTTTCTTGGATACACAAATTTATTCTTCTAACGAATACATTTCTAGTAACTTTTAATAACGTGTTGTGGTGAATATTATAAATCGTATTCTGAACTTCAACTCTCAACTCGTTTACATTCGTATAAGATTTCATGTAAATTAGATTTTTTACCCCACAAAATAAAATCTAAAGGGGTGAGATCTGGTGATCTCGCAGGCCATCTGATTGTGCCGTTGGTACCAATCCAGGTATTAAAATGGTTATTAATGTAGGCAGTAGTGATTCTGCTGTTATGGGCTGGAGCACCATCTTGCTGTAGAATTATTTGGTTTCGCTCTGCCTCGGGGAAACCATTTAACTAATTTCTTAAGAGATCCAGTATTTCAAGATACTTGACAGTGTTTAAATGACCTTCGTACACGTGGACTCTAAATATTAATTCGTCATTTTGAATGGATAAATGACGACAATGATAATTATTAATTACTGACACAAGTAAACAGATGGATCTTTAAGTTAAAGTGCTTAACTTGACATAATCAATTTATAATTTAAGATTTCATGGTTTTCCTTTCATTTAATTTATTAAGTTTGTTAGAGAGACTTCATTCTTATTATTGACCCTAACGACCTATGCAATTAAAGTACAGGGTGTAATTTTTACAGATTTTAGTCGGTTCGATTCCCGGGTGTGGCAAGCGAATTTTCGAAAATCTTTAAATGCAGTTTTCATTCTTTTCAAAATTAAAGGAATGTTTTCTTTAAGTACAATTTTCTATCTACAGTACTAAGAGTACTTTCCCTCCAGGTGGCATTACAAAATTCCACCCTGTATAGTATAGGTACATAGACAGACGGGAAGAAACTTTGTTTTATACTACATATGTAGGTAGAGATTATTTGTTCCGACGCGACGTAAGTATTGGCTCGTTATTAATCGAAACTATCCTAAATCAGAATATTTTTCGATTCAACAGATTCCTTATCACCTAGCTACTGATTACCTACCCCCATAAAATAATTTAAAATAATGTTAAGTATGTATTTATATTAATATAATACCTACCTACCAACCTCTTACTGAAAAGCGAGAACTCTGTGTCTAGTTATTAATAGGCACTTCTAACCGAAACATAAAGATAAGTAACTTTTTTATTAACGAGGTAGGTAGGTACCTTAATAAAATAAATAAATAAATAAAATAATACCTAAGTAAATAGCATGTACCCAAAGACACCGTCAAATCTAATATCGCCGCCGAAGCACGCGTCCCATTTCGCCCAATTCGACGCTCGACTATCGTCTCACAGTCTCTTATTCATGTTGGCACTCAGTGTTGCCAACTGCCGGAAGTACTGTATTTGTTCGGAGCGTTTATTGAAATGCCTGTAAATAAATAGCGCTGGTCAAATTACACAGACGTTGACATTTCTGGCATGGAATTGGATGGTTGTAACTTTCCGACTGGTATTGATATGAAACTTTTTAAACTTTCACGATTTGTTGACATATTAAATAATATTTATCGGGTATTTATCGCGTATCTTTTGTTTTTATTTTCCCCTACGTTTCCATCGCGTTGCAGCGATCGTGGTCACGGGGCGACACTACAAAAGGTAGGTAGTACGCGATAAATACCCGATAAATATTCATTAATATATTGATATGGATCAGTTGAGCTACCTGTAGTTTGTTTGCAACAGCTAAAGTGTTTCAATTGTGAATACTAGTTTTAATTTGGTTATTTGATTGTACTTTTTGGTACAATCAAGGCAAGGAATAAGGCTTTTATCCCTTAATAAAACCTCATTAGTAACTTAGCTTTTGCACATAATTTTAGCTTAGGCAAATTTTAGGGGGCGTTTCTTTGACCCCTACAATTTGCTCATGATGGGGGCCATTAAAATAAAAGACTCTTGACCCACTTTTTTATCAACATCATCATCACCAGCCTATAATAGTCCACTACTGAACATAGGCCTCCCCTTATGAGCGCCATAGATGGCATCATTATTTGGGGGTTATTGCCCATAATCCCCACGCTGGGCATGCGGGTTGGGGATCGCAGTTCGGTGTAGTTGTTCTGCAGAAGGCATTTTTTTATATTTTGCATAGTAAATATTTTTATGTTGGGAGTACTAAATAAACAAATGGCCTCTATCTAAGAGGCCATTCGTCCGTTAGAAACGATCCCTCTAACACTTATAAACCTAGAGGAAGGCCAGGAGCTTTCTGTCTATTTTTAACATCTACACTGCGTTTAATCCACTGCTAATAAAGATTTAGTCATTCTGTGTGGAACTTAATAATATTAATTGGCCTTTTTGTCGTGTGCACTCTCAAACTTACCTGTACCTACTTAAAAATAGTTACTTTTAAGTAGGTAATTACTTGTCTTTGTAAATGTTTGTGTGATTATTTAAATCTATTGTGCCTATTTTAAAAATTGTATATTAATGTAAACTGTATGTGTTTGTAGTAACAAATAATTTTTTATCTTATTATTATCTATAACTACTATATCTATAGCTACACGTCTTTGGAATGCTCTGCCTATGGACGTCAGACTAGCAAAATCACTGCCAATCTTCAAAAAACTGCTTCATCAGCATTACTTAGAATCTTAAGTCTTGTTTCATTTTTTTATTGATGTAAGTGATATAGTATTTAAATTTAAGTTTAGTTTTTCTATTATTTATTGTAAGTATTAATGTATTGTTATTATTTTGTTTCACTTAACCCGTCTATTCACCTAACACCGTCTCTATTGTTCCTTCATGTCCAGTTCATCCCAAGGTTGCCTGAAAGAGATCGCTCATAGCGATAAGGCCGCCCTTTGTACTTCCTCTACTTTAAGCATGTCTGTTTGTAATGTATTTGTGTGGTATAATAAAGTATTATCTATCTATCTATCTATTTTTTTTTATCTATAATTATTAAAAATCAGCCCAAACGGATCATCCTTGGGGTGTCGTGTTTAAAAGTGCCCGAATGTGTGCTGATGAGATGTTGAGCTTGTAGATTGTTTGCAGTCTGCAGTTAGCTCAGTTGTTTCAATTGTAAATACTATTTTATTTGTTTCTGATTTTTTATTAAAGTTTTAAACGATATTATAGAATATTTCCTCGGGGCAAATGGTTGTACGATCTTTATATATTATTCCGGGTGTTATGGGCGTTTTTTATGTATAACTAGCGGCCCGCCCCGGCTTCGCACGGGTATTAAACAAAAATTTCAGAAATTATACACAATAACACGATGGGTTTCACAGTTTTCATACGGATCTTTACTTTTTTTAACAGCATTGGGATTTTTGACATTGACTCGACACTCCGTAACTGGACACTGGCCGTAGAGAAAAAGCAAGCACAGTGCGCAACCTCTTTTTCTATTCTGACGTGCCTTATTAGAAAAAGAGGTTGAATATACAGCGCACGGTTCAATTATTGAATTTTTCTTGCGGATCCCTAACTTTTTTGAAAATATTATGTAGCCTATGTTCATCACGGAAAATTTAGGATTCTAATGGTGAAAGAATTTTTCAAATCGGTCCAGTAGTTTCGGAGCCTATTCAATTCAAACAAACAAACAAACAAACAAACATACAAACAAACAAACAATCAAATCTTTCCTCTTTATAATATTAGTATAGATATAGATAAAATATATCTATGTAATATATTGTTTTAAGTATACAGTCATATTAACACAAGATCTGCTTAGCTTGAAGTTAGACGATGCTGTGTGAATTGTCCATTATTTATTTGTATTATTTTTTATTATCTCATTTAATAGACAAATCATGAACATAAAATAAGAATGAAATAGAACGATATCAAACTGAAATAAAAGCACACGGACATCTAATGAGGCTAATTCTAACGAGTAGATGTAACGTATCTTTTTACGTGGCATCACCCCGAAGAAAATCCTTCAGTTCTTAGTAGCTGCAAGGGTAAGTGGCGAACTATAACGCCGCATCTTCGGCGGTGAACCTACGAAGTGGCGATCACAATAGGCCTATCAATGGCCGCAGCGATACTATAGCCACCAAAAGTTAATAAAAAAAAACGTATCTTACGTAAAATATTTACTTTGACAAAGTTCCCTATATAACTCATTATGATATCGACTAAAATCAACAAGCTTGTTGATTTCATACCCACGGTTGATGATTGAGTTATAGCAGCATTTCGTAACTTGGTAAAATGTTTAGCTTCTGCTTTTTGTTCTGTTTTGTTTATTTCGACAACAAAATAGGATCTTCATACACTCCGAGTAGGGTAACCATGATTACCATGTTATTTTCTCTTTCTGGTGTACAACAAAGTATATTGTATTTCTTATAACTTTAAGATTTATTTAAATGTTATTTAACCTTGTAATTTAGTACCTACTTGTGTGTAAAATTAATTTGCTTTTTGACTGTCTGTTTAAAATAATCCACCTATAGAATGTAAATCCGTTATTGGTTTTAAGAAAAACATGTATATTAAGTTTATATAGAATAAGGACTGTGGATTTTGTTGTTTCATTCATAAAATAAAAATAAAATGATACTGAAGGGCATCTACATATTATTATGTAGTATAAGAAAGAAAGAAAATATTTTTTAATTTACCTTCATTAAACTAACTATACACAACACAGTGACCTTAAAACTATGTTAAATACTCTACTACTAGAGCATAAAATAGGTTATTTAGTGCATTGACTAAGGTAAATATGGTCTTCACTCAGCGTTATGCGGGGTGCACACTGATGTGTCCAACCAGCGCTGATTTTCAGTGAAGACCAGAGGGATCGGGTCACGTCACGACGGATGCATCTTTTACACATCACAATCAACACTACAAACCATAATTAATGTCATACATGTAAGTAATTAAATATAACAGTAAACTTAAAGCAAAGTCGCTTCCTGTAAAGGAAGCGACTTTTTTCTGTCCCCCTAGTTTAAACAAAACGTGTCCTCATTATTTTTAAACTACCTGACCTTGGAAAAAGTCAAATTTATGTCATAAAGTCCTGATGTCTAGGATAGGATACATTAATATCACAATCATCAACAACATCACCAGCCTATAATAGTCCACTGCTGGACATAGGCTCCCCTAATGAGCGCCAAAGATGGCATTATCATTTGGGGGTTATTGCCTATAGTCCCCACGCTGGGCATGCGGGTTGGGAATCGCAGTTCGGTGTAGTTGTCCTGCAGAGGGCGCTGCTGCCCGCCCCCCGCTGTGTTTCCCTTAGTCGCCTCTTACGACACCCACGGGAAGAAATGGGGTGGTGAAATTCTATGCACCACACGACATAATATCACAATATCTAATATCAATAGTATGAAGAAACGTGTGGCCACCCTACCGCGGAGAAAAAAAGAACCCTTTGAAGTTCTTGTAAGTCGAGATTAGATTTGCACACGGCATGCCCTGTGACCCTGACATGGAAATAGGGTACGGGTACACAGTATTGAGAGCCCATGAAGGTACTGGGCGAGAAGTTGCTACTTTTGGCCACAAATCTGTAATGATTAGTAATGAACGGGTATTTACCGTGTTTTTTGTTTTCTTTTTTTTCTCGACGTTTCAACAGATTTGCACTGTGTCACAAAAAAAAATAAAAAAACAAAAAACGCGGTACATACTCGTTCATTACTAATTATTATGTGTTCAGATCGCCTAAGTTTAAAAACACAAAACTCAATTTTCGCGCATGCCTAAACTATAAAAGAAAACTATTACAGAGAAAATAAAAAAGGGCTTCCTGGTGTGTCCGCCACGTGTAGAGACTATTGCAATGGAAAACGAAAGGAAAAAACCAGGTTATTGTGATGGATGGTTACACAATACAGTCGTAAATGCCAATGAATGGAACAACACCGGTGCGGTGTAACTACTGGGAGTGTCGAGAGGTGCGCCCGATTTTTCCATCAAGTCTGTCCATGAGCGGGTTTCCTCGTTATTACGCCAGACTTTTCCACCCCCGAGTGTACATCTCTTGCGACTGCACTCACACTTAGCGGGTATCATCTCTTGTGACTACACTCACACCTAGCGGGTATCATCTCTTGCGACTGCACTCACACCTAGCGGGTATCATCTCTTGCGACTGCACTCACACCTAGCGGGTATCATCTCTTGCGACTGCACTCACACCTAGCGGGTATCATCTCTTGCGACTGCACTCACACCTAGCGGGTATCATCTCTTGCGACTGCACTCACACCTAGCGGGTATCATCTCTTGCGACTGCACTCACACCTAGCGGGTATCATCTCTTGCGACTACACTCACACCTAGCGGGTTTTAATTTTTTCGTCATTTGCACTCTGTCATGGTCATCTCGTGACCACGACAGAGTGCAAACCTGTTGAAACGTCGAGAAAACTAAAAAAAAACGCTTTAAATACCCGTTAAAATAGTAAGTACTAATAATTATGGGTATCAACATCGTTTGCACAATCATGGTACACCCGAAAATATATTATTATTTACGGCAAAAGTCCTGAAGGTCGTATAAACAGATACAGTAACGTGTCAAAGGTACGATTTCCTAATATTTGTGCGTCGGTTCTGTTTGATTTCAGGTTGGAGGACTGTTGCTCAATATTTGGGGACGGTTTGGAGATGATAGCCTGTTTGTTTGGCTTCGTTGAAAAAGGATTTGTTTACGCAACCTATATCTCGTGTTGCTACTTAGGTGTTACGCAACCGGAGGATAGAGTTTGGTGGCTAAAAAGGGCAACTTCGTATCTCTGCTTAAAACAAAATATATCTACCTAATTCATCATCAGCCTATAATAAATAGTCCACTGCTGGACCACTGGGCCTCCCCTAATGAGCGCGATTGATGGCAATATTTATCATTTGGGGGTAATTGCCCATAATCCCACGCTGGACATGCGGGATCGCAGTTCAGTGGAGTTGTTCTACAGAGGGCGCTACTGCCCGCCCCCCGGTGTGTCTCCCTTAGTTGCCTCTTACGACACCCACGGGAAGAGTGGGGGTGGTGAAATTCTATGCCGGCACCACACGGCGACAATATAATTAATAAAGAATAAAAAATATTGGCCTATTATTTTTTGTAACAAAGCGGAAAATCAAAAAACAAAACATTTATAAAAACAATTAAAAAAAAATTTACAAATAAGTTGCTGTTAACACGTGTTATTCATAAACGTATTTCAGCACGTAACCACAACAAGTCCATACAAAAAATAATAAATAAACCACTGATAAGACACATGTCTTTCAATCTGCCGAGCAAAAACTAGATCCCCTCCTACACGAACCATTGCTGGTTTTGTTAGAACTTTCTTGATAAAGTTTAGAGGTAGACGAACTTGAGCGGTAATGGATAGTGTGGGTTAGAAAACTGTGTTTGACGTGAACAGATTAGTTTTTTACGTTGTTTGGCAGCTTGAGTGGCGGGACAAGATTGTTTTTGGTATTGGTAATTAATTTCGTGATGGTGATATGGGTAGAATAGGTACAGACAGACATACGTTGGTGGAATAGGCGGATTTATGCTGAAATTTATAGATTTGGTGTAATTGTGTGAACTAAATCTGTTGGGATTTGGGAGATATTCGAGGTGTTTGGAGAATGTTTTGAAGTGAAAGTCTTGAAGACAAACTGTGTTAGACATTGTGACAATTTTTGATTAAAATAAAATATAAAGGGATTTGTCGCAGTGAGTCAATAGATGAATGTTTCCTACAATGTTCATAATTTATCAGCAAGCAGTCGTTTGGATGCTGCGCGACATCATTCGCAGAAACATCTGTTCTCTTTGATGCTGACAACCACGCTGAGATGCTAGTCGCTGTTAGGATTGTGCACCAGTTAGATTTCTATTAGTTCTATTATTAAAACGGTCCGTCCTTCGCACGGGTATTTAAAAAAAATAGAATTTTTCATGCGAATCCAAAATTTTTTTAAAATATACTATAGCAGGGAAAATTTTGGATTATAATGGTGAAAGAATTTTTTAAATCGGTTCTGTAGTTTCGGAGCCTTTTCAATTCAAACATACAATAAAATCTTTCCTCAACATAATATTATTTATTAAATACCTTATTATGATGGATAATTCAGCCAGCGTTATGTCATCGGCGACTTCTGTGGGGGGGCGGTGGGCGAAAGTTCGGTTGCGATGTAGGAGGTTGCGAGTTCGATTCCCAGGTATTTGTTCAGGGTGTCTGGTTATTTTCTACGTGTAATAAAAAATCTATCTAATTGATATTTGTATTAAGTACCTATATCAGACATCTAGTACCCATAGGACAACTCTGCTTAGCTTGGGGCTGTGTGAATTGTCCAGCATTATTTGTTAATATTAAATTTAAATTATTTATAAATTTAATAACTCAGACTATTGTAATTCTAAACGCGTAACTATCTACTCTAGCCAAAATTAATAACATAAACAAACCTTTACAAAGATAACCTACAATACAATTGAAAGAAAATTGCTGCCTAAATTTTTTTGTCCAAAAAACTGATTTTAACAGCTTAAGGGAAGCTTAGCTTTCCCTCAGTGGAAAACAAACATTAGCGTCTTTCATTAAAATTCTATTGATGTACAAATTATCCATTTCTCAGTAGCTGCATTTCCGACGAAGCGGGTGAAGACGCGTGCGCACGCTAGTGATTTATGAATCGCTATTGATGTTAGTGGAACAGGATGTGATTGTTTGTTCAAGGATTTATAGATTTTCATGACATAAAGGAATCGTTATATCGTTGTAAGTACATATAAATGACGTAATTTACAAAAAAATATTTATATTTATTATTTTTTTCAGGGTATTCTGGTCTATGTATAATAAAAATATCTATATATGTAATAACATTGTGTTATATATACCAGTGATCTAGTACCCATAACACAACCTCTGCTTAGCTTTGGCGCTAGATGATGCTGTGTGGATTGTCCGGCATTATTTATATTTATTTATTCATTTATCTTAGGGAAACAGTAAGTTATACAAAAACAAAACCAATCACAGAAATTCAAGATTATAAAGTTTAACGTTAAGAACCATATCATGGGAAGAATAACTCGATAGGTTTACTATCTATACTAATATTATAAAGAGGAAAGATTTGATTGTTTGAATTGAATAGGCTCCGAAACTAATGGACGATTTAAAAAATTCTTTCAGCATTAGAATCCTTAATTTTCCCTGATGAACATAGGCTATAGAAAATTTCCAAAAACGTAGGGATCCGCATGAAAAATTTAAGTTTTGTTAAATACCCGTGTGAACCCGGGGCGGACCGCTAGTACTAAATAAATAATCAAAATAAACGAAAAGACAAAATCAGACGTCAGAATAAAATATTGAATGCAAAGACTTTCATAACTTCTCGTCAATATATCTCCACTTATAACAAAACGTTCTGTAGCACCGGAATGTACATTTTCATACCTCATTCTAGATTTAGAATTACTGAATATGCTAAACCGCCCTAAAACCATTCAGAAGTGAGATTCGAACTCCTAGATATTTTTTTACTATAGGTACATAGAAAACGACCAGAACACCTTGAAATAAACAATCTGAAAGAAAGAAAGACATAGTTAATTAGACAAAACCGACAAAACAATGACATGGTAAACAGGAGGCTACTTAAGTACAAACTATGAACTAAATAGGTATTTGCAGATCGTACAAACATTTGTCTCGAGGAATCGAACCCGCAAACTCTTGGTAGACCTTCTCCCATCTCACCATAGAGGTCTTCGAAAAAAAGATAGAAGAGTTTAAATATTAAAGGAAATTATTGTCATCATGCCTTCATTTCATGACTATGAAATTACCGTTAACCACTGTAATTAGACCCTGGCAGAAAAGTGACAAACCACCACCGTTTTTTTTAATCAAACCTGTAAATTGAACCTTACAGGTTTGATTAAAAAAAACTGCGAAGCAGCGAATAGATGCAAAGCAAAATTAACATATATAACAAAGAATTCACTCAAGCAAAATTATAAGATTTGTTTCAGCAGCGCACTTTGCAGAACAACTCCATCGAACTGCGATCGCAATCCGCATGCTCAGCGTGGGTTTTATGGGCTATAACCCCCGAAATTATGAATGCTATGGCACTCATTAGGAGAGGCCTATGTCCAGCAGTGGACTAACATGGGCTGATGATGATGAATTGTTTTAAGTCATTCATACAAGCCACCCTGTAGCGTTACCAAAATTAAAATGAAGCGGCAACAGAGTGATGGGCGATGCTTCCAAACTTTCTACATAGAATTTGGCTTAGGTATAAGTACTTTAGACTTTAGCAGACATAGAGGCGGCAGGTGGCAGAGGGGTCACTGCAACTGACACTTCTAGATCATGCACTGTGTCTATGCACTAAAATTAGACTGGTATTTACGAGCGCCGCTGAGCTGCTGCTTCGATGGTGAAATCAGATTATTGTAATTTGTAACTAGTTGTTGATTTACAGGCAAATGTGAAGGGAAGAAATATCTGTAAATACATAAAATAAATAATTAAGTTAATTTTTTTTTAAATTGGCAAAGCAAATAAATTACAATGATCTAACTAAATAAAAAAAAACACTAGTATTTACAATTGAAACAATTGAGCTAACTACAGACTGTTGCGAACAAACTACAGGTTGCTCAACTGATCCATATCAATAAGTTAATTATGTTGGACAATCCTCACAGCATAGTCCCAAGCTAAGCAGAGCTTGTGTTATGGGTACTAGATGACTGATATATTAAATAGATAGATACCTTTATCATATTATAGAAAACGACCAGAACACTCTGAACAAATATAGAACCTACCTTGAATAAATTAGAGCAGCATCACAATATCGTGATAATGATGTTCTAATTTGGACCACAACTGCCAGAAAAACAAAATAATTTTAGCTTCTATCGCATTTTTATTAGGTAGGTACTTAATATTTACGGAATAAACATTACGGTTATTATCGCCACAATAATGACTATTTCGATAGTAATTATCATTATTTACATCAAACATTTTGCTTTTCTGAAAAAAGAAACCGATTCAAAAGAATTTTTTTTCAAATCAAGCTTATCTAGTCGCTCTACATCACGACCTTGGCCCCGCAATAACGATCTAATAAATAACAATAACACAATGGACGAAAGTCGCATTTCGTGCAATTAAACACGCGGTATTCGTTCCTGTTATTAAAAGTTTCATAATGGGAATATTTTCAGGGAATATCATTAGTTATGAGAGGTATAATGACATTGGAATTCCTGATTGATATTGTTCCCGTAAAAATAATAAAAAAAGGTTTTAACTTAGGGCAACATTTACCGTAAATTTAGGCAATGTGATGTCTATGTCAAACTTCATGATTCCTGCCTCACTAAAGCACGGTGATTGATCTTTAGGGTAAAGTAGAAAATAATGCCATCGCATTGGCTACTCGTTACCTAAGAAAACGTGTTAGTTACACTATTCTATCTAAGATTCTATCTTTACTAATATTAAAAAGAGGAAAAATTTGATTGTTTGTTTGTTTGTACACTTTGATTTTGATTTTTGATTTTGATGAAGTCCCTCGTTAAGGGATGAAACGTTGGTGTTTTTACAGCACAAAATAGCTTCGTAGTTAACCCGCTTACATTCATAATGAATGTGTGCGTTCTTCGTGTAAATAAGAAAACATGATAATACCGAGTCCATATCTCGTAGAACAAAGGTTGATGATTTATTGATGATTCACGAGAGTATTTGTCATCATTGATTATGTTATCCGCCGCTGGCGCCAGTATTTCCGCCGAATATTTATCTACATACTAACCTTGTTAATTATAAAAAACGTATTTATTTACATAGGCTAAAGAATTATTTCAAATAAGTTAGGGTTCAGTATGAAAATTTCAATAATGTAACCTAAAGTATAATTTTTGAAGTATTTGTCGCACGGGTCCAATGTAAAAACCTTCCCCTTGAATCATTTCTAATAAAAAAAACCGCATCAAAATCCGTGGCGTGTTTTCTAAAATCTAAGCATACATTGTGACAAACAGACAGACAGAGGGAAGCGATTTTCTTTTATACTATGTAGTAAAGTGTTTAGAATTTTTAGTCATGTTATGATACTTGTATGATTTATAATAATCTTCATTCATACACAAATTATTGTATTTTTTTGAATAAATAAACTGAAACTGGTAATAGATACCCACCCACCTAATATAATACTTGTATGATTTATTTGTAGCTATCTTCATTCATACACAAATTATTGTATTTTTTGAATAAATAAACTGAAACTGGTCTACATACCCACCCACCTGTAGGTATTCGCCGTCAGCACTTTGGAGAAAATGCCCCCAAATGATGCCCTTCTGTCCAGACATTGACTGACTATGGAAATCAGACGATGCTATTGGTGGAGTGGATTGGTTTTGGAAAGTTGCAAGCTTGGGAAAGCAGCTTATGGTAATCCCTCAGTTGGCCCAAGAGATTTGTTCTTAATACAAAAGGGTACGTATTTATAGAAATTCCACGCAATGTCCTTCAAGATTTATTCCCGGCCTTTATGAGTGGAATAAAATCGAAGATCTGAATTTCCGGCCTGATTGGAATGGAATAGAATCGAATCCCTTTTCATGTTCATAAGTACGGTACGGTCAACGACACAAAATGCAAAATGGTGGGTCAGTCAAGAATATCTCCTATACATATCATACAGAAATACAATATATTCGTGTAGCCGTTTTACATGTAAAAACTTGTTGTAGTTATAAAAACGTGTATGAGCTTTTGAATGATTCAAAATTTAACATACTTCTTGATTAATTTCCAATTATACATACAGAATGTGCAATTGTATAGAAATCAAATAAAATTTAGGTACACAGAAATAATAGAAAAATACTGTAGGTACGTCTACTTTTGGCTTGATGGACATTTACAAAAATTCACAGTGTAGATCTATTTTTTGCGATTTAAAAACTTTTGATACTTTCACGATTTGTTAACATAGTGCCTAAAGACTGTGCCCTTATAATGGTTTGCTAACTTAAAACATCTGCTATGCAGTGTTATGTTATGACAAACCTCTAAATGCATGATAATAAAGCATGAACGAGAATGATAAAAGATGTGATATTTGCCTACGATTTCGTCCTGTTTTCGATTTTGAGCCAATACATAGGTTTTGGGATAGGTTTTGGGACTCGCTTGCTTTACGATAATGTAGGGCCAATCCTGATTAGGCATAAGTTTGACGCTTTTACTGGCGTTTCTTAAGAGGTGACTTCTTAGTAGCAAATCACCAAGTCACCAAATCACTACTCTGACTTATGTCAATAGAAGAAGACAGACTGACAAATTATAGCAATGCTGTAAGTTATCACACCAAAATAATGAAGGGTGGTATTTTCGCGTCCCTTTTGTTTTATTTTCCCCTAACTTTTCATCGCGTTGCAGGTATCGTGGTCACGTAGCGACTGGTTGTTTTTCGAGTTACATCCGTTAATTGAAGGTAGTATCCACGACTACCCTCAATTCGTCTTTAAAATCAGGATTGTCGTAGGAAAATAAAGGACAAAAGATACGAAATAAATACCCGATAAATAGTTTGTAACCGTATTTATCTGCTTTCCAGCATTGCCATACAGCGAGACAATGCAGCCAGCGTCTTTGGGACGGTTCCGACTGGTATTGATAGGGATCAGATTAGCTACCTGTAGTTTGTTTGCAACACTCTGCAGTTAGCTCATTATTTCAATTGTAAACTAGTTATAATTTTGTAATTTAATTGTAATTTCCTTTGTTAATAAAGGTTTTACCCCTTTCCCTTGTAAGCAAAGTAAATGGTAGGGACGGCTTCGCTAGGCCAAACACTACTCCAAGTAGGTATCTATCAAGAGGAAGAAACTTCATGTGTGAGCTAAACTACTCAAACTTGCGGTAACTCAGGATTCCAGTCTCTGGCACACGAGGAACTTGGATCTGACATCGGACAAGTATTTACTCAAAATATAATACTTGAGCCGGGTCTGTAACCTGTTTCCTTGAATTTATGGTAGGTATCAACTTCAACTTTTTTTTGATGGCACTTGCGTTTAGCCACGACTTTGCCAGTGTCAGTTATGGAGTGTAGTATGCTTAAAAAAAAGATTTTAAGCTATTTGTATGCAAGAAAAAAAAACCTTATTGGTGTTTTTAAAAATTTACCGCTCATATTATTTCTGTAGGTAAACTCGCCTCTATTCCATGACTCCATGAACTGGACATAGACAAAAAATTGGCTTATCAGAGACATATTGCTATAAGAAAGCAGTCTCTGCAGAAAATATCTGTGATAATCTTTAATTCTAGTTAATTTTTAGTACCTATATTACATCTAGTTTATTGCACTTCACTGGCCGAGTCGTAGCGAAAAATAAGCGGCCCCATTAATATTATTAATCGAAATCGAATAAATAATTATTCTCCTATCGTAGACTTGTTGAAAGATTGTAAGAGACTCAGCCTTCGATGTGCAAGGTAGAACTTATTGGCCAGTTTTAAAGTTCTGTAATAAAATCCTACATAATGTTTTCTGGACCGGACGTACTGTACTATAAAAAGGATTTTTTTACCCGTCCAAAGCAATAATAGCAGCAACGCTTTCTACAGCAATGATGATTTTGAGTATGGTTGCCTAAGATGGTTGCCCATGAATAAGTACATAGGTTCATGTGGTTGCCAATAAAATTACAGGCACTTAGGTTTGCCAACTATGCTTCTTGCAAAAACCTGCAAATTCGTGCCACGCCGCCGTTAACAAGATGTAAAACACGGTTGTTGGCAATATTCTAGTAAAACCTTCTTATTTAACTCATCATCATCATCATCATCAGCCTATGTTAGTCCACTGTTGGACATAGGCCTCCCCTAATGAGCGCCATAGCGCCCTGTCTTCGGCTTGTCGCATCCAGCATCTGCCAGCAGTCTTTCGCAGATCGTCATCCCACCTGGCCGGAGGGCGTCCTACACTACGTTTACCGAGTCGCGGTCTCCACTCAAGAACACGTTTACCCCAGCGGTTATCGGTTCTTCGCGAAATATGGCCGGCCCACTGCCACTTCAGTTTGCTAATTCTCTGAGCTATGTCGATGACTTTAGTTCTCTGTCGGATGAATTCGTTACGAATCCTATCCTTCAGAGAAACTCCGAGCATAGCTCTTTCCATAGCGCGCTGAGCGACTTTGAACTGGTGGACCAACCCTATCGTGAGTGTCCACGTCTCAGCTCCGTAGGTCATGATTTACTTAACTCAATTACATGTAAACAGTAGTTCTCTGAAGCACGGGATCCGTAACGAATACTTACATCCGACAGAGACCCAAAGTCATCGAGCATAGATTATCAAAGTAAAATAGCAGTGGGTCAGCCATATCTCGCAAAAAACCGACATCTGTTGGAGTAAACGTGTTCTTGATTGGAGACTGTGACACCGCAAACGTAGTAGGTACAGGACGCCTTCCGGCCCGTTGGCATGACTGCGAAAGACTGCAGGTAGGTGCTGGATGCGACAAGCTGAAGACAGGGCACTATATGGCGCTCGTTGGGGGGCCCATGTAACTAATAAAATAACCCATAGGTTGATGAACAAAGGCTTATAGAATATTTTCTAAAAAGTAATTGTTCTGTATGGAAAGTTCACTAATAAATAATTTAACCCAACGTGTGTGAAAAATTATAATTTTAGGTTTTTTTAAATAGCTACCCGTGCGAAGCCGGGACCGAATGTATCGAAGGATTGATAGTACACTCAGTTTTTAGGTCTCAGGTACTTAGGTACCTACCTAACTAAATTCTATTCTTCCGTTTATCAGAAATACGATCCTAGAACGTACGAATATTGACTCAGAAACTGGAGTGCAAATAAGAAGTCCGTACAAAATGGATTGGTCTGTTTGGCTGTTTGTTTGGCCCATTTCAGGTTTACACTCTTGTTCCGAGTTTGTGCTAATTTGAGTTTTTCTTTTGATTTAAATTTTCATGAGCGGTTTCTCTTTCATGTTCAGGAATAATTAATTTTTGTTTATAATTATCTAAACTTTTTTAATAATAATGATAAAAACTTTACTACACACTTAAGAGTAATTTAGAAAAAGCGGTAAACTAAGTAAAAAATATTTTAGACATATTCCACAAATTTTTCCCCATTTCTTTACACATTTAGTCTGGCTTATTCACAACAAATGCGAAACAGAAAACAATCATAAAGATCAATATTTAAAAATATATTACCTTACCTAAGATGTCCATTTCGCTAATTCATATCTATAGCAGTAAATAATGTTTCTCCATTATTCAAATGATATTTATTATGATATACATTATTCAAATGTAATATCTTTACCCGACACGTCAAGTCAGCACCTGTCTACAACCTTACCTTTTTAGAGCAATTACGCACAGAACCGAGCGATCTTTGAATAATGACGATGGTCTGTGAGCATATTTTATACCATTATATACATGAGCCGGCATATAATTTCACCACCCCAAGTCTTCCCGTGGGTGTCTAAGAGGCAACAAAGGGAAACACACCGGGGGCGGGCATCAGCGCCCTCTGCAGAACAACTCAGGGATTATGGATAATAACCCCCATATGATAAATGAAGCCATATATGAAAATCATTAAGGGAGGCCTATTTCCAGCAGTGGACTGATATAGGCTGAAGATGTGATCTACATTAGAAAGATATTAGGGAGGAGACTGTCCTTCACGCGCCTGAGCAAAATCCTGACTTTCTTTGGACATAGCCAGTAAAAACGTTAAAGGTTGAAGGAAAACGTCCTAGAAGACATAGCCATCTTGGATGGTCGGACCAGATCCGCAAGACCTTGGACGCAAACTCCCACGTCGATTTTCACGCCGCCAAGGACAAACGAGTAAGAAGTGATGAATGAATGAATTTTTTTTTATTTCAGGTTCCACAGATCCATATGGCGTTAGTACGTTCTTATTTTATGTTAGACTAGCGGTCTGTCCCGGCTTCGCACGGGTATTATACACACTAACACGTTGAGATATATTATTGAAGCACTAATATTGAAGTATTATTGATAGACTATCTATCAAAACCCAAATTCAGTCAAAATTATTACTACGACTTTAGATCCGTTATTTCAATTCGGATCGAATGCAGTACAATAAGCTGTATTCAAAATCAGTATAATTATAATATACCTACTTACAAGCTTTTGCCGGCGACTTCGTCCGCGTAGAAAATATAAAAAACTGGAATCAGTTATATACCGTGTCCCTGAAGAATCCCGCGGGAACACGACAAACACAATCAAAAACAAAATGTAGGTATCCAATGTCCTTTCTCCCGGCCTAGCCAACGTGGGTGCTATATTTCATGAAAATCGGTTCAGTTTCAGCGTGAAAGACAGACAGTCAGACCGACAGAGTTATTCATTTATAATATTAAGTAAGCATTTTCACAAATCCGATGCAAGCAATGCGTAACCGCTGCTGTAAATAACCTCGCGTCGGTATGATCGATGTGTGAATTATACCAACATAAAGAAAACAAACAAGACGTGATCGATTGTTATTAATTGGTCTGCAAGTTTTAAGCAATTCATTTGCTAAGAGATTGCTTTAACAGGTGAACAATCTAAACTAGGTGGTCGTTGCATAATAGGCTATTTATTATTTGTTGTTGACCTAAAATAATTCAGCTCGAAGGCTCATGTGAACGTATTTCTAGACGAAACGAATACCTAGTGATTCGCCGAGTATTGAAAGAAAGAAAGAAAATACATTTATTTGCGATCCAGTAACATAATAAATCAATACAATAATAAAATACATTAATATTTAGGAACAGCTAACAGAAAAGAGTACCTACTAGTACTCATTTCTGTTAGCTGTTTTTGTTTTGCCTACATAAATTATCATACAGAATAATTAAACATAAAAAAAAAGAAAAACAGAAACAATAACCACAAACAAACAAGCATAACGTTACTGGGGTCCAAATAGGTCCCTGTCCTTGAGTACCTACTGAGTCTAGATTGGGCCGAATACTGGGCCGAATATCCAGTCAATAAAACCTGGTACCGTACCGGGCCGCATGCGGTTATTTTACTTACACAGAAGAACAGCGCGATATTGGACCGCGATAAATCTACACACGGGGAATCCCCTTTGCGCGGGAAGACCTTTTCATAATTTGTCAACGCATTCTTTTGTATCAATTTTTACGTAGAAGAGGTTACGCTCGTGTATTTAATTAATTATTTATGAAGATTACGCGTAATTTATTACAAGATGTGTCGTATAGTGCGACGTTTCAATGTTTCTGCTGTTTCTCATGGTCTGATGTGTTAATGGGTCTATTAATAGTGATGAAAAGGCTTTTTGTTCGAGTAATCGGTTCTAGGCCTTTAATACTAGCTGCTCGGCCGAACCCTAAAAAAAGGCCGAATTGGGCGAGTAGAAACCAAACCGAGTACCTACTTGTACCATGTCTACTTTCTACTACTACACCCTGAGTATCGAATGCAAACCGAGACAACCCATGTCTACTCTCCACCATATCGATGCACGTCCGATTTTTGTTTGATCTTAGGTTAGTCTACAGAAAGTTTATGGTGGAGACTCTCTGAAGTTAAAAAAAAAAAATTGTGTAGCTATGTGTTTGGTCAGCAAATAAATAAATAGCAGAGGTCTGAATTCAAAATGTAAGTATTCAACTTAGCACTATCCCTAAGCGCTATTTCTTTATTTATTTTATAAAAGACTTAAATTTTCATCGATATATTGGCATGTTGTTTCCAAAAAATAAAGAAAATGACCTTGTGTATACTCATATCGAAAAAACTGCTTTGATTTACATCCTAACCTAGATTCGTCAGTAGTTTACACAAACTTTATGACTTTGAAAATCATAGACAGACCGACTCGTAAAAGCAAGTGTTTGTCTATTCGCCCGTTGTTTGGAGAGTGTTATGTTTCGGCGATAGTAAAAAAAAGTGGAGCAAATATTAATATTCTATACTTAGGTGATTTAGTTTCAAGGCAAAACATTTATTAACAAAAAAAAAAAATTACAATGAAATAACCAAATTAGAACAAGTATTTATAATTGAGCTAACTGCAGATTGTTGCAAGCAATCAACAGGCAGCTCAACTGATCCATATCAATACCAGTCGGAAGCGTCCCCAAGATGCTGGCTGCATTGCCTCGCTGTATGGCAATGCTGATGCGCTGCGCCTGTAAGAAAATGATTTATGACGTAACATCTGTATGGGTGACGTCATAAGAGACTTTATTCCCAGGAATAAATAAATAAATAAATAATGTTGGACAATCCACACAACATCATCTAGCCCCAGGTCAAGCAGAGCTTGTGTTATGAGTACTAGATTATTGATATGTTTAATTACGATGATATTTTGTCGATGTCTAACACTGAAATATACTCATAATGATGAGGAAAATCGTCAAAATGAGGTAAAGTAATTCTTGAACTTCTAGTCTTCAATGAATGCTGAGTCAAAATTGACCTATTTAAATAATACTTGGTATAATTCTATTCTCATCATGAGTCGACGTCATTTCATTTATACTTAACTAGCGGCTCGCCCCGGCTTCGCACTATGATTTTTAAAAATACCCTTTTAACCTAATAAATACCCATTTCTCTTTGTTGTACCTATGTCTTAGCCTCAAGTTGTAATTATAATATCACTAAATATTATTATATTATATTTTTAGGTGATCATTACTAATTTCACCTACTTTTCTTTTATATCTCTATACGGCGACGACCTCTGTGGTGCGGTGGGCGAAGGTCCGCCTGCGACGCAGAAGGTTGCGGGTTTGATTCCCGCCTCGGGATAAATATTTTACGATTTGCAGATATTTGTTTAGGGTGTTCTGGTCGTTTTCTATATATATAATAAAAAATATCTACATAAATATGTAATCTAATCTATTGTATTAGGTATGTATATCTATCATCTAGTACTCATAATACAAGCTCTGCTTAGCTTGGGGCTAGATGATGCTGTGTGGATTGTCCAACATTATATATTTGTCTTGAGAAGTTTTTCCGCGTTCGTGATACATTTCACTAAAACAGGATCAAACTGATAACCAGCGCTGATCCGCGATTTCGCGTTCGGTTTAGCACAAAGCTGAGTTTGACGTTCGATCGGAACCTATTCAATTCAAACAAACAAACGATCAAATCTTTCCTCTTTATAATATTAGTATAGATAGGTGTAGGTGATTGATGTTTGTACCTCGAACAAATCGTCGATGTATAATTCTATGACTAACAAGCGTTTAGTGAGGTCAGGTATACAAATACAATACAACCATACAACAACATCAACATCATCATCAACATCAACATCACCAGCCTATAAAAGTCCACTGCTGGACATAGGCCTCCCCTAATGAGCGCCATAGATGGCATCATTATTTGGGGGTTAATGCCCATAATCCCCATGCTGGGCATGCGGGTTGGGGATCGCAGTTCAGTGTAGTTGTTCTGCAGAAGGCGCTGCTGCCCGCCCCCCGCTGTGTTTCCCTTAGTCGCCTCTTACGACACCCACGGGAAGAGTTGGGGTGGTGAAATTCTATGCCGGCACCACACGGCAAACAACATAAAACATAATAATACTTCTTTTGTATACCAAGTTTTATCCAAGTCCTGCAAGGTCTAAAGGAGATAAAGCACATTGATTTTGATTGTTACCTTCAATAAATATTATTTTGAAGCTAAGAGCTTTAGATGATACTAGCTGGGTGCTCGCGGTTTCACCAGCGTAACTCCCGATCCCGTCGGATTTTTGGGATATTAGGTTCATAAAGCAAAAATTTTTTTTTTGATGATTTTGATGTTATTCCAGGTCATAAACTATCTGTGTACCTGGTAGTGTAAGTTTCATAAAAACTATAATATAAAAAAAATATATTATATAAAAAATTACATTTCGGTTGTTCGCTGTGTTTTGATAAAACTATGGAATATACCTTTCCCGAGGAATTGGTATTTTCCCCTTAAAACTTAAAAAAAAAACAGTATAAATGTAAATAAATTCGGAAAATTCTAAGTCAGTTCTATACCTTTGCCCACTGCTGGAAAAAGGTATCTTCGTCAAGAAAATTCCATTACATTGTTTATAGCAAATTATGTCATTTCTGATGCTACGGCGTAGCACATCTGGTGTTTTTTTTATCTACGTGACGTGGACTGCGGTATTTCTAATTCCAGCAGTGGACTAATAATAGTTTGACAATGAAACTAACCTAATTTTGTACCTTTATAATTTACCGGTCATAAAATAACTGATTAATTACTAGTTCTTTGAAAAGTAAACCAAGTTTATCTTTCAAGGAACACGTAAGTAGTAAGGTAGGTAGAACTTTAGAAACTATCATGGTTATTAACACTAAAGTCATTTATAACGGGATATTTACCATGAAAAAAACCTCAAAACTCTAATCATGGTAAATAACCCGTTATAAATGACTTTAAGGTAGGTAGAGTAAATAGTGAGGTAGGTTTTTGTTACATTTTCTGAAGGACGGCTTTTGTATGAATTTATCAATAAAGTTTTGAAATATTTTCTAAGAACAGAAAGTTTTGTCTGTAAGTTTAGATTAAGAAATGAAAGAAAATAAATAATGAAGAAAATGTTTTCTATTTTCAGCAAAACAATTCACTTTTTCTGAAGCGATCTTATTTAAGTCATAGACGTCCCACAGGCGTCATAGACAATGACAAACAATTCATAATTCGAATCGGCTTTCCCGCTCGAGTTTGAAAAGAGAAAAATTGGTCTGGCTGTGAAAAATGTGCTCAACGTCAGTAACCGCGCGAACGGCGCCGAGAGAGCACGTCTGACGTCCGAATATAACTGAACTTTCGCGAACTTTTTACGCACCATTTACGAGAGTGCGAATAACAAAATTGTGACAGAAACTGTGTTGTGTCTTGTTTTCTGTGAATGATACGACCCAAATCGAAAAACCGGTAAGTACAAATACTATTTTCGAACGGTCATTGAACTTTTTAATTAATTTATTGGAGATCTTGTGAGATATTTAAAGTGATTAATTTAGCGGATCAAAGGAGATACGGGGGTGTGAATTACTGGATTAATTTTAAATTGTATTTTTTTATTTATTGAATGTGGAGATCGTTAAGGATTCCGTTCGTGTTGACGTTTTAAGTGTTATTTCCCGTTAGGATTACTTAGCTGATTAATATTTTAAAAATGACCTCAATTTAAATCGTGTAAACATGAATATTGAACGTACACGTAAAAAATATCAGATTTGTAAACATTTCAACAAATACTGAAAAAATTTAAATGTTTTAAGAATTTATTATAAATTATTAATTATGTGCCTTTTTGGTATTTAATACATTTCCTAGAAATTAACCTGAAAGCTTACAACACGAGCACTATGATAATCAACTGAGTTACCTAACTTTCTTTCAAATATATAATTAGGCAAGGTATCTGTTTAGTTATAATAAATCTACACTAACAAATTGTGTCATAAATCTTATAAACGCTCTAGTGGAGAGATCGTTTATTACACAGACATATTTTGGAAATTTTATCTCTTAACAAATTAATTTTATGTTATGAAGTTCTGCGAATTTTAAGAATATAAGACTGTAGGTGAGATTTCAAACGTCGTAAATTTTAAGCGGATATTCATTTTATTCTAGTCTAGAACTAGACAAATAAAAAAAAATACGAAGTACCTAATAAATAAATAATGGTGTAGCCAACTACAAGTACACAATCATTATTTAATAACTGAAAAATTACATAATAAAAAAAACTGAAAATGCAAATTTACACTAAAGAGTCGGAAAAGTAACAAATTTGAGTACAAAGTTATATGTATGTGCCTATCTTAACCTACATATTTACTGGAAAAAAAAGATCGGAAATCCTAATATATCTCAATTGGTGACAACAACCAAATTGGGATGAAGCAGATGAATCAGGGATTTAGAAAGTTAGAAACCACTTACCTCGTTTTAAATTACGACAATCGCCTTTAAGGAAATTTAACCTTATTTAGGATAACCCTATAAAAATACCTAAATAAGTAATGCTGGACAATCGCATCATCATCTAGCCCCAAGTTAAGCAGAGCTTGTGTTATGGGTACTAGGTAGCCGACTGATATACTTGCACATAGATAGATATTTTTACTAGGCGTAGAAAATGACACACACATGTGTCATGTCTGCAGATAGTAAAAACATTTGTCCCGAGACGGCTAGCAAACCCGCAACCTCCTGCGTCACAGGCGGATCTACGCCCATCGCGCCAAATAGGTCGTCTAATAGAAAAACCATGGCAAAAAGGTCCTTATCTAATATGAATATAAGTAGGCTTTACACGAACCCAGTCCATCCAAAAGTCCTATATTCTTATTAAAACATCAGGTTATATTCAAATAGATGTGTCTAGGCTACTCATTATATCTGGCGATTCTGCAGTAAATAAAGAAGAAGAAGACGTTTATTTAGCTCACGGTGACAAGAAAAAACATTAGTAAAAATATCACCATCACTAAGTTTAAAAAAAGGTGCTTCTCGCTGTTTGTACTTATGCATGCTTTAAAACTACGCAGCGTATTTTATGCGGTTTTCTTAATAGATAGAGTGATTCAGGGGGATGGTTTATATGTAGCCTTACACTTATCATCGCTAAAAATTTTAATAAACTTAAAGCGTGTGATCTAAAAAGGCCCTGCCTCAGCATAATGTTCCACAACAGGGGTCGAGCAACGCTGGTTTTTGGCAGGACATAGGTAAACTAGAATGCTATAGAATATTGTGATTTTAGTCTCCCAATACGCATAAGCAATGGATAGGGATTAATATGGATCACTTAAGCTACCTGTAGTTTGTTAGCAACAGTCTGCAGTTAGCTCAATTGTTTCAATCGTAAATACTAGCTCTAATTTTGTTAGATAATTGTAATTTTCTCTGATAATAAAGGCTTTTTAGCCATCTTAAAAAAATGGATAAGTATTGTACCATTGTTCTCTATTACACATTTTCACACTAATCATATCCTAGGGCATCCATTCGTTAGGCGCCCTGTGTAGATCCTCACTATTTTTTCTCTCAAAGAGACACTACACTCTGATTTCGAGGGAAAACATCTGAAATCTATTCTAAAATATACCAATTTGGGTGTAATCTTTCGGCAGGTCATATCCTAGGTCCTCCATTCGTTAGGCGCCCTGTGTAGATACTTACTATTTTTTCTCTCAAGGAGACACTACACTCTGATTTCGAGGGAAAACATCTGAAATCTTATTTAAAATATACCAATTTGGGTGTAATCTTTCGGCAGGTCACATCTCGGGGGAGCGATGGATCTGTCACATAAAACTGACCCCTCCATGTGTCTTCATTACGGGCCCAAACAAATGTTCTATAACGTAGGGTGGCCATGAGGCCGTATTTAAGAAAAAGTTAAATTGGCGGCCATCTTTTTCTAATCCGTATAAGATCAAAATCAAAAATTAGGTAGCAGAGTAAAATAAGCTAGAGGATAAATGAAAAGCAAAAAAACAGTGTAAAACTATTTTTAATGTTTTGTGACAAATATGAAACCTTGGGGATAACCTTTACTAATTAATCATTTTATTTCATGTATATTCTCATTCAATAGTGATGGAAATTCTTAAATAGGATCACGTGTTAGATACCTATTAATTAGACTTACGCATCATTCACCAAAAGAATCATCAAAATTGGCCCATTATTGAAGGCGATATCGGTACCTACATACAAAAAAGAAACAAAAGACATACAAACAACCGAACTACTCATTTTTTCAAAGTAGATTTAAAAATAATATTAGTAATTTAGTCAAATAGAAGATGTTAAATACTAAAAAATTATGAATCACATTAAATATATACCAATCAAACATACGTAAAATAAACCTATTCACTACCTACCACGTAGTTTCGGCGACGTACATATGTCACGTGATATGTGATGCGACCAGTAATCGTCCCGAAAACGCCGGAACACCACATTCTCTGGAATTCATCCTCAGCGAAAATAATGAGCATTCCTGCCAGAAACTTTCTAACGTACAAAATATTTCCACAATAGCTTGCATCTTTCCTGTCGTATTATGAATTAAATCAATGCATCTCAATGGATTTCTCATTTATTTGCAAGGAGATCTAGAGCAGGGAACTGTCTTTTTGTGGTTTTTGAGTGGGCTGTCTCACTTTTATATCATATTACTTTCGAGAAACAGAAGTAGTAAGTACGCGGATTCAGATTCTTAGATATTTATTGTAAACAAACACTGTTCTGTCAATTTTTTTGCCAAACTAAACTAATTTAACCACATCAATTAGCGCATTTTTGTTATTTGATCGTTATGAAATAAAAATATTGTAATTTAAATTTTGTGAAGTCTTAATTAACGCCAGCGTATTTAAACTTAACATGAACGATGGCAATATCTTGCAACGGCGAGATAAAAAAACTCTTCTCAGGGTTAAGCTCGCCTGTGCTGTGTACCTAATAACCTTTTAGTATTAGTTCATTCTATGTTTTGATGCGTGTTCTATAAAGAAGAGATTAGTCAATTTACGAAAATTTATAATAGTCCTTGGTGGTTTTCTATATAGATAGATCTTTAAAACTACGCAACGGATTTTGCGGTTTTTTTCAATAGATATAGTGATTCAAGAGCAAAATCAAAGGCAAGAATTAGTAAAAGCTAACCTACCTAACCTATGTATGTGCGAAGTTCTTATTATTACATCAATCAAATCAATTTCAAAAGATGCTAAACACTTACATAAAAAGCTCAGCGGTTATCATTACAAGGAAGCACCAGTTATTATAGAGTCAATGACCCTATCACCTACGTCATACCCTAAAATTCTCAAAGTGGTTGCGTAACTAACTAGCAACATCCTCAATAATACCGGAATTATTAAGAGACACGAATAATGCAAATACGTAGCGAAAGCTTTAAGATAGGTACTAATATTTACAATCGTGTTGGATCACGCGGATCAGGAATCTAAGATTTTTTTTGTAAACAAGTACTATATTATAAAAAAACAGCATCAAAATCCGTTGCGTAGTTTTAAAGATCTATCTATATAGGGAAAAACAGGCAGACAGCGGGAAGCGACTTTGTTTTATACTGTGTTGACGATATCGATATAGCGTATCGTTTGCCGGGTGTCTCCGCTGAAGCTTGGCAGTGAACGCGGGGTCAGCGCAGACAGAGAGGAGCGCAGCGGAGAGGATTTTTATAACGCACTAGAAAATCAACTTTAAAATTATTAAAATAAAATGCATACATGCTTGAACCTAACAAAATATCCTCGCGCGTCCTCGAAGATACGCGGGAAGCCCCGTGCAGCGTCGAGCCTGCGCCCGCGTCGTACGCGTACTTTCAGTGAGGGCATGTACGGTAGAATGGTAACCCAGAGCGGTTTACTCGCGCAAGCTCGAGCATACGCCATCCGTTAAGCCGAGCCCGAGACCGCGCGAGGATTATTCCTCTCTGTCTGCGCTGAGCCGGTGAGCGCGGTTACCTTTAACCCATACTACTTACCCTGATTATTCTGTTCTTTGCATAGACCTCTCATGTCTCCCGTAGTATTTCATCCGCACAATCACCTTGAAAGAAACCTCATTGCACTCAAAACTGGCACCCCGCCAGCAACTAGGAGATATAATTCATTCAGACAGATCGGATGCTGTTAAATTGATATATAGAGCTCAAAATCACACGTGAGGATGTTTATAGTTTTTTTGATTAATATTTTGGATTAAACTCGTGTTATTCAAATGTTTTAGCTCTGTTTTATATCATAGCAAAGGTTTATTGTTTATTGCATTCAATATTTTGGTATTGTACACAAATGTTTTAAGCTTTCTGATTTATTTCTTCTTGTGAATGGAAACTTTGGTAGAACTACAGTTTATTAATGTCAGTCTATTTTTGTTGTTTTGTGACTAATTTTATAACGGAGAATCGTAGTTTGCCAATTTATGAAGATATTTTGTCGCGGTGTCTTTAAAATTAGGTGGCATTGAAAGTTTTATACGTTGTGTACAATTTTACGATGAAAAAAAATTAAAAATAAACAACATGGCTAGCTTTTTACAGTTTTAGATCTACTCAACTTCGATCTGCGTTGTCGGGTTTTAAACATATCCATTTATTTAGATGACTCCACAATTTCCATACCTATTTCTCTGTTTCAATTTTTCCCTAAGTCCTTCGTTTACCAAATCTATGGCGACACCACACCGTGGCTAGCAGTGTGGCAACACCGGCGCTGTCCTATAAATCTCGTCAATTGAACACATTGATACTAATCTCTCTGTGTGGCTAGCGTATCTGCAGGAATATGGTCACTTAGAAGAAAAAAAAAGAAAATTGTGGTAGGACTAGGAACTAAAAGTACAGGAAGTTAAACTTAAGCACGGCTTCACTGTATTTACTTTTCTATGCATTCTAATACTAGATTTAACACTTTGTATTTAGACTAGGCTCATGCGGATTTACGCCTGGTCACATAATATAATAATGGTGTGCTAGGCTTCCATTTGGGTTAACCCGTGCCGCAGAGCATTTTTGGTTAAGATGCTGGAGAACTTATTATATTATATTACTTTATTCTACAGGGCAAAAAGCCTTTATTATCAAAGAAAATTACAATTATCTAACTAAATAAAAACTAGTATTTATAATTTATGTTAATATTATATATCAGCCAAAAATATAGCAGCCAAAGGGAGAAATTTCTTTCTATCATTCTTCGTTTCAAAGCCGAAGAGGCAAGAAAACTCTTTCAAAAAGGTCTATGATCTATTTCAGCCGGTTACGGACGTAACCACCTTATTTATACTCCCATCCTTTTGTATGGTGCTAGACTTCTCTCCATGTTAGGTAGGTACTATTTTTGGTTTTTGACTGTTTTTTCATACTTTTTATACTGTTATGTTTTTTTTTCTGAACCTACGTCGAACGAAATAATTGATTCGTCTTCTTCGTCCAATTCTATACAATTTTGCATGACATACATATGAAAAACTAAAAATTTTTTTTAGTCTTATATGTACAGGGTGGCGCAATAGAACGTGCAAATTTAAAAAAATGTTTAAAAAATAAATACAAAAGGTAAAGTAAAAATAAACTGGAAACTTGTAAAGAAATAACTGAAGTTTATTTTTTAAAAATAACATCATCTAAATGATGTCCCTCTCTACGACGGCACTCCTCTAACCGCAAACGGCAATTATTGAAGACTTTCTCCAATAATGCTGGTGTAATTGCTGCCATTTTCCTCACGGATATTCTCCTTGAGCTGATCGATCTTTTTTGGATTATTACTGTAGAACTTGTGCTTGAGGTATCCCCACAAAAAAAAGTCAGGAACAAGTCAAGTCTGGACTGCGTGGGGGCCATGGGATGTCACCTCTTTTCGAAATCGATCTGCCAGGGAACATCAGGTTTCACAACCGCCATGGAGTCATTTGAAGTATCACTGGTAGCTCTATCTTGTTAAAACCAAGTCGTAGAATACACTATTCTTAAATTTTTAAGTTCTGGAGTCAAAACCCCTTCCAAAATTGCAACATAGCGTTCCGATCCGATTTCCTCGTACCGACTGCATAACTCTCGCAATATTGTCTTCGGTCCTAGATGTTCTGGAACGACCTTTTGCTTGAGGTTTAAACTTTGAACCGGTCTTTTCAAAACGCTGTACCCATATTTTTATTAAATTAGCACTTGGAGCTTCACTAATTCGTCTTAGTCCATATTCAGAAAGATATCGTCGCCTAGTAGTACGCCAGAACGAGAGTTCTCGTAAAAGGCGCGCACACAAAATGCGCAACGCTTCCCGTCGAAGTTACTCATAGTGACTAAAACTCCATGAATTCGCCTACCCAACGATGTAGGCTTCCCAACGTCTGCAATGATTTTACCCCGAAAAAAAATAAGATGCAATATGCACGTTCTATTGCGCCACCCTGTATAAGGTCCTTTATTTTAACCTTATCTACAATCCATCTTTGCACTTATGTTTACTAACTTTCTGGTTTTTAACGCGCAAATATTTATGGATCCTCCAACAGAATTAAAAGAACTGTAAAACTGCAACGTTTGTAGTTAGGCTGGCGATACATATCCGATGTTTTATCTGGTCGTATTCGACTATCCGAAGGCGATCGTTGCATACATTTGTAAATACTTATAACACCTTGGGATAGTCGAATATTCTTTTCAATAGAATATGGAATAAATGGAATAAATCTGATCCAACAATCACACAATATACGGACATTGTTTCACTAGCCTTAGGTTCGTTGCAGTGGTAGTAGAGTTACTACTCTAGAGAGATTTACTCTATAGAGTTACAAATAGTAAAATAGGCTATTTGTTTACGGTAGGTACATATATGTATTTGTACAGGAAAGCTACCGAAGGTAAAATCATAAAGAAATGGCTTATCTTTAAAATTAAAGAGTTTAATGGTCTAAAATCTGAAGTTACAGACTTCTAGATGATAAATCTTCAAATTAAGAAGTTTAATGGTTCTAAACTTACTTCTTTAAAAAATTATTAGATATCTCTTTTAAGAATTAAATAAGATATCTAATAATTTTTCTAATATTGTTAAAAAATTAAGTGATTAGAAGTTCTATGTTTTCTTTTTACAATTTATGAATATAATATTAAAATATATATAACAATGTTTTATTTCAGATACCATAAGTTAATATAAATATTTTTAAACTTACGCGATCTGAACACATAATTATTAGTATTATTTTAACGGGCTATTTATCGCGTTTATTTACCTATTTTTTTTATAAATTTTTTTTCCCGTAATTTCAACAGGTTTACACACTGTCGTGGTCACGGAATGACTCTAAAATAGTACCTACTAATAATTATAAGTTCATATCTTAATCAGCAATAATACATTTTAAATACACATAGGCATAAACAAGAAATTAAATAAAATTCCCAGATCCGGCACATATATTATGTAGGTTTTATCCGACAAAATGTGTATCAACAAAAATTTTTACCTACTTATTGAAGTTACCTCGTAAGTAATATTTTTGTAAATGTATGCCTAAATGTAAAATTTCGTTGCAAATATATAATTTTGTATTATTTGTATTTTGTAAATATAAAAAAAACTCGCTACCTCAAAGACAGGCGCTTCGACAAAGGTCGTCTTTGTAAACTAAATAAATAGTGATCCGAGAAAATTTATTCTTAGCTACAAAGCGATTCGTTTAATAAGTCAGTTGACCTATTAAAAGTGAAGAGGTCTCAAAGATACGCGCCCACTCACACCCAGTTCAGTGGGCAAATGATACGCTGGGGTCGCAAAGAAATGAAACTTTTACAAAGAAATAACTGAAAAGGTACGTGGGTGATCTTTATCTGGTATTTATAGTGGTACCTATTCAATTATTATCGACAAAATAATCTCAAGCTAATTGCGAATCAATGACATCTAAAAAACTTTAGGAACATAGCTTTCATGTTTCTACTCGTAAAGTGTTTAGATATCATTCCTACATGATTACCGGCAGAAACTTATTTTGCTACATTTACGGTTTCATGTAAAGATAGTTAAATTTTATTGAAAGTCATCAATATTTATAAAATCACTGATAACCGTTTTGTATATCTGTTTTGCATGGATTGATTTCTCCCATCCAGACCTTTGTGCCGAAATCCAACGGTTTTGGTTATTTTTTATTATTATTACTTACAATAAAACCTATACAAGAACATTTATTAACAAACAAAATAACAGTAGGTACCAAAACAGAATAAAACAAATACCATGTCCAAGACTCCTGTAAGGTCTAAAAGAAATAAAGAACTTTGATTTTGATGATTTTGATTCAACTAGTATATATTACACTTATTCCTAAAAATCTAAGCTTAAGGCAGAGGCCAGAATGCTGGCAGCATTGCCACGTTGAATGGCGATGCTAATTCGCTGGCCGAAATAGCATCGCCATTCGCCATAAAAGCCAGAATTTAGATCAACCGGGGACTCTATAAGTAGCTTTTACATTTACAAGCAATTTACAAGTATATTTATCATTCATCATTCATCATTCATCATTCAATGATAAATAACCAACGTTTCATCCCTTAACGAGGGACTTCATCAGTCCCTCGTTAAGGGATGAAACGTTGGTGTTCTTACAACATATAATAGGTTCGTAGTTAACCCGCTTACATTCATAATGAATTCATCAAACTACGATAGTTTTGATATTTCGCACCTTCGGTAGAACAAGGGCTTAACTGCCATGTTTGTGATTTTACAGGAGATACATTTTAAGATTTTTTTGTGTTTAGAGACTATTTATCTTCTTCTTATATTGAGTTTGAGGTAATTTCCTTAGTGTGAAATATACCTTATAGTTTTGTGAATAATGGCATGCTCTCTACAATGCCTAAATATTTATAGTTTCAATTATTTTCATATAAATATAAAAACTTACCCACACTTAGGCCTTTGTTCCACCAACATTCTTAAAAAAATAGTAATAATGTCCTTATTTCTCTTTATTTTTATGGGATGTTTTTCAATAAAAATAGCAATTATTTAACTTTTAAATTATTTACCATTAAAGTTTTAATAGGAACCGACAGAGTCAATAACACTTAGTAGTTAACAACATTAAATTCTAAAGTCTTTGTTCTTAACTTAATACAGTCTTTGCAATCTTAAATATTTAGAGAATCAATACTATTAAAGTTATATAAAATATAGAGACGAAAACAAGACTATAGTATATTTTCACTCAGATTTAATGGCAATTGAACGTATCTGCAGAGGGCGCTGCAGCAGCGCCCTCTGCAGATCAACTCCACCGAACTGCGATCCCCAACCCGCATGCCCAGCGTGGGGATTATGGGCATTAACCCCCAAATGATAGTGCCATCCACATGCCATGAGTGGAAAATTCTAACAAAACAAAAGTTTCTAAAATCAAAGCAAGGTACAGTAATTACAGCTGCACTCAACGACGTTAATGTTTACTAAAACTACCACTAAGTTTTTTTTATCGTTACTTAGTAATAGTTTAAGCAATCATTAACATCTGAGTGCTACTGTTAAATAATGCACCTATTTATTCGAAAAGTGAGATCGTTCTCATCTTGATTAAAATTAAGAATAAAAGTTTCAAAAATCTAAGCTATAGGTACGGTACCTTACTGTACCTACTCATTCAAATATGGAATCGTTTCTTATTTATTAAACTAGTTGAGCAATTAACGTTTGTCATCGAATCACAATTAAAATAATCCATTATAATACTGTTCATAAAATTTTGGAACAATGTTCGAGGCAATTAACTGATTAACTTGATTTTACGACTGCGAGATTGTTTACATTTTGGACATACAAAAGCACAACTGTTCGAACGACTTTGTACCACCAAATTATCTTCTAAGAAATGAGCATACGTAAAGAAAGTGAGACTTTGTTCCTCCAAAACTCTGAAATTAAAAGGGCATATTTACCTTAACGACTTGAACGCTCCAGCTGACAACCACTCAGCGCGCCGGCAGCGCCGCAACGGACCAATAGGATTTTGTCGCGCCAATACGTTTGAAAAAACTCTACAATGTGACAAAGGCACTGTCGCCCTCTGGCGAAATTAGATGGAACTGAACGAGTGTCTTTGTTACTCCGGGTAAAAGTACGTTATAAAAGGACTTTGGCATACTTAAGTCAATTTTCGAAAATTTGGTAGTTCGGCCCTTGTTCTACCGAAGGTGCGATTTATCATTATGACATAAGTTTTTATTCAGTGGCTACATCGACAATTTTCCATCAGATTAGGTTATCCGCCACATTCAGAGATCCGCAGGAATTTAACGACTTGCTCGCTGGGTTCTGATTAATTTTATCGGATTTCTCCATTTTCTTTTATTTCCGTTTGTGTTTATATAGTGAGACAATACAAATAGATTTATTGCTGAAATGATGTTGCCTTACTTTAAAATCAATCGTAGTTTGCGAAATTCATTACGGATGCAGCGTATTAGTATTGGGTGTTCATTAAACACAAATAAGGTTCGTAGTTAACCCGCTGACATCCATGATGATGATACATTTTTTATTGTTTAATCGTTTAATCATCTATACTAAAATTTAAAGAGGAACGATTTGATTGTTTGTTCACCATTAGAATCCTAAATTTTCCGTGATGAACATAGGCTATATAATATTTTCAAAAAAGTTAGGGATCCGCATGAAAAATTCAATAATTGAACCGTGCGCTGTATATTTAACCTCTTTCTATTATGGCGCGTCATCATAGAAAAAGAGGCTGCTTGCTTTTTCTCTATGGCCAGTGTCAGTTATGGAGTGTCGAGTCAATGTCAAAAACCCCATTGCTGTTGAAAAAAGTAAGGGATTCGTATGAAAATTGTGAATCATCGTGTTAGTGTGTATAATTTCTGACATTTTTGTTTAATACCCGTGCGAAGCCGGGGCGGACCGCTAGTATTGTATGAAGTGAAGTAGTTCGTCACCTGCAATAGATTAGAAGTAGGATTTATATTTTCTGAAGAGAAAATCAATAACAACCTTCTTTATTATTCCACCTTAGATAATATCTAATAATATCTATCTATAAAATATTATGTTACCCTAACAATTTATTTCTTTTTCATGTTTAAACATTACCATTCTGTTAAGGCCCACAGATCTTGCTTCCTTCTGCTTCAACTTCTTTATTAATTCTTCCACAGAGGGTATTTCGCCTGCAATCCACTTCTCTTTTGTTGTCAATGTCATTTTTTATAACGCCATTTTGCAAACCCTTTCTTTGGTTGAATAGAAAGAAAATACAAAATCAATATTATTTCTTGACTGAGTGAAAACACTTTCATAAAAAGGTACTTATTTAAAATTAACTTTTACTATGTACAGTGCGCGTTAGAATTAAGTATCCTCCATGTCTACAGAATATTTTCGACTACTTCTAATTCCCCTGTAACTTGTCACAAATTTGATATATTCCCATCCGCCCCATTATCCTCCCCATCAATGGGGCAGTTAGGAAAAAAAATCCCCATCTGCCCCATCATTCAAGTCAATGGGGTGGATGGGATTTTTTGCCCCATTGACTTTTTAATAATATAAAGAATAAATCTCACTATTCATATTCAGATACTCTTGTTCCTATTTACATAATTAACTGTTAGTAGGAACAATAGGAAATAAAAAGGCCAACTTATTTGAGCTAATCAAGTTCTGGTTTATTGTAAATATTTCTTTTCGTAAACTACGCTAATTTAATAATCAAATAATAATCTTAGGAAAAGCAGTGAGAAATCAAAAAAATCATACATACAGTGCACTGAAATATCAAAAATGACATCTGAAACAAATACACAAGATACGTTCAGATCAAATTACTCATTAATTAATTACGGTGTGCCACAGGGTAGTGTTCTTGGTCCTATATTATTTGTTATTTACATTAATGACTTGCCAAAAGCCACGGACCAATACACCATCATGTTTGCGGATGATACGACAATTTTAACTAAAGAAGAATCTATTGACAATGCTGTGGGTATGGTAAACAAATCCTTAAATGACATAGTTTACTGGCTTAATCGAAATAATTTAAAAATAAACACAACTAAAACCAAATTCATGAGACCAGTGGCATATAAAAATAAGATTAGGAATAAAATTGACATAAATTACAATAACAATAACATTGAGGAAGTTGACATAAAATTTCTAGGAATAACTATCGACAGACATCTAAATTGGAAGAAACAAATTGACATTGTATGTAAGAAAATAAATAAATTTATATTTGCTCTCAGGCGAATAAAGGATCTTTCGAATATTAAAACGGCATTGACAGTTTACCACAGTCATGTTTGCTCTATTTTAAGATATGGCGTCATAATCTGGGGTAACTCAACGGATGCTCATAGAACTTTCGTAGCCCAAAAGAAGTGTATTCGGGCCATATTTGGTATTAAGCGGAGAGATTCATGTAGACCTTTATTTATAACGAATAAGCTGTTAACATTTCCATCACTTTATATTTTTGAGATGTTGAAATTTGTAAGAAACAACATGCCTTTATTTGAGAAGGATGAAAATTCTCAAAATAAAAGGAAGATTGTACAAAAACCACTTAAAGTGCCCCAATTGAGACTAGAATTATGTAAAAGGAACTGCTACGCAATGGCCATACGACTATATAATAAACTTCCATATGACATGAGAAATTTGACAAATAACGAATTTAATCGTAAAATATATAATTGGCTCTGTCAAAATTGTTTTTATACGATTGATGAATATTTTCAATTTAAATTTTGACATATTGTATACATAATAATAATTTGACTATAATATTTTAATTAAATATAAGAGTACTGAAAATTGCTATAACTAAATGTCTAAGTTAATATCAAATATTTGCACGACTATTAAGTCAAATATAGTGATACTTACTTATTTTAAGACCTACTGTTAACCTATATTTAAGCAAATAAATAATATTTCATTTCATACGAAATTAGTTTTCTAATCTTAAATACAGTTGTTTTTATTTTTTAAATACTTTATATCACAGTGAGATAATAACATTTTTACAATAATTATTTTTATAAAAACTAAGGCCTTAAAGGTACAAGTGCCACATAAAAAAAAAACTAAAAACATCAACTAAATTAACAATAATTTGCTTATACTATAAAACTTTGTTTTATCACTAATTTCACAATCTCTTTCTTCACTCTCTTCCAATCTTTGAAAATAGAGAATCTTACAATAATTATCTTTTAGATAAGGCCTCTAAGGTACAAGAGCCTCAATAAAAATATCTATCACAGTAATCACTTACAATCATCTTTGTAATAAAAACTAGGGGACGGGGACAGTGTCGTAAACACTCGCACGCATTGGGATTTCATTGCAGTCTAGTTATTTTATAAACAATAAAAAACCGATTCTTTACTATTTTCAAAGATTGAAAGAGAGTGTGAAGAAAGAGATGTAAAACAAGTGATAAAACAAAGATTTTAAATATAAGCAAATGATTGCTAATTAAGTTAATGTTTTAGGTTTTTTTTATGTGGCACTTGTACCTTTAAGGCCTTAGTTTTTATAAAAATAATTATTGTAAAAATGTTATTATCTCACTGTGATATAAAGTATTTAAAAACAACTGTATTTAAGATTAGAAAACTAATTTCGTATGATTTTTTGATTTCTCACTGCTTTTCCTAAGATTATTATTTGATTTTTAAATTAGCGTAGTTTACGAAAAGAAATATTTACAATAAACCAGAACTTGATTAGCTCAAATAGATTGAAAGAGAGTGTGAATAAAGAGATGTAAAACAAGTGATAAAACAAAGATTTTAAATATAAGCAAATGATTGCTAATTAAGTTAATGTTTTAGTTTTTTTTTATGTGGCACTTGTACCTTTAAGGCCTTAGTTTTTATAAAAATAATTATTGTAAAAATGTTATTATCTCACTGTAATATAAAGTATTTAAAAACAACTGTATTTAAGATTAGAAAACTAATTTCGTATGATTTTTTTGATTTCTCACTGCTTTTCCTAAGATTATTATTTGATTATTAAATTAGCGTAGTTTACGAAAAGAAATATTTACAATAAACCAGAACTTGATTAGCTCAAATAAGTTGGCCTTTTTATTTCCTATTGTTCCTACTAACAGTTAATTATGTAAATAGGAACAAGAGTATCTGAATATGAATAGTGAGATTTATTCTTTATATTATTAAAAAGTCAATGGGGCAAAAAATCCCATCCACCCCATTGACTTTAATGATGGGGCAGATTTTCCCAACTGTCCCATTGATGGGGAGGATAATGGGGCGGATGGGAATATATCACAAATTTTCACATGCAAACATTTATCACGCTGCCGCTCAGCTTCAAACCGCTTATACACAAAGTCTGAAATTCCCAAAAATAACAACTATTGTGTCCCACATACATTGAGATAGGGGAGTACTTATATGTGACGAGGACTGTACATCAACTTTAGGTAGTAACAACTTCTGTAACCCCAAAGCCACTTTGCCCAGAGTTTTAATAAATTCTCGTCATACAAAATAAACGTCCTTTATTAAACAAGATTCCTACGAATAAAGCTCTCTAATAGGCTTATTTATTTTGCTCACAGAGAGGATTATAGAAAACAGAAAACCTTTGCAGTGGATCTTATTTAACTTTATTTTATTATTAGTTATTTACATTATATTATAAGCTCTCTATAAGTCATCATCATCATCACCAGCCTATAATAGTCCACTGCTGGACATAGGCCTCCCCTAATGAGCGCCATAGATGGCATTATCATTTGGGGGTTAATGAACATAGTCCCCACGCTAGGCATGCGGTTGGGGATCGCAGTTCGGTGGAGTTGTTCTGTAGAGGACGCTGCTGCCCGCCCCCTAGTGTTTGTCCCTTAGTCGCCTCTTACGACACCCACGGGAAGAGATGGGGTGGTGAAATTCTATGCCGGCACCATAGACTTAAGAAAAGTTCAGACGTAATCCTATCAAATCAAACTTGAATCCTAAAAATAGTGTACAGAGAGTTGCCAACAGAAGAAAAAATTACCCATAATTTTTATAAATATTCGTCCTAATAATTGTTTCCATATGAATATGTAAAATTCAGTATCCTAATTATATTTCGAATACTTAACACATATTATTTTATATAACCAGGATGATGAAATGCCTATTTACCTGATTCAGAATTAAAACATTTTTAATATCCTCCCACACTTACTGGAAAATTTACATGTTTACATGTTGGCAGCACTGGCTAGATTTTGTTCTTATAGTTTGATCTAAGTTGATAATAATTTTGCGTCAAATCGAAAAAATAAGTTGGTGAAATAAGAAATTTATCTACGAAATGCGATCCGGTGTTTTTTATTGACAAACGCATTGTGATTTTGGCAACATCTGACCACACAAGACGGCGTTTTTCATTTTGTTTTGATTTGTATACATGATGTTATTAGTTCGTGTCTATCCACTTAAACGCGTTAACGCGACTTACGTCCCGGGTACTACAGTGCCCACTAGTTCGCCCAGTCGAAAAAATGATTTTACTCTAAAACTATGGCTCAAAGGCCTATAGCCTGTTTTTTAACGGAAGCGGAAATCATTCATGGCCGGCACCACACGAAAGTTTGGATGGATGTTTGTTACTATTTCACGCAAAAACTTCTAAACGGATTTTGATGACACTTGGAATACAAATAACTTATTTTCTTTAGGCTTACAAAATAAGCATTAAGACAAGTCAAATATCTTATAATACATTACTATAAAATAAAAATTAAGGGTTTATTGATTTTCTCTTTACCATACAGTAAAAATTAAACAAACGAGTACACGGATCCAGGTCATAAGAACAACGAATTATTAAACACGTTCGACGTTCGATCGAATAATAACCGTTCAACTATGTAAGTTACCCTAAAATAACGCTAGAATAATTAGTACAGATATTTTTAAAAATTTATATTTTTGAGCTCATTATACATATTTACTTTCTTTAGGTATCAATGTGGTACAATCATGAATTTGTAGAAGGTAGGTAAGTAACTGTAGTAGACCTTTTAGTGGTTTTATTCTCTTTGGTAGATTTTCGAATGGTTTCTTTTATTTCATTTAGGTATCTTCGTGAAGTTCCTCATAATTTTGTCCGATGACAATTTGACTTTCCAGTTTGTATAAATTTCAACATGCCTATAGACAATGTAGAACATTGCAGTCTATTGTTAGAACATCTCAAACGTCAAATTAAACAGAAATAAAAAGAAAGATGACTTCATAAACAATACACGTACGTAACGTGTATTGTTTATGAAGTCATAAAAAGTTTGAACGTAAAAAGTTTTGTTTGCATGCCTGAATATTTTCGAATTGTTTTCATTTACGAAACGAAGTTCCTAACCTCTTTTGTTTACGCTATAAAAGTTTTGTAACATAAAGTAAATTGGTAATCGCCTGTGTTTTGAAGATAAATAGGTAAAGTAATCTTAGTAAAATTTTATGATGTGTTGTAATTTGTAATAAGAATTTGGGTTGAAATTTAGTAGGCTTCATTAAGTTTAATTTTTGGGTTAAAAAGAAAGTCAGATTACTCTACGAGAAATCGGAAAAAGGTCACAAGTTGGATAAATCTTAAATTATCCAGGGATTCAAAAGCATTTTAAAAATGTATCACGTTAAAATATTCAAGTGAATCTTTATGGCAGGAACCGCTAGTAAAAACTTTGACAGATTGGTTTAGAGAAAGGCTGGGTCAAAGGTTTAAAAATTAAGAGTCAACCGTGCCTATCTGTTTTCGGAAACATCCAAACAAATACTCCAAGGGAGAATAAAAGTAGAATATAGAATTACTATATACAGGGTTATTTATTGGTTTATTGATCAGCAATATAGTACACTGAAACTAACTTATAGTTATTCTACAAAAAATCATCTTGTGTCAGTATTATTATAGTTATTGCGTTCGTCTTTCAGTGAATAAAAAACGCAAGCTTAGAAATCATTAGTATCTCAAAATTATCGTCGCAACGTTCCTAATTCAGGATTAGCAACATTTCTCATTTACTTATTCTTTAAATATTTTTTTTATATATATATTATTTATTTACGGGTATTTTAAAATTTTGTACATTGTTTGTATTTTGTACATTATACAATTAAGTTCACCTCACACAAACACTTATAAAAATCTAAACAGGACCTTATAAATCAACCAGCAATATCGATCGATGGTGTAGGACAGAAAAGCCTGGGATTATATTTAGTTTAATTATTATTATATGCCCACTGGGCAAAGGCCTACTTTTCTCCTTCCACCCCTGGGAACCCAAAGCTGCATCAATCATTTCAACCTGCAGCCTTCCTTATTGTCTAACTTGAAATCCATTACCAGTGAACTTCAAACCGATTACCAGTTGTAGACCCAGTCAGAATGTTGTTGGCCTTCTACATCGCCGCTTAGTGTTGGGTGGCCACTCTGTGGTGGCCTTTTTCCATCGCTGGAGATACCGCAGATAGCTGTGAGAATACCCAGGGATATTCAATAAAGATAAAAGCTACACCTTTTACATAAATGACGTCAATTGATACTAAAACAATAAACGATAAGATAAACTCATTTAACTAAGTGTAGAAAAGTACGAGTTCGCAAAAACAAGTATTGCTTTGGGTTGTTTTTATCATTGGGTTCGGCCAATTAATTAGATAAAGACTACCAAACAAATAACACAATAGGAAATAACTGGGCCAATGGATTGGTGAACTTAGCGGATAACTGCCAGAACCCTTATTGTAGCGAGTCACAGAATAATAATTCCTGCTTTGATAAATATCAATCCGTTAAGCAAGTCGTGAATGAATACTAAAAATACATAATATATATATATAAAAAATATCTGTCTATATAATGTCAATATATATTATATTGTATTCAATATATCAGTCATATATACCTATAACACGAGCTCTGCTTAACTTGGGGCTAGATGCTGCTGTGTGTATTGTCCAGCAGTATTTGTTATTATTAATGTTTATTATTATAATTATATACGTCCATAATATGGTGAGATAACAAAATATTTGACGAGAGATTCGATCCTAGAAATGAATAACAACAAACATTATTTGCCTTTATCTCACCTCACACGTGAGGTTATGTTACATCCAGTGTTATATTTCATCTCAGGTTTCTATTTAGCTCTGTTATATAATCCAGATTTTCAATTCGTGTCAATTTTATTTAATAACTCATAATGAACTACTCTTTAATTTATGTAATTATTATATTCAACCTCAAAAGAAAGCTATACCTATTTATATTTTATTTTCTTATTTATATATGTAACGCCAACAAAATGGCTTTACCTGACGATCAGCGTGGCTTGCTCGCTAGCAACTCAACTCATGTTGAGACAGAGGCTATTTTGTTGCTTTTGGGCTTACATTTCATAAGGATTTTATTATGTTGTTAATAGTGCCAGTGTAAGTCTGTTTGAGCAAATAAATTATTTTATTCTTATTCATTATTTGGGTCGTGAAGTTATTATTTATTATTATTATATATTATGAGGCTTTTACTTCAGCAACAATTTAATAAGCCAAACTCGCGACTGGATATTTGTAAAGAAGCCTCAATTCTTCATGTTGTTAAAATTTAACCGCAAAAATATAATTTTAAAGGAGTATTATTACACCACAACAGAATGTAAGCCTGTCGGAACATCGGTTAAACTACGGTAATGAACACCCGTGATAATACCCGCTTATTTATAATAATGTTTTCTGATCACATAAGTTTCAAAACTGTAAAGTCTTTTGAGTTCTCCGAGTACCTATCTTGGCCATGTTGAAGATACAATGTAACTAACATTGTATCTTCAAAATTGCCTCAAAGAAGTAATTGGATATACCTACCCTCCGTATTTTCGGTCATTTTCCCTTCTACCTCATACATCGCATCCTTAATGAACAGTCTATAAATACTGGCTGTCTCTATAAATCTGCCGAGTTGAAGTTTGGAAAACATCGTAGACACTTATTGACCTTCGTCAGCGTTACCAAGGGTCGAAGGTGTGGCTGTAAGAATCAAAATCAAAATCAAAGTGCTTTCTTTAGACATTACAGGACTCTCGGATAAATATAGGTAATATAATGTGTAGTCAGATGCGGAATGTTCTTCCTGCCGTGGTTTTTCCCATTGAACTGCAACAAGGGGTTTTTTATGAAGACATTGAAAAGGTCGTCAACGCGCGTGAATGTTTACGATTCTGCAGGCGTCCATAGGCTGCGGTAACCGTTCAGGCAAGCAGTATTAGAAACAAATTTCAAATACATTTATTATTTATTTATTTTTTATAGATTATTATTAAGGTTATAATAGTTTTGAAGTTTATTAAACTTACTTTTTTACTACAAAAAAACGAGGGACTTCATCACTCACTTTTCATTTTTTTTTCAGTTTTGTAGAACTACTACACGTCTTGAATATGTCTACCGAAAACTAACTCACTATGTTCAAACTAAAATTACCTCAACATAACAAATGATAATGCAACCCTTATCAAGTGAACTCATTAAATGAGTTAGCTATTGAACGGCCACAACCTATGTATCTATCTGTACTTAACCTAAGAATCCTGTTATTATACATAGAAAACGACAAGATGATACTGAACAAATATCTGCAGATCGTACAAACATTTTTCCAACTAGAAAGATATAACCACACGAGCCAAACTTACTAGAATAGTTTGTACAGAAACATAACCGAGGTCCTTATTAGGTATTTATCAAGTCGACCAAATTTTTTTATGAAAAAAACAAATTTTTGGATTGTAAAATGTTTAGTTTATTGTAAGTGAGTTTATTATAGTTTTAAGTGTAATACATGTTTTTTAAGATGCATAATAAATATATTTTAATAATATATTTATTATGATAAATAATAAATAGATGCTGTGTGGATTGTCCAGCATTATTATTATTATTATTATTATTATTATTATTTATATTTCTATAATGTGCTAGAAACTACCACACGAATCCCTTAATCACGAGGTAGGTGTTTAGGGTCCAGCTGACGCAAGGGTTCATGTAGTCCTTGATTGGGATCCAAGGTTCACACCTCCACAATTCTTTCTATGAACGAGGATAAGCTCAGATTTATTATCTATGGATCAGCTGAATAGAAAATGAATAGTAAAATCATAAAGGAAGAAAATGGCGTGAACATACACGGATAAAAATTAGGTTATCCGAGGACATTTTTGCTTCGCTTTTGTATGGAGAGTGATTCCATAAAATATTTATTCCCAAGGAATCAGAATCTATCCCGTGAAACTTAATCATAATCATTTATTTTACCAGAGTGTATCTACAAAAGTTCTGACTATTAAATATGTCAAATTACAATCTACTAAATAATTTGTGCAAAGCAATATTTTGAATTCCTGTTTGTTCGGCCCTAGAAAGATGTGCTGTCAAAATCAAAATCAAAGTGCTTTATTTCCTTTAGACCTTACAGGACTCTTGGACACGTCACAAAATACAAGTTAAATAAGAAATAATAATGGGAAATAAAGTGAAAAATGTATATTGCTTTTTACCAAAACATTGGCACCAATTCTCTAACTCACTATAATAATGACCATTTAAGGCACTATCTACGTAGGTATCTTTAGAAATCCATAGCAAGATACCATCGGAACAAATGGATTTGAACTAAAAAGTTAGTCAACGTTAAAAGTGTCTAATTTAACTTTACCCACTCCTTGGCTTACTTATTGACAGTTACGTTAGTGTACAGAAGACGGCGCTTGTTATGGCGTATGCTAACAACGTCACTACATACCTATGTCTCGTGCCTGATTATGCTATTACCACTTGGTGATAATAGTTCTTTGGGAGTAGAATTGCGAAATGTGTGTACAAAGTCATTTATAACGGTATATTCACTCATGACTTGAGTTTTGTTTTTTCCAATATTTCGGTACAGTTTCAAGCGCTATGATCACAGAACATATATACAAAGGACTTTAGTGTTAGTAACCATGATATTTTCAAAACTTTTATGTGTGTACAAATAATTCAAATAGGTTAAAGAAATTATTTATTGCAAAACGTTACAGGACAAGTGCTGCATGTAACTTTTTCACTTCTTCCACTAGAGTAAAAAAGTAAGAAATAAGGTGTTTTCTTATTTTTTTATGAAATATGACTTATCAAAGTGCTTATATAAGCATAAAGAAAAAAGTTTTTGAAATCTGAAACCAGATGGTGGAAAATAGAAGCAGAATAATAACAGTAGCGGTTCTTCCTTAGTGGGATCATTATCGCGGCAAAACCGCAAAGACATGATAATCAATTGAATCATTGTCATCTTACCACAATCTATACCTACGTCCATCTATATTTTAGCTATACTTTAGTTTTTCTTAATGCTACCAGCCAAGACACGATCGTGACTGCAGCATCGGTAGGTCTTTGCACACCTGTGCCAGAGCAACTCTCGAGAGCTGTAGCTGGAAGAAATTCCTCAACTTTTAACTGCTTAATTGAAGTTTGAACTTTGAATCATCTGTTAGCTGTAGAAAATGTGGAAAACAGACAGTGTTTACGAAGAACGCTTGACCTATTATTTAATTAGTAAAGTTAGTTTGTAAATTATTTTGTAAATACCCACAACGATCTGTGGTTTAGCAGAAGGTTGCGACTTCGACACTTGCCTTTGGTCAAATATTGTATATAATATTGTATATCTCCAAAATATACATAAATAATGCTGGGCAATCCACACAGCATCATCTAGTCCCAAGCTAAGCAGAGCTTGTGTTTTAGGTACTAGATGACTAACATGCATAATACCATATATTATACAGAAATATATATTTGGGTAGTAAAAAATATCTATACCTACCTACAGGGCGTCCCACAGCGATGCCACACGGATGGAAAGTACCTCAAATATTGCAGATGGAATGTAATTATTTAAAAATCTATGAATGCAGTTTAAATGGTTTTTAAATTAAAATAATGACTTCTTTCAATAAAATGTTCCATCTGCAATATTTAAGGTACCTACTTTCCATCCATGTGGCATCGCTGTGGGACGCCCTGTATACCAATGTAATATTCTATATTAAGTATTATCAGCTATCTAGTACTGAGGCTTGATTTTCTGTAAAATAAATAACCCAATAGTTTTACCTCCTTTTGTTAGAATTTTCTTTTGAGTCTTTTAAAATACAGACAGCATTCACTCAACCCAATCAGAAATACATCACGCGAACGTCCTGAAATAAATGGCCAAGTGACCTATCTGCCATTGTTTTCATTGCGAATACAAAAATACTTTTACAATATAAAGGTATTTCTGTGCTAATTGAGACAACGCGATTCTTGTTATCTGTGAATCATCGCATACATACGAGTATACTAGCGGTCCGTCCCGGCTTCGCACGGGTATTTAACATAAACTTTATTTTTCATGCGAAATTCTAACTTTTAGAAAATATCACGGAAAATTTAGGATTCTAATGGTGAAAGAATTTTTCCAATCGCTTCAGTAGTTTCGGTGCTTATTCAAATCAAACGAACAATCAAATATTTCTTTATAATATTATAATAAAATAGTAGGTATAGATTTGTGTAAGCTTACGGATTTAAAACAATCGAATATTAGCGTATCAGAAATATAAAGAATGCAGGCAGCGTTTGTAGATGCTTCCGATTGCTAATTATTAAATAATAAAAAAAATGCTTTTTGTTTATGTTTTGTGTATAATTGAGCTACCCCTACATTATAATATATAGCAGTTAAAATTTACTTATATTCTTTAATTAATTTTGAAATGTATTATAATTACAATTGATGGCGTAGTGTTTTACTAAAGCTCCGACGATTGTTATTTTTATCCATCGATTTTGCACTACTGTGGGAAGATACAAAAGCCTTCCATAGTGTAGTAATAAATAAAAGCCTAGCATCATCTAGCCCCAAAGTAGCTTGTGTGTGCGTGTGCTCAGCTGTGACCGTGAACCGTGAACCTGCGATGCAGGAAGCTGCGTTTTCGATTCCCGCCTTGGTATAAACATTTTGTACGGGTTGCACAAAAAAAAATCCGGTGTTTTCTAACTAAAAATAAGTATATATTTTTGAGTGTTATGTTTTGAGTAAATCAGCAATCGAGTAGAAGGGCTAGATGATGCTGCGGATTGGATTGCCAAGCATAATTTATAACTTTTTTATTTCAATTACTTTAACAAGTTGACCAGAATTAGCTAAAACGTGCAAGAGTCAGGTACACACAAGAATAACTAAAATACAAAGTAAGTCAAACTTGTTACAACTACAGAAGTCTAAATAATGTGCCTTAATATTCAGATTTATGTGAATAAAACATAGAAATATATTGAAAAAATTACAATTATTTAACTTAATTAAAGCTAGTATACAATTGAAACAAGAGCTAACTGCAGATTGTTGCAATATATTTAGATATCTAAAAACCAGGGTTAAAAACCTTGTAGGGTAAGTAGGTAATACCCAAAGGCCTTGCCAAAGACGTCTTATCTAATGAATTATGATTACGATGCAAAACTGGTGTAATTTTGCATGTTACAAGAATGGAACAAGTGAGTTTGTAAAGGATGTGTTTATTGCAAGGTCGTTTAAAAACTCGTGCTTATTAGTGTAAGTGTTCCGCTCTAGTTTATTATTATTATTTTGCATTATTTTTCGATTATATTGCAATAAAACCTTACGTTTTTCTTATTACTGTGTGTAAGACCTCGATCTCGGGGTAATTGGATGGTGGCAATGCTGCCAGCCAGCATTCTGGGCATTCTGCCTTATGGCTTAGATTTTTAGGGAAAAGATATTTAAGGGTATATACTAACTAATATATTTTGTTATTAATCTATACTAATATTATATAGAGGAAAGATTTGATTGTTTGTTAGAATTGAATAGGATCCGAAACAACTAGACCGATTAAAAAATTTCATTCACCATTACTATCCAAAATTTTCCCTGACAAACATAGACTAGTTAGGGTTCCGCAAAAATGTTTGTTAAATACCAGTGCGAAGCCGGAACGGAACGCTAGGAATTAATATTCCCTTGACATTTTTATTATATTCTGACAACGACGTTGATACCCAAATATAATCGATGTATGATGCACCGCATGAACTTATCAAGTTATCGGAATTTCAAGCTTGTAGCAAACTCCCAGTAAGCCTCGGTAATTAGCAGGAAGGTTCAACATAGTTCCCAACTGGGATAACTGGATCAGTTACGAGCTTTCCGATAACTGAATACTATCTGCTTGTAAAGTTATGAGGTTATAGCGGTCCGCCCCGGCTTCACAGCGTTTAATATTTTGAAAAATCGTAAAAGACGTGTTCAATATTTTTGTATGTTTAGTATTCTCTGTAAATTTCAAGAAAATCGGGCCACCGGTTACAGAGTTAGAAAAACAACCAAAAAAACTTCCACCCCCCTTTTCACCCCCTTAGGGGTGGAATTTCCAAAAATCCCTTCTTAGCGGGTGCTTGTGTTGTAAAAGGAACCTACCTTCCAAATTTCAGCTTTCTAGCTTCAGCGGTTTAGGCTGGGCGTTGTCGCCAGAAAATCGCTTGTTCCTTTATATATTAAGATGACGACCACTGTGACGCGGTGGGCGAAGGTCCGCCTGCGACGGAGGAGGTTGCGGGTTCGATTCCCGCCTCGGGACAAATATTTGTACGATCTGCAGATATTTGTTCAGGGGTTCTGGTTGTTTTTTATGTATAATAAAAATATATATCTATTTAATAATATTGTATTATGTATATCAGTCATCTAATACCCATAACACAAGCTCTGCTTAGCTTGGGGATGAAGCTGTATGGATTGTCCATTATAAAAAAAAAATTAAGAAACCCGTGCGATATCGGCCTTATCATACTTCGATTATTTAAGGTATCAACGTCGTTGTCAGCACATAATAATAATGTCACGGGAATATTATTTACATGCGGTCCGCCCCGGCTTCGCACGGGTATTTAACAAAAAAAATATTTTGCTTGCCTATGTTATTAAATAATAAAAATTGATTTTTTCATGATTCCTATCTTTATTGAAAATACTCTATAGCATAGGCTAGCATAAGTTTGGTTTGAATTGAATAGGCTCCGAAACTATTGGACCGATTTGATAATTTCTTCCACCATTAGAATCCTAAATTCTCCTAAATGGGTTATATAATATTTTTAAAAAGTTAGGAATCCGCTTGTAAAATAAGTTTTTGTTAAATACACGTGTATTTAACAAACAAATTATGCGACGCCGGGGGCGGACCGCCAGTTAATTACATAGATAGACTTGACGTATTATAGAGTAACGCACATCATATAAACTCAAAAAAAATCTATTTTTACGATGTGCGGTACCCGTTCGTTAGTGTTCTCCAACTTCTCTGAAATGTTCAATATTTCAGGCAATTAAAACTTCTAGCCTAAAATAATAATACCTCCGCCACAGGCCATAAATCCTGTAAAAAATGCTTCAGCGCCCAAAATTCTGGCCATAAAAAACAGAAGTTGTGAAGAGTTGGTAACAAAGACTAGGCGTACAGTCAAAGGCAATAGTTAAAAACGGGTTCGTGTTTCAATGGTTTTTAGGTGCAAAGGTGTCTACTGGAAGTAGTTTCAGCTCTTTATTTTACTTATCCTACACTTTAGTGTTCCCGGATTGCAGAATTTTTAATTGTCCGTAACTCAATAACTATAGCGTATAGTTTTAAAATTCATACATATTATATTGACAAAAACACGATAGGTGTCATTCCACCCGATAGAAAAAAATCTCTGTTACCTTTAAATGAGATTTTAAATGATCAGTGTGAATAGAAAAATTAATAAAAAGCAGACCAAAAAATTGCAAACGTTAATACGTAGTGCATCACCAGAAAATATTTTTATCTGCCAAATAAAAATTTGAAAACATTCAAATATCTACGAAATCGCAGCGTCTTGCTCACACTCGCCGAGGCGCCATAGAGAGTGGTCATATTTGGAATCCTCGTGACAGGTCACTATGGTGCACACACATTACGTAAGACGAGCACAATGGGCGGCCTTACCGCTAAGAAGCGATCTCTTCCAGGCAACATTTGGTGGACAGACGATAACCTGATGAAGATGACCACGCCAGTTAACTGGCGGAAGTTAGTCGATAAAGTTCAGGACTTAATTTGTCATTGACTGTCCCAGCGTCAACAAAGGGACGAAAACAGCTGATTTCTGAAAGACCTTTCGAAAGTTAGGATAATTGATTACCTTGTGGTTATTTATGGAGTTGCTTCTTTTAGGGACATAACTAATATTTTATTCATAATGCTAAAGGCTGGTAAACAAGTTCAAGAGCCGAATTCTGTTACAATTGCTATGCTATGAGGATGGTTGACACGTGAATATTTCATAAAAACTGTTAACGGGACATCTACGACCTCTGTGGCGCGGTGGGCGAAGGTCCGCCTGCGACGCAGGAGGTTGCGGGGTTCGATTCCCGCCTCGGGACAAATATTTGTACGATCTGCAGATATTTGTTCAGGGGTTCTGGTTGTTTTCTATGTATAATAAATAAAAAATATCTATGTATTTAATAATATTGTATTATGTATATTAGTCATCAAGTACCCATAACACAAGCTCTGCTTAGCTTGGGGCTAGATGATGCTGTGTGGATTGTCCAGCATTATTTATTATTTTTAATTATTTATCTAGACTGAAAACATGGTATAGTTACCTAATATACCATCTTTCTCACTCCTTGACTCTGTAATTACTTATTATTAAAATATTATATAATTATTACCCTATATAGTAGATTTATAAATAAATGTATATAATTAATATATAGTGTAACTTTAGTATTAATCTGCTGTAGTTTTTATCTGATATGCATTATGCCTTTTGTATGTTTTTAAGTGTAAAATAGGATAACTAAATGGTATCGTCGCAGAATTGTCGATAAATGAAAGAAACTCTAGATCACAGATATATATTTACATATATCTGTGCTCTAGAAAGTGCGTGCGATGCTATTAGCACGGAGGTTTTTAAAGTCCATAACGTGGTAGTAACATATTATTTTATGTTAGCTTTGACAAGTTTTGTAGAATTAAAATGTAATATTTCACCATCCATTTCAGTGTATGAGGAACAGGCTATTTCATTTGTTAGAATAGAATAGAATATTATTTTAGAATATTATATTATTTAGAATATTGATAAAGATAGTCAGGCCAAATTGCTAATGAAAACATACATCTAATGAACTATTTAGGGGAAAGGTGCCTGAAATGATACTCTTAACAGAAGCCTACAAAGTATGGAGGTAATTTAAAAGGTTTTAAGTTTTAGGTGACTAATTCCAGTGCTGACGTTTTAGGCTATCATTATATGTGGGTCAATATATGATATATTATCTATATTTATCCGATTAATTTAATATTTCCGAAAACATTACTAAATTTGGGTAGGAAGAAAATTATCTTAGGAATCATTTTGCCCCTCTTGCATTTTAAGATAAAGTAAAAGATATAATTCGAGGTACTCAATCATGATATACATTTATTTTCAAGAAAAACAATGAATGAAAATAAAGGCACTAAACTTAGTGCCTCCAATGATTTTGTCGTGGAATTTTCACTCCAATTTTGACAGGATGTTCTTTGGTACAGTGCGCGTCAGAATTAAGTATCCCCTTGTCTACGAAATATTTTCGGTTATTTCTAGTTCCCTTGTAACTTGTTACAAATTTTCACAGACAAAGATTTATCACGCTGCCGCTCAGGATCGAACCGCCCACCCATACTCTGAAATTCGGAAATTCCCAACAATAACAACTATTGTGTCCCATATACATTGAGATGGGGGGGGTACTTATATGTGACGCGGACTGTACCTGAAATGATAATCTGTAACGAATGAGTAAGCGTGGCCAGAGGTGTCTACCTAACCATAAATACCTTCCTACCTAATCAGAATCATAGAATATTCTACACAATATTAATAATTCGATTAGCATAGAATAGATATTATTTATTGCAATCCTAGTCAATTCAAAGCTAGTTGCAAATTGCTTATTGCACGACACTATAAGCTGACATAGTATACATTTGATGCAGTAGGTCTTATCAAATAAGGACTAACAAACCCTGGTTCTCGGTATCTATAATTTAACCTCATTATTACTACCTAAAAACCTGTAGTAACTCAGTAGCAAGTAACTCAGTTACAAGTTTATTCTTATTATTTCTGTTATGGACCCACTACCCACGCAGAATATTCATTTAATTTTTTCAATCTTATAAAGGTAGAATTTGAAATTATTAAACATTATAGCTGTTAAGTTTAGGAACATTCATAAACATTAGTTTAACACAGAATGTGTTCTAAAACGGATGAAGATGCTCAGAAGGTATTAAGTCCAAAGCGTGCTGCGATTTGGATAAGTAAATAAATAAATTAAATAAATAATGCCGGACGATACACACAGCATCATCTAGTAAAGGCGGTAATATACTAATTATTTGAATAGCGTCCAAACCGCCACTTAAAATGCTCAAACTACCATCTAATAAAACTAACAAGCGAACGATAAACTTAATTTTCGTGAGACTTACGTCAATGAGAACGCGTGGGAAAATTCTTCCTACAAAGCATTGCGCTTCTGTACATTGCTATGTATGTTGAGATAGCGGCGACATCAAACGGTTGGGTGGGTGCCAGCGCAGATCACTATCATAGCGCACGCTGTTTCGAATGATGTATATGGTTGTTTGACGGGATGCGTAATATGTATATAGAATAGAATAAATAAATAAAATAAATAATGCTGGACAATCCACACAGCATCATATCTAGCCCCGAGTTAAGCAGAGCTTAGAAAACATATATTTCGCCACGGAAGATTAAATAGGTATAAAACAAAAAATATTGACGGAGGTGCTGCTCATGGTATTTTTTTTTAAATATTAAGGCTTTTTTTAACGTAATTATAATGAAAGCAATATCCGAAGTGACCTTTGGCTAAGCAGTGGGAGACAATACTGGCTACAAAAACCTACGGTTCAGCAATTTTTGGCTTTTAACTAGTTTAGGAATTTTTTTATAATAGACCTATTTCATCAAAAACTCAGATTTTAAGTAATTTTTCTTTTTTTTCTTTGTTTTGGATTTTAAGTTTTTATTTTACTTTAAATTTCTCTTAGAGGCACTTATTATAAAGTTTATATGGAGAAGCTCTGGGTCCTAAAATACAGCCTAGGCTAGTTTAGGATTTTACGGATTTAATAAAACACTGTAACTTTGTTATTGTGTCGAATAAAGATAAATAAATAAATAAATAATGCGGGAAATCCACACAGCATCATCTAGCCTCAAGCTAAGCAGAGCTTGTGTTATGGGTACTAGATCACTGATATACATAATAAAATATACCTATATTACATACATAGATATTTTCTTATTATAAATAGAAAACGACCAGAACGCCCTGAACAAATATCTGCAGATCGTACAAATATTTGTCCCGAGGCGGGAAACGAACCCGCTACCTCCTGCGTCGCAGGCGGACCTTCGCCCACCACGCCACAGAGGTCGTCAAAGTTTTCAAAAAAGAACCCCCCACCTCCTCTGTACTTTGCTTCCTGTGTTACCAGAATAAAAGCCTTTATGGTTATTAAGTACACATATTACTGCAGTTTAGAATCTAATTCGGTCCTTTCATATCATTGTCAATTTCTTTGTTCATAAAATACAAAACTCTAATTCGCAAAAAAAGCCTTATTTCATCCGCTCTTCGGTAATTATAATCAAGCGATGCCAATTTTAACTACCCGCATATTAAAGCTAAATTAAGTTTTGTACATCTGTTTCTTTCAATTTAATTGTTTCCGACAGTTGGCTTCATAAAAAGTTAAAATTACTTTTTCATCTGAAATCCATCAAACCTTTCCACGTTATTAGTAAAAACATTTAAACCTAGCTTAAAACCGAAGAGAAATTGTTATGAACGTGTCCTCAATTTATGACGTAGCTATATCTCTTACGAAATTGAGGTTATGTAACTTCTTGTAATCATATGAGGTGATTTAACAAAGACAAAGCCATTTGTGAAGGATACATAAAAAATGCTGGATGCGACGAGCTGAAGACAGGGCGCTATGGCCCTCATTACGGGAGGCCTATGTCCAGCTGTGGTCTAACATGGGCTGATGATGATGATGATGATATTATTGTGCACAAGTGTGTGCTCCAACTCAGGTGTTCTCTATTCCCTTACTCTCGTAATCCGATGGCCTAGCTTTAACAATAAAGTAAAATGTTAATCCAGAGTCTACTTTAAACTAGAGTTATCAGTTTTATTGATAACCGACTCGAAGTGTTTTATTTCTGGTAAAAGAAGACAAAAGTCAACGAGGTTGAAATCCGATGATATTATCTTTTTGTAACAAGATAAGAAGCTTTTAAAATGTCGAAGATAAGGATATCCGGTGAGTTTTTTTTTTACGATTTCTTGCGACACCTACATTTTTGATAAGTTTTTAAAATGATTGAGTTCAGACCTCAGAAGAATTAGGATTGCTTTGTTGACTAGCGCCCCGCCCCGGATTTAAATGTAATTTGCCCATACTAATATTTTAAAGAGGAAATATATACTCGTAGATTATAGAGAGGAATGTTTTAGTTTGGATTGATAAGGCTCCTAAACTACTAGACCGATTTAAAAAATTCTTTCACCATTAGAATCCTTAATTTTCCTGTTTTGAACATAAGCCTGAAAAAGTTAGGGATCCGCACGAAAAAATCTATTTTTGTTAAATACCCGTGCGAAGCTGGGGCGGGCCGCTTGTAAATTATAAAAGAATTTTACGCGACTCAATATTAAAAGAATAGTATAAAGCTGAGAAAAACAGAATGAGCAATTGAAGTCGCATAAAATTGGCTACTTCAACCGAAATAGTAACTTATCATGTATGGTGTAAATAGGTATAAAAATGTACTATTAAGTACTTTTGCTAGATTTGACAATTTTACGGGTCTCAGAACTCACGAAAATTAGTCTTAGAGAAGGCAATCAGTTAAATTCGTCAAAAACGTTCGTCTGACATGAAGTAATCATCCGTAAGCCGTCAAAAGGTAACAACCGACAAACAACTCCTTATTTAATAAGTAGAAGTATTATTAATATGGTTATGGATTACTACGAGGATTAGTACGATTATTTCATCAGAATTAGAAATAGGAATAATCAAATTTTACCGGGTAAGAAATACTTCGAAACGCTCAAATTGTATTACTTAATAACTCAAAATTTTAAGGACAAACTAAATTTATTAATTCTGGTACGATAAGCAGAAGTCTCAAATTTACTCTAAATCTACAAATTAACGTAAATTTACAACAGGGGAATATTTTAGGGTAAAATATTGCCGGAACTTGCTGTAAAATTATTGTTGTGGATATTTGGAGAAGTCCTTCGCTAAGAATTACTTTACTTCATAAGCTTAATTTATTGTTAATTAATAGTATGGTTCTATAAAAGACATAAATATAAAATTTCTAGCTGTTTACTTAAAATATATTTATTATTTGTACTATTAATCTACTATTCGATTGACTAGTCTATCTGTTGCCTAATACCATAGAAATTCCTTTAGACCCATTATTCGTACTCCATAAGCTTAATTTGTTGTTAATTATACTATGGTTTCTATAAAAGACATAAATATAAAATTTCTAGCTGTTTACTTAAAATATATTTATTATTTGTACTATTCATCTACTTTTACATTGACTAGACTCTATCTGTTTCCAAATACCATAGAAATCCCTTTAACCCATTATTTGATAAAATAAGTTAGGCATTATATAGACTGCAATCATTTTCTAAGAACTCTTTGATACTATAGAGCGTCTTTTCGAGCAAAAGATTTTTTAATTCTAGATTAAACTTATTTTCATGTTAATTAACTTCAACTCCAAAGGGAGCTTATTATATAATTGTTGACCTATTATTTTGCACAGCTTTTTTGCATCTTTAGTCGATGCTGGATTGGCTCTAGCATCATTTTAGCATCTAATCACCGACTGTCAAATAAAAAGTCGTAGCAACCTCTAGGCCGCCACACATCAATTTACGAAATCATAATTTCCCTTTCGTTGCAATAATGGCCGGCACTGTACATGTTAACACATTTCCCACCACTAGCTAAGTGCGTAGCCGTGTCCTACTGTGCTAAGTTACCGACCTATATACAAATATAATTCTTATGTATAAGTATAACAGTGGTGAATAAATCTTAGCCCTGGGCTTTATGGTTTAAAGTTCAAGAAATGATTTAGTGTTCTTTCTACTTGAACTGTATGCGCGTATAAGCATCAATGGTAACCACACGGTTACGGTCGATTGTGTAAAAAGTAAAACAGAGGTTGCACAAGTTTTCTATTAAGTAAACAAAAGGGGGGTACTTAGGTTTACTTAATCCCTTTCTCCCCAATGCCGTAAAACTAACACAACATGATAACATGAATCATCTTTTGTGGATGTAAATGTAAAGACCGTTGATAATGAGAGTTGTTCCGGTCAGATCCCCCTTGTTCTGATCCACCTTTCATGATTATTATTAACAATTTCCAGACTGATCCACCTATTATTTTGTTCGTCCGAACGGATCCACCTAAATTTCGCTAAGAAAGTATGCATATTACAACAATCAAATATTTGACTAAGTTAAAATCAGTTCTAATAGTCCCTTGTATCAAAAATATAAATAATATTTATATTAAGAACTAGCAACACATTATAATCTTATATCTCTACTATAGGTTTCATAAATATCTAAATAGGTTTAACAAAATAACTAAAATTTAAAACAAAAACTGTTGAACCGAGCTAAACTGATATTAGGAAATAAATACAAAACTATAATTTTGAAAACTAACAATCAAAAATGGCGAAATATTTAGGAGCCAAAATAATTTATAGCTTTAGCTTTTCCAAGCAGTGACCAACTGTAATTTTTCCGGACAATAGTTGATTAGTTACATGTTCAAACCAATTATCTGTAACTATCGCTTCGGTTAAGCGTCGTTTAAAATTTGGTAACTCAAAATTATACTGTTTAATGTTAACTTTTTGTAAATCTATATCGTCTTTGAGAGCTTTTAAAAGTTGGAACAAATTTGGTCACTTCGGCACAGTACTATTTAGTTTTTTGTGCCAAGATTCCACAGCATTGGTTGTGCGATGACGTTGATTATATGCACACCAAATGTCGACGAAACTTTCGCCATCTAGCCACTGCGTCACCATATAATCATTGAATTCTTGAATATCTTTAGATTCAGGACTGTCTTCCATTACGTAGCACCACCCGTCTGAGATGAAGTTTCTAGGTAGTAAAGGCAGCAGAGCCACAGTATACATATGGACCAGTATCGAAACTAAGCCTAGTTGATGAAATAAATACCTACGCTCCATTATAGCACTAGGGTTGTAACTTTACGGCGCGCGCAGACACTGCAGCGCAGTAGGCGCGTGGGGAACGATCATGAGCGGCTGCAAACCGTACCGTGTTTCAATACGAAAATGCATGTGATTTCTACCTAGCAACTAAAAAAAACATTTCTAAATATGTCAATCTTAATTATTACAAATGATTCACATAAAAGTACTTGCGTCTACTACGACACGTCGGAATTCTTCATAGGAATTTTTGTATAAAATATTCTCATTCTAGCTATACAACCTGAAAGCCGGCGGTTTAACCGCCGTCATTCTGGATTTTAAAATAAATTCAAGAATTCATAATGATCATTTTTCTTATATTAATCAGCAGGAAGTTTAAAATACGAAAGCTCCGGTTTCGATGAAACTGAGTTCACACAATATTATCGATCATTTTTCAAAAAACTAAATTACGCATGACCGCTCGTCGCGACGCGACAACCGCTCCTGACAGCACTGCGAAAACCCCTTAGAGCTCTAGTAGATGCGCATGCTTGTGTGAGTGAGCCGTTTCGAGCGTTTGTAGGTAGTTTCCACACTGTCTATATGTACACTGTGGCAGAGCTGAGAGCGCTACATGTGGCTTTATACACATACTAGCGGCCCGCCCCGGCTTCGCACGGGTATTAAACAAAAATTTCAGAAATTATACACACTAAAACGATGGGTTTCACAGTTTTCATACGGATCTTTACTTTTTTTAACAGCATTGGGGTTTTTGACATTGACTCGACATTCCAAAACTGACACTGGCCGTAGAGAAAAAGCAAGCACCGTGCGCTATACAACCTCTTTTTCTATTCTGACGCGCCATAATAGAAAAAGAGGTTGAATATACAGCCCACGGTTCAATTATTGAATTTTTCATGCGGATCCCTAACTTTTTTGAAAATATTATATAGCCTATGTTCATCACGGAAAATTAAGGATTCTAATGGTGAAAGAATTTTTTAACTCGGTCCAGTAGTTCCGGAGCCTATTCAATTCAAACAAACAAACAAACAAACAAACAAACAAACAAACAAACATACAAACAAACAAACAATCAAATCTTTCCTCTTTATAATATTAGTATAGACATACATACCTAATACAAAACCACAAGGGGGATCAGACCGGAATAAAAAATAATTTAAAATATGTGATCCCTCTTATGCGTCACCACAAGGGGGATCAGACCGGAATAAAAAATAATTTTAAATAATGACGATCCCCCTGGTGGATCACAACAAGGGGTATCAGACCGGAACAACTCGATAATGAAGGCGCTAGGATCAGTAATGAGTACCATTTTTATGACAGAAATAATTTTTATAACAGATCTTGATCTATTTGCGGACTCATTACCCAACTTAAAAGTAAACTGACGACTTTTTTCTAGTAATATCACTAAATCTACAGAGAGACACATTTTAGCACATAAGTAGATTTTTTCTATCACAACTGATTCACCGAGAATTAATAGTCCTCCTTTACAATCTATTAATATTATAAAGAGGGAAGGGAAGGGTTTTTATTTATTGTCTGTTTCTTTGAATTGAATAGGCTCCGAAACTTCTGGACCAATTCGAAAAATTCTTTCACCTTTAGATTCCTACATGACCCCTGATGAACTGAGTAGAATACTTTCAAAAAAGTTAGGATCCGTATGAAAACTTCAATAATGTAACCCAAAGTATGTAAAACTTGTTTTTTTAAATAATCGTGCGAAGCCAGGGCGGACCGCTAGTGTCAGATGAATTGGTTACAGTTACACAGTTACAGACTATACTAATGCTCGGTTCGTCTGTCACTAATATAAATGCTCGAATATTATTGTGATGTCTGGAAATCTACATTTCATAGCAAAAAGCAATATGGAGAATGGAGCGTGTACCGAGTGAAAAGCGAAGATTTTTGTCGTGTCTGTGCCAGGTTATTTATTGCAAGAACATAACTCCTGTCGTAACACAGATTAGGTAACGTAAAGTAACGGTTTCGGTGGAAAGCAGAAGCGTAAATTAAATAAATAAATAATGCTGGACCATTCACACAGCATCAACCCCAAGCTAAGCAAAGCTTGTGTTATCGGTACTGGGTAACTGATATACATAATACAATATATAACAGATAAATATTTTTTAATATACATAGAAAACGACCAGAACACCCTGAACAAATTTTAATATCTGCAGATCGTACAAACATTTGTTCCTAGGCGGGAATCTAGCAGGTGGACCTTCGCCCTCCGCGCCACAGAGGCCGTCTTGGACCAACTTGGACCGAATTTTTATGTCAACGGAAGTCATGAACAGATTTACTCTCTCTATGTCACTATCACTCGAAAACGCTTCTTTGGACAAAGTCGCAAATAACATCTCCATTTGTAGACCAACAGATGTTTTTACTCTTTGCGAGTGCGTGCACATGACATTGTTAATTATAACAGAATGAAGCGGTTTCCGAAACGAAAAATACCCTCATTTACTAGTGATGACCATGATCTTTCGCAGAAAAGAGCTAATAATATAAGTCAATGGAAAGGCTTTAATGTTTTGAAACTTACGCGATCTGAACACATAATTATTAGTAATTAACGGGTATTTATCGCGTTTCTTCTTCTTCCTTTCTTCTTCTTCTTCCTTTCTCGACGTTTCAACAGGTTTGCACTCTGTCGTGGTCACGAGAGTCATCTCGTACTAATAAATAGAAAGTCTTGTCCAAATAGACACGGGCTATGCCTATGATTGGACGAAAGCGTTTTTTTTACAGTCTGGTAGAACATTTTAAAATGCCTCGTGCCAAAAAATATGCATTTTCGCGGTTGTTCACCCTAATAAATATTGTTAAACACCGGTAGACGTCAAGAGGGTGAATGATGAAAATGGATGTCCGTAATTACTTGAAAAAGAACCTTTGACAGCACAGCAAATTTTTATAAATAGCTACTCGCCTAGACAATTACTCAACTTTATTGCGTATAAATGCCGCAAAGGCGCGAAACGCTGCGGAACTTTAGGCGTGACAGATCACACTGAATGAACCCTTGAAGGAAACCTTTTTACAAAAAATATTTAAACTGATAAAAGTTTGGACCACAGTAAATATTTTAATTTACTTAAGTTTTAATACTAATTTACCGATTTATTTTAAGGTTTAGTTTTATTCTTATAGATAGAAAATACTTTATTATATTATCACACAAAGTAAAAAAACATTACAAACATGCTTAAAGTAGAGGAATATAAAGGGCGGTCTTATCGCTATGAGTAATCTCTTCCAGGTAACCTTGGGAAGGACTGCTCATGAAGGAACAATATTAGACGGTGGCTTATTATTCTGTTTAAACATTAGGTGTCATTATGTACTAAACTAATTGTTAATACCACACATCGTGTTTATTCTCATTTTTAATATTATCATTCTTTCTCGTAAAACTATGTAGGTACCTTAAACAGAAGGCTAAGAATGTGGTTCCAAAAAATATATTTATTGTTATTTAAACTACTAATAGTGAAAGAATTCTCCAAATCGGTATAGCAGTTTTGGAGCGATTCGATTAGCTTTATTACATAATATTAAAAAAAAAAATCTAAAATGTCAATTATACCTACTGTATCCCAATAAATTTTGCGCGAACCGACAGAAAGTCCTCCAAAATAAGCAATGTACTTCTTTAGGTATAACGTGGGTGTTTTATAACATTCTGCGACGAAGTGACAAAGTCCAATTATGCCTAATCACGCGTTTCAACCGATGTTTTCAACTTTCTAATCGAAGATGATTTTATGAATGGTGAAATTTTTAGGCCATTGTATAAATTATCTACAAAAATTTTTATTATGGCTTTATCCAATGACGACATCAAAACAACAATGCCAATCAATCTTACTTAAATCTTTACTATCTTCTCACACTAATGTCATGGCCACACTGCGCGATGGTAGCTTGGCATACGATCGTAGGCCAAGCACGGGGATTGTTCTCTAGGGTAGAATAGACAATAATGGCATCGCATCGCCATACATTGCGCATATTATTGAAGTTGAAGAAATATTTTCAAATAATTTACGCATTCGATGACAAAATGACGTAATTTTTCTCTATTCTACCTTAGACAAGAAAGCCCGTGCTTGCCCTATTGTCGTATTTGTGTAACGCGTTTGGCTTGGCGAAATTGTATAAAGGCCCAGGAAAGTGAGGTTCAGCAATAATATGTTGAAAACATAACGGACATTATTCATTCTGACTAGGGCTTGTAAAAACCGGGTTATTTTATAAGCCGGTTAATTCGGTTTTTATTTTTTCAAACCGGTTAAAACCGGGTTTTTCGGTTATTTCGGTTTTTTTTCAAAAAAGAGTCGTTGGACGATATAAAACCATAAAATTCGATGAAATTTACATATTATTTAGCTTAGCATTGACTAATTTGACTCAAATCACAATTCAGTCTTATGAATACATATCTACGGTTCAGTCAAATGAGTAATACACGTGTCATTTTCATTTATTTGCCGTTGGAGCTCAAGGCATACTTGGTTACGTCAATTTATATTTCAAGTCATGAAAAAATCTGTAATAGACCTAAATATAGGTTGTCAGTCAGACACAAAGTGATAACAAACAAGGTACCTAAGCAAAGCAACGCACAACAATGAACTGATTAAACTAAAAGAAGAAAACTAAATTAATTAATATATCTGCTGTTAATGGGCATCGTCTAAATAAAAGTTAATAATAGTACAAAATACTATATAAAAATGCATTGCCAAAATAAAGATTCTAAATAAAAATGCAAGTATCTGAATTTTTTGTCTGATCGTCGGATGAAATTTTAATATAGATAAGCGATGTCTTGCAAAATGTATTTATGGAACGTATGCATTCGGATAGTCGAATACGACCACCCGTCTGTCAAAGAATCGGAAGTGTATTACCGGCCTGATGATTGAGCCTGACAAATCTACACTCATGGACTTAATTAGAATAACGGTTCATCAATCGAAAAAACAACTGAAATATGCACTAAAAGTACTTAGTACAAACTGGCCATAACGTTTAATTTGAAAAAAGAATTACTTCAGTAGTCTTTTGTTTCAGGTATTCGTTTGTTTTTTTTTTTTTGTTTATTTGCTATTTCCACTAGTCTATTGGAATAATTTTACTAACGTGTGCGTAATCAATTCATAAAATTCTGTCTTTTTTTTCACAAAAACATCGCAATAGTGGTGCTTAGAAATCAATGAATGGACAAAGCCGAATCTTAGCGTAGCTCAGGTTTCCAAAGCTGTTACTTTAATTGAAAATGGTCAAAGTTATAAAGAAGTGGCTCAGATTACAGGTTTTACAAATCCGTCATATTATATCGAATTGTTCGACAATATCAGCAGACTGGTGAGTACACGAGACGTGCAGATCATGGTCGCAAGAGTGTCACTTCAGCAAGAGACGATTGATTTATGGTGAGCAGTGTTCTGAGAAATAGCACTTTGACATCTTCTGAGATCAGATCTATGACCAGTATGTTCAATAGGTTACAGTTAGCACTAAAACCGTAAGAAGAAGAGTTAAGAGAGTTAAAGAAGCTGGAATAAAGACGTACTTGCCAGCTAGAGGACCCTTACTCACCACAGATCATCGAGTAGCTCGGGCTAACTTTGCTCGCTCATACCAAAAGTGGAATGATGATGACTGGGGGAAAATATTGTTCATTGACGAGTCTAGGTTTTGTCTAAAGCCAGATGTTAGAAGGGTTAAAGTTTGGAGACGACCCTGCGAAAGATACGCTTAGTGTACAGTGCGCGTCACATATAAGTACCCCCCCTATCTCAATGTATGTGGGACACAATAGTTGTTATTTTTGTGAATTTCAGACTTTGAGTATTATTGAAGGTCAGTTCGATCCTGAGCGGCGACCTGATAAATTCTTGCATCTGAAAAATTGTGACAAGTTACAAGGGAATTACAAGTAGTCGAAAATAGTTTGTATACAAGGGGGGTACTTAATTCTGACGCGCACTGTACATTGTCGGAAGAGAGCCATATGGTGGAGGGTCAGTAATGGTATGGGGCAGTATTTGCATAGGGGCGCGTACGGAGATGCACATCGTTGAAAATGGATCCCTGACTGTGGCTCGGTATAAGCTAGGAAAGCAAATAAAATAGCGCGATCCAAAACCAACAAACAGCAGATCTCAAAAGGGCACTAGTACACGAGTGGAATCGAATACCACAAGATTTCATTGATAACTTAATCAAAAGCATGTCGAGAAGATTGAATGGAGTTTTAACTGCTAGACTGCTATTTTAAACCGAGAACAAACTAAACAGGTGTCATTTACAACAATGAACAATTAGCCCTCAAAGGTAAATCTGTGGAGCGACCTCAACGTTCCCTCCAAGACACAGCACAAATTTAAGTAGCAGAGCAACTACCCCATTCCACTACAACTACCACACAGAAGAGCGATTGAAGAGTGTGGAATCGGTGAGTATCAGGGTATCAGGGGGTTCAACTGGAAAAGGAATTGCGGTTCAGACCCTATGTTGCCAGCGTTTGTTCAAAGGCGGACAGAATTATAGGATTCATTTTGCAAGCTAACTGGTTCACAAAACTGATTCGGGCACTCACAGGAATATTATGATGCTCCGATCAGAAATCAAGAAAAAAGCGCAGTTTTTGTATGGGTTCCTCATAAAGCTAGATAAAGTCTCGTTATGGAACGTATACAGGAAATTTTTACTCGATACCTTTATTAAAAGGAATATATTATGGCCCTTTCTATTCCTTTATGTATATTTATTCGTACTGGGCTAATATAACTAATATAATACATTCCTGTTGTATTCAAATTTTCTTGTAAATTGGAAATAAGGAGAGGTGTGGCGTTAGCATTGTATGTGGTTAGGGTGTTTAGGGGAATGCCCATCAAGTTCATGGTGTTGATAAGTCTGTGCCGACCGGATGACCTCTGTTCTCAAAGCGTCGCGGAAGAACTAAACTGATTAACAATACAACACTGTCACTCATCAATCGAGCACTTAATCTGGTAGCGCCAACCATTGACGTATTCCACTGTTCACGGGGCAACTTCCCAAGATTATCTCCATCATTACTTACTATTCAATTTATCTTTTTGTAAAATAAGTTACTGACATTAATATTCCAATATTTTGCATTTTATTATTATATTAAACTGAAATTACTAAACTTACTGACTTTTTATTCGTTCAAAAGTGTTTTTGAGATTTTTGTTGTCCTTCCAGATCGTATTAAACGATAAACTAAGTAATTTAATAGTCGGTGGGTGATATTGAAACCCTTAGAATGTTATTTTTTCCATTTTTTTCTACAGCAAAAAAAACCGAAAAACCCGGTTATTTTGACCAAAAAACCCGGTTAATAACCGAGGCAAAATCGGCCGGTTAACCGGTTTTTCGGTTAACCGATTAACCGGTTTACAAGCCCTAATTCTGACCTATTATCGCTGGTCTTCCGACAGAATGTAAATTACGACCAAATCAATTATTTTCTTCTCTATTCGCCTCTACACTCTATGCACAGTTCTTAGAATTTAAATGCATATTTTCATAATTTGAGTTATGAGGGGAAAATAATTTGCTAGCTACATTTAACATTATGAACTCGAATTCCTAACTAATTAAATAATACTCGTAATTTCTCATTTAATTTCAAAGAAGAGAGAATTGTTCATAATATGTTATTTTACTTCTTATTCAGTGAAAATGTAACAAGATTAAAAGTGAAAGCTTTTTATTTTACATTAATGTAAACTAGGCACGAGTACCTACACTATTTTCAGCTCTCGGATCAGTCTTAAAACAGTTTTTCCTTAATATTTGGTACCTGTTATGCGTCTATTAAAAACGTAATTTCATTACTCCGAAAATATATTTTTTTCCGCTCTAATTTTATACCTAGCAACTTTCCCGTTCCGAAAAGGCAGTTCATAAAGTTTCACTTAATTCATCCTTCATTCCTCAAATTTCATTACCCTCCATATTTTCCCACCAAATAGCAAAATAGCAGTAACCCTTCCGCAAGCCTGCACTAGAATGCAAAGGGTAGAACGTTACAGGTGGATAAATTGTGGCACGTCTACCGTAGATTCACTGAAACTTGTAATTAGGTTCATCATTTCATTACACGCTGGTCATACTTCTTATTTGAATAACATGACACGGTTCTCCGCTAAGGAAGTACTGAAAATCCTGAAATCTATGAAAGGAGGTACGTCTCCAGGACATGACGGGCTGAGTGTCGAGCACCTGCGGCACGGGGGTGTGCAGCTGCCTGCTGTACTCGCCATGTTTTATTCTTTGTGTGTATGTCACTCGTACTTACCAGATGATTGTATTAAAACGATTGTCGTACCAATAGTCAAAAACAGAACTGGAGATATTGCAGACAAAAGTAACTACAGGCCAATTTCACTCGCAACTATAGTGGCTAAAGTGCTGGACCGGCTTTTGGAAAATCATTTGGAGCAGCACCTTCGGCTGCACGACGGACAGTTCGGGTTCCGGTCCGGGCTGTCCACGGAGAGTGCTATACTCAGCCTTAAGCACACGGTCCACTACTATGTGAATAGACGAACGCCGGTCTACGCGTGCTTCCTCGACCTGTCTAAAGCTTTTGACACAGTGTGTTACGACATACTGTGGAAGAAGCTTAGAGACACTAAATTGCCTGAGGAGCTCTGTTCTGTTTTTGAGTATTGGTATAATCATCAAGTGAACTATGTAAGATGGGCTGGTGTCCTTTCAGATGCATATGGCCTGGACTGCGGGGTGAGACAGGGGGGGGGTAACTTCGCCAAACCTGTTCAACCTATACCTAAATGGCCTGATAGAGGGACTCAGCGGCTTAACAGTCGGCTGCACTATTGACGGAGTGAAGGTGAACAACCTATGCTATGCAGACGACATGGTGCTGCTGGCGCCATCTGTCAGGGCACTTAGAGAACTGTTGTCCCATTGTGAGGCTTATGCTGCAAGCCATGGCTTGCAGTATAACGCCAAAAAAAGTGAATTCATGGTGTTTGGACCTGGAGGAAAGGCCCCAGTATCAGTGCCTCCTCTTTTATTATGTGGGAAGGCACTTTGTAGAGTCTTCAAGTTTAGGTATCTGGGACATCTGGTTACAGATAACTTAAGAGATGAAGAAGACATAGAGAGGGAGCGGAGGGCATTGTCGGTAAGAGCGAATATGTTGGTCCGCAGGTTTGCTCGTTGCTCCACAGAAGTTAAAATAACGCTATTCAAATCCTTTTGCCAATCATTTTACACGAGCAGCCTGTGGTTCACTTATACGAAGAAAGCTGTCAATACTCTCCGTGTCCAGTACAATAATGCATTCAGGATGCTGGTGGGACTTCCGCCATTTTGCAGTGCCTCCGGCATGTTTGCTGAGGCTCGAGTAGACGGCTTTGCAGCCTGTATGAGGAAGAAGGCAGCTTCTCTGCTTAGTAGAGTTCGCGGGAGTACCAACACCATCCTGACAGCAATAGCCGATAAATTAAATGGAGTGATATATAAACACTCCATCTCTACATTAATTAATTAAAATGTTTAAATTTAAATTAAATAATTAAAATAATTAATAACTAACATAGGCTAAGACTTTACTAATATATGGATCTATGTAATCTGAACAATAAATAAATTATTATTATTATTATTCCACTTCATTTAATTATTTATCTCGTTAAAAAATACATTTTTTACTATAGAAAATACAACAAAATTATTATAAAATAACTCTACAGTAAAAAATATATCAAAACGGTGGATCACCGACCGCGAAGCTAGGCTCAAACGGCCGGTGACTAGGGCTGCAGAGAGAGGAACTTCCTGACGATACGCGCAGAGTCCAGGAGTACCGCCTTTTGGATCTGACCCTTGATCCAACTTCCTAACGAGAGTCTCTTGAGATATTGGTCGAGACTCTTCGCTATTACACCATTAACTGAAACGACTATCGGGACGATGGTCGCTGAATCAACATCCCACATGCCGACAACCTCATTAGCTAAGTCAAGATGTTTGCTAAGTTTATCTTTCTCAGCTTTAACGAGGTTACCATCATGTGGTATGGTGACATCAGCGAGCACCGCCTTCCGTTCTAACCGATCTATCAATACAATATCAGGCTTATTCGCGAGAATAGTCCTGTCAGTAATGATAGATCGGTCCCAATAGAGCGTGGCACGGCTATTTTCGAGAACTGGCGCAGGTATATACTTATAGTACGGGACTTCCGGACCAGTAAGGCCGTATCGGAGAGCAAGTTGCTGGTGTATAATTTTGGCTACTTGGTTGTGTCTATGCAAGTATTGAGAATTAGCAAGATGCGAACAACCCGAAAGTATATGACGTAGGGTCTCCCCAGGGAGATGACACGCTCGACAAATATCGATTGTGCCATCTTTCATGATATACTTTCGGTAGTTGTTGGTCTTTACTACCTCATCCATAATTGCAAAGACAAAACCTTCAGTTTCCCCAAAGAGGTCACCGAAGCGTAGCCAGTTTACCGAACTTAGGAGATCTACATCAGGTCCTGTGAGGACCTTATAAAATCTCCCATGCAATTCTTTGCTCTCCCATATTGCTTTCCTGTCCTGAACGCTCATCACCATAGGTTTCCGCCAGTTCTCGTTAGACAAGGAGAGGGGGGTTAGGTTCTTATCAACTGCAACCACATCGCGATGCATCTGGTATTCGGCATGAAGGAAATGATTTCTGAGATTGCATACTTCACGGTTGTGTAGGGTTTTGGCGTTTAGAAAACCACGACCACCACATTTCCGTGGTATATACAATCTCATTACCGAAGATCGCGGGTGATGCATGCGATGAATGGTTAAGAGTTGACGAACTCTACAGTCCACGGCATCTAGTTCAGTCTGAGTCCATCTCAGTATGCCAAAAGTATAAGTAAGTAGTGGCATAACCCAAGCGTTAAAGGCACGCACTTTGTTGCCTCCTGACAAAAGGCTATTTAACACTGTTTTAAGGCGACAAAAGAAGCGCTCCTTCACCGATTGTTTTATGTCCACGTCTACTATACCTAACCCTTCTGGCATACCAAGGTACTTGTATGTATCACCCTCCGAAAGAGATTTGAGGGACATTATCTCTGAAAGCTGTAAATTACAAGAATTTACAACCTTCCCTCGCAGTATTTGAATGACCGCACACTTATCAACACCGAATTCCATTTTAAAAGCACTACTGAATATTTGCAATAATAATAATAATATTTTATTATTATTATTATTATTACTCCGAAAGTAATTTTCTTTTTTCTCGCTCTAATTTCAGACCTCGGCTTCCCGTTCCGAAAAGGCAGTTCATAAAGTTTCACTTAATTCATCCTTCATTCCTCAAATTTTATTACCCTCCATATTTTCCCACCAAATAGCAAAATAGCATTAACCCTTCCGCAAGTCTGAACTAGAATGCTAGAGGGTAGAAATGTTACAGGTGGATAAATTGTGGCACAGCTATGTTATAGTAGATTCACTGAAACTTGTAATGAATATTCCTGTCGCTCGTAAAAAGTTTACTACTTAAGTTGTAGGAGTTTATTTCGGAAGCGATTTTAAGTCGCAACATTTTAATATTAAAAAAAAATGCAAGAAACTGACAGCAGAGTGGTTAGATAGGGTGTTTTCAAGTTATTTCGTTATTTCGTTAGACCGAAGGTGTTGAAACTAGAAAATTAAACTAAGAAACTAAGTCTAAAATACTACTGTTAATGTCAAGACCTTTTTTAGTTTCTATTATAATTGTAAATCATATCCTTATCTAACACAATAGCGGTCCGTCCCAGCTTCGCACGGGTATTAAACAAAAATTAAATTTTTCATGCGGATCCCTAACTTTTTGAAAAAATTCTACACCTTGCCTATGTTTATCAGGGAAAATTGAGGATTCTAATGCCGAAAAAATATTTCAAATCGGTAGTAGATTTGGAGCCTATCTATTTCAAACAAACAATCAAATCTTTCCTCTTTATAATATTAGTATAGATTATTATCTACACAATTGGCAAACGCGTCACTGAATCTAATAAACAAGACAGAATTATATGGAAATTATTCGCGGCTTAAAGTCGCTTTATTATTGAAGTTCTGCTTCTGTTTGCAAGTTTAATTATTGCAAACACGCTCCTATGAATTGTAGAAAGCCACAGGTCCACGAATTAACAACTTGAAGTTTTTGCATTTCGCTGGAATTGCCTCATACCAAATAGACAAGTTTTTTTTTCTATTTTTGGAGTGGTTTTTGCCTAGTTTGTTTCATCTACCTTTAAACTTTCTTTTTTGTGCCCAAATCGGCTAAGGTGAAATAATTTATGATCACATCATAGGTATTCTTTTAGTATTTACCCAAGCATCAAAGGCGGAGAGTTATGAGGATGGTAGGTACCCTATGAATGTAATGTATAATTCGTTTTATTGTAGAACTCTCCAAGGAGAAAAAACTACAGTATTTTTATATATTCTAGTAGGTATTCAATATTATACTCGAAAACTACTATGTAAAAACATTAACATACGACCTAGGTAAATTTAAATTCCTTTGTTATACTTTACCATAATAATAACATATTAAACTGTAGTTTATGTTCTACAAATATACATTATCACTACATAATATAAAACAAAGTATCTTCCTGCTGACTGTCTATATGCCTAGATCTTTTAAACCACACAACGGATTCTGAGTGTTTAAAGAGGAAGGTTTATATGTATAACTATGTATACTTAAATCTAAACTACATAACGGACTCTCATAGCACTCTTCGAGAGGTAGGTTTATATGTATAACATGCATAAATATCAGCATTGCATCCGCGCGAACCCAGGGCGGGTCGCTAGTAAATTTATAAATGGAATGGTAATCACAATCCTTTCTTTCCTAAACCGTTGGAAACCGCATAAACGTAGGTAAACTAAAACTTAGTTAAAACTTGGACCTTCCATCCGTCCCAGAGGTTTGCTCCGTGTGCTCGCTTCCCGATGTTTTAATTATTATCCGAGTGGTTGGGAATTCCTTTACTGAGTTTTGCATTTTGTGTGTAAATGAGAGATTGTGTAAACTTTGCACATGTTAAATAGAGAATAAAATGCAATTATTATGAATCTAGCTTTCTCTCCCAATAATGTTTTAAAAGAACTTCTTTTAGGGTTATCGCTTACTATAATCAAAATAAAATCAAATCATTTATTTTGCACAAGTACACAGGTATGGATTACAAGATGTACGAAGAGACGATAAAAGTTAAAAATCTAATTTAATCTCTCCAGTTTTAAATTTTACATGTTTATTTGGTGCGATTCTTAAATTTATATTAAAATTTCAAGTATTGTAGTAGTACATTGATGAGCATCGCTGAGTTAGGACAATTTACCAAAATCGTAAGAAATTAATAGAAAGCCTCATGAGTCGACGCCATAAAAAGACCAAGAGTAGACTAGCAATATCGGGGCTAGGTAAAATAGACTTAAGGTTTAAGGTTTAAGTATGGGTACTCCTGTTTCCGCATTTGGACTCAGTTCGTGATGTGGGTGCTAGCAGAGCCAGCCTAACTCCGTCCAGAAGCGCAGAAAAAATTTCCTGGGGTCTTCACAGGCTTCACGGAGTGACCTCGGCAAGTTGAGGATTTCTGTTCGTTGTGATGATACTCCTTCGCATTCCAGGACTACGTGAGCAGCTGTTTCGTCGTTGCTGAGGCATCCTCTGCAGAGAGGACTGTCTGTTGCTCCGATGGTGAATAGGTGTTTGTTCAGTGGGCAATGCCCTGTTAGTTTGTAGGAACACAGAATACGTAGGTCCAGTCGATTTAGGTTCATTAAGCGTTTAGTTAGCTTCTTTGATATTGATGGGAGCGCCTCTCCAGTTTGCCTACACTCAGTTAGGCGTGTCCATCGTTCGTTATGCATCATTCTAGTTTTGAGCCTAATCCATGTTTGGAGTAATGAAAATGGCAAGGGGAGGAAAGGAAGTGGACCTTCTGTGGTTGTTTCCGATCCTCGCCGTGCCAGTTCATCAGCGGCGTCGTTTCCTAGCGATCCGCTATGTCCTTTTATCCATTGAAGGGTAATCTTAAAATAGACTTACAGAAAACACATATTTCAAACTCGCCCATTAAAATCACGTGCGACAAGAATGGGTAACATTTTCTAAGTGTAAATAATTTTACATCAGATTTTTGGCGCAATCCGCCCGTCGCATAGGTGTAAACTACTCCATAGTCAAATGAGATTTAACATAGTGACGACCACTGTGGCGCGGTGGGCGAAGGTCCGCCTGCGACGCAGGAGGTTGCGGGTTCGATTCCCGCCTCGGGACAAATATTTGTACGATCTGCAGATATTTGTTCAGGGGTTCTGGTCGTTTTCTATGTATAATAAAAAATATCTATCTATTTAATAATATTGTATTATGTATATCAGTCATCTAGTGCCCATAACACAAGCTCTGCTTAGCTTGGGGCTGGATGATGCTGTGTCGATTGTCCACCATTATTTATTTATTATTTATTATTATATAGTAAAAGTAAATATACGACCGCGCTTTTTTCAAGTTCGAAACATAATAGAATAGGCTAACCTAACCTAATTTTGCTATAATTTTAGTCTTTATAGGTTTTTCCTAAAAGCGTTCGTGAAATAATCAATAGTGTGATCAATAGTATACGTTATGTATACGTATGTTTATATATTTATTAAGCAGAGTTTTTTCCACTTGTAAAAGTTTTCTAGAAAACCGCAGAAACTATGTCAAATATCCTTCGTAATAACTCAATTGTCGAATTAGGGCGCCAAGATTGCGAAGAAATTGAATTGTGTCGCCATTATGGCGCAGTTCTTTAATTTAAGTTTATCATCCTCCTGCCTTTTATTCAGTTTTATCCCTGGAGATAATTGCAAGGAGTTTTCACTTAATATAAAATGTTGGAAACTAGCAGTCATTTTGTTTTCATGTTCGCTCCACTAATGAGACAGGTGGTAAATTGATGTTTACTTATAATGGTAGGTATATTAAATCTTCAGCAGTCCCAATGGTGGTCCCATTGGGACTGCTGAAGATTTAATATACCTATTTACCTATACATATAGTGGACTAATATAGTCTGATGATATATTTAGTCATGTAACAATAAATTATAATATTGGCCAAGCCTTTATTAACAAATAAATTACAATGATCTAACTAAATAAAAAAAACCACTAGTATTTACAATTGAGCTAACTGCAGACTGTTGCGAACAAACTACAGGTAGCTCAACTGATCCATATCAATACCAGTTGGAAGTGTACCCAAGATGCTGGCTGCATTGCCACGTTGTATGGCAATGCTAAGAAAGTATATATATATATATTCTTTCTTATATTTAGTTGATTTAGAGGTACAGATAAAACATATATATTTTAATATATTTGATTTATTATTTATTAGAGAACTACTGATCTACAATTGCATGCACTAGATTAAGTAAAACATGTTTTGTTCCTTTACACTACTGTAGGTACACATCTTAATGGCTCATGTCGCAAATAAATGACTTTTGAACTATTGCTGTTCAAAACTTCTGTTGTTCGAAACGCGATAGAGATAAATAGGGGTAAGTTATTTTTTTATCGTGATAACACCATCGTTTGACCACAATCGCACTTAATGGTAAGTTGTGGCCGACGATGCATCAGACGTTTTAGACTTCATCTACAAGACTCTCTCTCAGAGATCTACAATTCTTTCTGGTCTTGATGAATTCAACGCGGGTCTTTCCTGTCATTTGCCGAAGGCGGCTTACCTATGAATGCGTTTACAGTGCTTTTTAGCGCTTCTCTATGCCGCTACAAATAAATAAATATTGAACCTAGGTGCTAAAAGTTAACTTTGCTTACACGTGGTCTCAAAACAAACATAAAATAAATACAAGTGCGAGTTTACTCAGCTTGTGATATAAACCACTTGGTACCCTATTCCGTTACTCTAATGGCTTTACTATGGCAATGCTACAAAACGACATCTTTTGGTTTTCTACCTGAGGTGGAAGAAACTACAGAGCGCGTCACCCGTCTGAAATTCACAGAAGTGTCAAGTTTAAACCATTTACCAATCTCGAGGTAAAAATCTGATGAAATGATTGGAGTTTTTCATAATTTCCGCTCATATTATTGCAAACACGTTGTCATTTCATGACTGAAAAGTGCCTAACTACTAGACAAATATTGCTATAAAAAGAAGTCACATCAACTCAATCTCTCCGTGCAAATAGCGTGATAAATATACTACGTAAGTCTAGTAATATTTAGTTAAGTAAAATTTTTGCTATCATGATATACTATATTTTGCAGTTTATATAATACATTTTGCATTTTACCCGGGCTCATGTTGATATCTGTAACCTTTCAATTAATGATCTTTGTACAACGAATGTAATAAAACACTTGGAACTTGAAACACTTTGCGCTCTGAAGTTTCTATAATTTATGGATTCTACGTGTCGATTCTGCGAGGATACCATTGCCATAACGAAGCGACTGGTTAACAGAATTGGACCCTGAAATACCTACTTTTAGTTTACCTATACAAGATGAAGCCAAGACGCTAAAAGCCTATTACAAGTACAAGTCTCAAGGTGTTTCATATTTTATGGAAGAAAGTTAGATCCATTGTACCTTAATGGGTAATTCAAACGAGTACTTTTAGACTTATAGCCTAATGGTATTTTATTATAGGCTTTAACTAGCTAGCATTTCCTGTAAAATCTGGGTAATTGGAAAAACAAATTCCAAATCCCATGCCGAAAATCTGTGAGTAGGTATTATGTTAATCTAAAAAAGATTACTTAAACCATTTTCATGTAGCTTCAACGGTTATGGTACTCCCTTCCAAACTGCCCCCTCTAAAAAATCTACCCTAGATATTAAGTATACATTCATCATTTCAGATTTAAATAACTTTATTTCACTAGGCCGCATTGTGGGCTCTCTGCCCTCTGGTGACGGCATAGATTTTTAAGAAATTCTTTGATATTAAGTGTCAAAGATGCCTGCAGTAGAGGAGTGGCATAATATCCATCAGTCGGATATTCAAGACATAGATGGATTGACAAATCGACTCAAAGAGGTTATTAGGTTCCATCATTAGAATTAAAAAAAAACAATGTTAGATTTATTCAAAATTAAACACATACCTAACTTAATCATTAAATTATTCGCAATATCGATTTTGTTTCTAAGTACACGGATTGTTTTTTCTTCCATTAGAATTTGCTTTTTAAGTTGCTTTTTATATAACTTCCATAAAATATGGGCCTAATTTGACGGTTAGGTACTGTTAACTAAAAGAAGTACAAGGTGCCCACTTTATTAATTAACCGCCCACCTTCTATTTCACTACACTCACAGGCACAGTTATTGTGCCTGTGGGTGTATATGTAATTTGTGCGACAGAATGTGCTATTGGTGCGGGCCGTAAGATGCTAAGATCAAGGTCTCTTCAGCTTGATGAGGGTTTACCATTAATTAGGACGGCCAGCGAACTGTCAGTCTAGCTTAGCATACAATCACTTATTATAAGAGAGAGCCTACTATGCTACAGTAGCCCAAGCACAGGGATTGTTCTCTAGGGTAGAATAGACAATAATGGCATCGCATCGCCATACATTGCATACATTATTGAAGTTGAAGAAATTAATTTTAAATAAGTTACGCATTCGATGACAAAGTGACGTAATTTTTCTCTATTCTACCTTAGACAAGAAAGCCCGTGCTTGCTCTACAGGAGTTATATTATGTCAAATAAAAGTTTTCCAAAATTTTTGCAAAGATCACTTGTTGTTCTTTTTTATTAACACAATGTATTTTATATTAAAACAATTGATGTCGTGTGTAAATGAAAATAATGTAAGTGATGTTGCCCACTTACATTATTTTCATTTAAGGATAATATTTACACATAATTTAATTTTTTTAACATTATATCTGCATAGCCATTATACATAATTATTATTTTACACATATCTGTGACATTCTATCTTGGTATATGATTATTTTTAGCAGGCCGATAGTAGGTATGTTTAAACTTTAATTTAAGGTAGGTAGGTCGGTACGTACCCTACCGACCTACCTACAATTATATATTATTGCATTATGTGTGCCCGTCAAGATATCTATAGTTATCTATAGAACAAAAGTTGTTCGTCTTGATCTACCCAAGTCGCCTTTAAGAGTGTATACTACCTCAAACTGCTAATTTTCAACTCCGCCGGATGTCCATATCGTCTAAAATACTGAATATTTAACTTTGAAATTGATATATGGTAAATTTCAGGACTTAATCTATCGATCATATGTTTCGAAAACACGATTCCATAAAATTTTCTCAATAGAAAAAAATCGCAAAGTTACCCCTAAATTTTTACTAAAACCTAAATTTCTCAATAAATACAGAAGTTCAGATCTTGACAATAAGCGTGATAATAGAATTAAGTAAAATAAAAATGTTATATGTTTCGGTTTTTTCAAATAATGTCCTGATTAATAGGTAATAAGCTAAAACTTGATTGTTGGACTTGCGTTGCAATGCCCTGTCCCGCTCTTATGAACGCAAAATCATGTCTAGCCTTTTCGCACAGAGTTGAGGTTGTATGCGCCCTTAAGAGGTTATTAATCATCTACCTATAACCCTGTATAATTCTATATCACATCCTGAGGGACCGAGAGTGTATTATAGTGCAGTAATAGAGCTGATGAGGCATAATAGCATTGTTATAAGTGCTTTGTAGGAGGCCATTAGGGGCATTGTCTAGTAACAATCAAATTAAGGATGGCGCTGCGCGGCTGAATACAAATCAGACTTGGTTGATAAATAATAGATACAGGCGCTATTTTGCGGAAATCCATTGGTATATAAGGATGGAAATATTTTTTTGTACCAATTCGTTGCAAAACCTTCTTGATACATAAATACCAGATATAATCTGAGATAGATAGATTATTTTATTTGGTTCACAAACATAGACAGCATACGAACAAAATTAGAAAATAATGTAAACTTATATAATAATTAAGGTAGGCGATGTAGCATTTGTTATGTTTTTAATTGAAAATAATAAGGATGCAAATATTTTAATAAATAATGCAGGACAATCCACACAGCATCTAGATGATGCTGTGCCCTACGCAAAGCAGAGCTTGTGTAATATTATGGGTACTGGATGACTGATATACATAATACAATTTTATTTCTTTTTATTTTATTGGTAATAGAAAATAAAACTAACGGCAAAAAAAAATTACATTATATACCTAAACTATGATTTGTAAACAATTGTTACATTACATTATATAGATATTTTTACTGTACACAGAAAACGACCAGAAGACCCAGAACCGAATCTGCAAATACTGATAAATCCCTATATAGATAGCGTTTCTTATGTTTTTAATTGGAAAATATTTACCAAGTAACAATTCTGTGCAAAACCGCCTGATAGATAAATCTCAGTTATATAGCGTTTGTTATGTTTTTGATTTTGAGATGAGAAAAAATATTCTAATCGTTCAAGCCGTTAGTTAGTAAGACTAATAAATTGATAAATATAGAATTTATAATAAAAATAGATTAATAGCAATTGATATTTTGTAAACTGAATGAATATAAATTAAACAGCTGGACAGTGGGATTTCTGAAACGAGATCGTATTCGATTTCTGAAACCCACCTTTTCTATAGAAAACTCACTCAAAAAGGGGGGTACTGGGTGGGGGTTAGAATGCAGACACAAGTGGCAAGTCCGTAACTAAAACATCTAATTTAGCTGTCTTCGCTACCCACCTAATGTGCTATATCAATTACGTACCCCCACACGGGGACAGGGATGTATCTAGGTCTCAGTTTTCTTGGGGATTCATTTCATGGCACGTAGACGCCCTACGTAGACAAGGGGGCACGCAAAAGTTATGGCACTCTTTACCTCAATTGTTTTTGAGTGTTTGTAATATTTTAGTGCAGTCAAATTAGTTTAGTTTTATTCTAAATGAATATAAGTAAAGTTATAAACTTGGAGTTTATAAATTTGATACGTCGAAACTGAAAGTGCAAATGATAATGTTCACTGTTAAAATGTTCCTTTCCACGCGGCCAAGTAACTTCTAAACTACTACTCATTAATGATTTTGCTTAACGAAAGTATTGCTGATCAAACTATAATTCTGCTGATGAAACAGCTATTTATTTATTTGTCAGAAATAGTTCAGTTGCTGTGGACAAAAAAAAAAGTGAAGAGAAAATCAATAAAACCTTGTTTCTTATTTCATAATAATAAATTGTATGAAATTGTACTTCTCTAAGCGCTTATTTTGTTAGCATAAAGCAATAAAGTTATTGAAATCTGAAAGCAAGTGTTGCTGATTGTGTTATTTAACCAATCAAATATTTAAAATTGAAACCTAATAAATTAACTCTCATTGAATTTTTTGACATTTCAATTGACTCATAGGCCACAAGCTTGGCTACATAAATAAGTTGAGTAGGAAGTCAGTCCTGAATCCGTCCCTGTAGAAGGCCTTACAGCTGAGTCCTAGCATCCCCTGCCCAAATCTAGTGGGCGACGTCTAGACATGTAGGATCAGTGAACACTTCTAGTACTACAAGAGTACCTACCTACATCTTTTCAATTTAGTTTTATTTATAGAACCAAATTATTTTAAGAGTAAACGGGTGGCGAAAATTCTAACTGCTAGGTTGCAAATACAAGTAACTCATCTGATCAACATCAATCCTGCGGCTCTATTGTCTAACTCAACTGGTAATCGTAATCGGCTTCAGTTTGGCATTTCAAACCTAGCCTGGACTTCGGTTGTCACTTTCGTAGTATGTAAATAACTGAAACCGAAGACCAGTTGAATATATTAGACAATACCGACAACATTCTGACTGGGTCTACAACTGGTATTCGGTTTGAAGTTCACTGTTAAAGGTTAGACAATAGGGCTGCTGGTCGGTAGCGTTCGACGCTGGTTGCATTGATTTGCTGTATGGTTATGATGATGCGCTGCGCGGGTTAAGCTTCGACCAGACGCTCAGAAAATTTTAAGAAACCCGGAGAACTAGGATTGGAAAAACATTTGGTTAGTATCTGGCGCAGCGCATCAGCATTGCCAAAGTGAGGCAATGCAACCGGCATCTTGGGTGCTTCCAACTGGTATTGATTTGGATCAGTTGAGCTACCTGTGGTTTGTTTGCAACAGTCTGTAGTTACCTCAAAATAGCTCAAAAGTAGTGAGCTCAATCAAGCTAAAAAAATATGGTAAATACTATTTCCAATGTTGTTATCTAATTGTAATTTTAATAGTTAATAAAGGATTTACCCCGAAAAATATCATCTAAATTACCTAGGTATTCAATTTAACATTACGAACGTTTTATTTAATAGCCACTTTAGTTGTTACAGCTATTTCGGGAAATCTGCATTTACATATTGCTGGGAACACCAGTTTCATATTTTCTTTCGTTTTGCAAACTCAGCTAGTGTTTGTTTATTGAACTGTTAAAATCGTCTGAACTGCGACGATGTAGATTATTTAGCTTATGGTGGAAAGGAGCGGCATAATTGTTGTGCCGGCAATTTAGTTTACCTCTACATTGGTATTGGCAACATCTGAATATCCCCCATTGGATCCTGAAACACCGCATTGACTAACACATTTTCATTTTTAAATTCTAGAATTTGTCCTTTTACCTAACCGTTTAATATGTTTCATTTTATATTTTTCGTCGTCCACGAAACAGACCTAGATAACCTAGTAACAATGATCAAACCTAAAACCGCACAGCAATATCTGTAATTATTCGTATCGTAGTAAATGTAACATTAAGCCATCTGTAATTGATATTATGGTAAATCAATGATTTTTATGTATTAATAATCTCTATCTATAGTCTATACTAATATTATAAAGAGGAAAGATTTGATTGTTTGTTTGTTTGTTTGTTTGAATTGAATAGGCTCCGAAACTACTTGACCGAGTTAAAAAATTCTTTCACCATTAGAATCCTTAATTTTCCGTGATGAACATAGGCTATATAATATTTTCAAAAAAGTTAGGGATCTGCATGGAAATACCGGAATTGTTAAATGCCCGTGTGAAGCCGGGGCCACTAATTAAACTATAATAGGCTATAGACTAATTCAATATTTATTGTTCATCATCTGTAGATAATGATGATACTCGTAAACTTTATGGCACGTATCTCGTAATTAAATCAACAAACTCGCTTTCTGCATAAACTCGTTTTATTAAACTTTAGAAACATTCTAGAAACAAAGAAGTTTTTAGTACACTGTAAAGCGATCGACACTAACTTTATAGCCTAATTCAGTTGGAAAGTTAGTACTTGATAAGTATCAGTTGCTTACAGAATAGCTTTAAGATCTGCAGTTGAATATTTTATTTTATAGCTTTTGGAATTGGGAAGGGTTGGGAAGGGCATTTTAAAGTAAAATAGGGGGTAGGAAGAGATGGTGATATAGTGAAATAACTGAAACCATTTATAACTAAATAACTGAGAATTAAAATATGATATTTTATTTATATCTTCACAAATATCTTCACAAATACCTGCTCTATGATGTTTAATTGAAATGTATATTAAAATCATCATTATCTTTGAACTTTAAATAGTTTTCAATATAGTAACATTACTTGTACTGTAATTTTTAAAGTAATATATTATAATTTACTAATAGTTAGTGGTAAAGTGTTACTATAATTATATAAATCAAAATAAATAATACTATACATATAAATAGAAACTTTTTGTAAATCACATACGATAGCGTTAACACATATCTATCATATAACTCCATAAGAAGTCTTAAAATACAATTTCCTTACACTGTATTGCCAAAAAACAGTGCTTTTTTTCTTATTATGGCTCTCCTGTAAAATTGTATAATTTCGTTTAGTAACGGTTTAACTTTAAGGGTGCGAATTGTGGAAGAATTTTTCAAATGTATTCAAAATTTGTAAAATTTCATATTTTTTGTATAAAAGTACGTTGTAAATAATTTGAATTTTTAAATCTTATACAATTTACTTTATAATTTAAATCGTATAGGTACGTTAGAATACTGAACCTTACTGAAGAAATCTTTCTAGTTACATGGAGTATTTTTTTAGACTAAAATTTTATCCACAGTCAAGAAGGATGGATTATCTCAAGTCAAATGGCTGTATGAACTTAAAAATAAGGAAAATAAGTGGTAAATTAAATATTTACAAAATTTCCATCCTATTAGCAATTGAACCCTCTTCGAAAGTTGGTAAATAAATTCAACAAGCAAGTTAATCTAAGGGATTTACGTGGAAACAATTATTATGCTCAGGGTCGGGGGTAAGTCGGGGCATCGCTCAACAGTCACGTAGGAAGGATTCAAGGGACGAGGGTATTTGTATTGTTGTTAGTAGATGATATGTACCTACTAACCTATTTTACATCATCATCATCATCATCATCATCACCAGCCTATAATAGTCCACTGCTGGACATAGGCCTCCCCTAATGAGCGCCATAGATGGCATCATTATTTGGGGGTAATCCCATAATCCCCACGCTGGGCATGCGGGTTGGGGATCGCAGTTCAGTGTAGTTGTTTTGCAGAAGGCGCTGCTGTCCGCCCCCCGGTGTTTCCCTTAGTCGCCTCTTACGACACCCACGGGAAGAGTTGGGGTGGTGATGCCGTGTGGTGCCGGCATAGGATTTTACATCAATAGGTACTAACTTAAACTAATAAACGTAATAACAACATCATCAACATCAACATCACCAGCCTATAATAGTCCACTGCTGGACATAGGCCTCCCCTAATGAGCGCCATAGATGCAATATCATTTGGGGGTAAATGCCCATAAACGCAATAAAAGAATCGGAAATTGTTGCCTACATGTTTGGGAGCTTTTGTTTCCTAGATTGTTAAACGCCGCCGTAGATCTACCGTAACTTTACTAAAGTAATACTTATTTTGAGATACCAATGTATACTCATTCTAAGTGGACTTGTTCGTTCTTTTTTGAGTATAAATGAAGATCTTTGAACCGAAAATAATATTTTTTTACTTTTGGGTTACGTTATTAAAGCTTTCATTCGGAACTCCTTTGTATATTAGGTATTGAAACTTGAAACTTTTTTGTAATATATTATTTATTAATATATTCATCAGGAATAATGTAGGATTCTAATGGTGAAAGAATTTTTCAAATCGGTCCAGCACTTTCAGAGCCTATTCAATTCAAACAATCAAATCTTTCCTCAGTATAATATAGCATAGATAATCGGCGTTCTGGTCGTTTTCTATGTGTAATAAAAAATATCTATATAATATTAATATTGTATTATGTATATCAGTCATCTAGTACCCATAACACAAGCTCTGCTTAGCTTGGGGCTAGGTGATGCTGTGTGGATTGACCGCCATTATTTATTTAGGTATTTATTTATTTTTTGTTATTTCTATGATTTTGACATACAAAAATTTGTCCGAGAAGGTAATCGAACCCGCACCTGCTCAAGGTGGCCCTCCGCCACGGAGGTCGCTGTCAAAGTGAAAAGAGCAGTAGATAGATATTTTTACAGGGAATTTCGGTGCGTTGTTGGCTTCGAGCGAGCGACAATTTATCAACACAATTTATGCGTGTTCCCATTTTGTTTCTTCTATACTCGATAGAGGCGCTGTAAAAATGTGAAGGAAAATCTACGTGCGTTATCACTTTTTTGTCATCAAATCACATTATGTTTAAGGACCGACCTATATTGATCTAGATCAGAAAATGAAGATAGCAAGTCGGAAAAACAATAAATTGAAGTAATTAATATTGTATTATGTATATCAGTCATCTAGTACCCATAACACAAGCTCTGCTTAGCTTGGGGCTAGGTGATGCTGTGTGGATTATCCAGCGTTATTATTAATATTAATTATAACTAACATTAGTGTAATTACGAGACTTTGAACCTGCTACTGGGGGGCCCAATGGGCCATTGTAGGATCTCTAGTCGTCAAGAAATATTCTTAGCGTATTTAAATTAAATTTTTGCTTTTAGCAGAATAAGACGGAAACATTTCGTTCGGACGTGTTCTTTGACAAAGAACTAACTCGTTTTGACTATCAACACGCGTGGATTGAATGAGAAATGTTGCGTAAAATATTTATTTAATTCATCGACTTCATTTGACAAGGTTCCGTACCTTTCTAATTATCTTCAGCAATTAGTTGATAAGAGTTTAGAAAATTATGTCGTGTTAATTTGATTATTTCTTTTGTTGCAGATCACAATCTAAAACTACAACCCGTGAGCTGACAAACAAAGAACTAACGCCAAAAAAATGTGAACTATGAATTGACACACATGATTTCTTCAAACCTCACACACACAACTACATATGTGAACCTGTACGAGAATCTAACACACACATACAAAAATGTCACATCCGACTTTCGAGATTTCGACTTGTCGAATGCGACTTCGAATATCTCTCTACCCGCCAATAACTTTACCGAGTATCCTGATATACCGTATTACATAAAAGCGACATCTATGACATTTTGCATAGTGATAATGTGTTTGGGAGTGATTGGCAATGTGATGGTGCCGATAGTGATATTGAAGACGAAGGATATGCGGAATTCGACGAACATTTTTCTGGTGAACTTGAGTATTGCTGACCTGATGGTTCTGTTGGTGTGCACGCCTACTGTCCTGGTGGAAGTGAGCTCGAGGCCTGAGACTTGGGTGTTGGGGAAAGAGCTCTGTAAGTTTATTTAATATTTTTCTACCTATATATGAATGAGTACTTAAAAATCCGATACGCGCCGCTTCGTACGTGTGTTTAACAAAAATTTTTAAAATTATAATTTAATCATTAAAATTTCATACGGATCCAACTTAATTGAAAATCTTCTATGACCAGATATACCTACTTAATATAGGATTCTAATGATGTAAACATTTTTCAAATCGGTCCAGTAGTTTAAGAGCCTCTTCAATCAAAACAAACAAACAATCAAATCTTTTCTCTCTATAATATTAGTATAGACTAGTTCCTGCACGCGTTGTTTCTATCCATCGTTTTGAACACATAGTTATACGAGTAGACACCTTTTTTCTTAACTCACATTTCACAAAATATTAAAAACCTCCGAATAATCGCCGGAGGCTAAAAATGCCTCCGGTACACACCTTTACATTGGATCTCAGCTTGCCTCGAGTCGCTAGTTAAAATTAAAATTATAATATAACCACTTAAGCCCTAACAGCCTAAAAGCATTAGGCTCAACCCCCAAAAGGGCCAATTCCATTAAGAAATGCATACGGGCTCAAAACACGTTCAAGAACATTAAATTGTCGTTAGCGAAAGCAAAAACTTTGTAATGCCCTCTGCATAATAATGTGCAGTGTAACCACGTTAGGTGACGATCTTTAAGATGTTGTTCGTACAATGTTTCTGACTTTGAGCCATAATTTTGTCAATTATTCACAGCATCCTATCACCATCCACTGATAAACATAGCCACCAAACGCTGTGCTATGGCAAAAACTCCCTTGGTTTTGTCATAATGGTCATCATATTTGGTAGGCAGAAGAATCGAACCCTTCAACTGAGCCCATGGAGGTCTTAAGAACTGATCACTCCGTCTCAACCTGTCAAGGTCGGAAGACCATAGATATAGATTACCATTTATTTGCTCACACAGTGCTAAACAGAAAAACGAATTCCGTGAAAAAACAAACAACATAAAAATTTTACATTTTTTTTTTAGGAATGGCACAAAATATATAAAAAAAGTGACTGTGACTGTAGTGTGACTGAGTGTTATAGCAGCATAAAGGTCTCGGCTCATTCATGCCACTCAGGAGTGGGCGTAGATATTCTGCCGAAACCATTATGATAACAAAACCCTGTAAGGCTTATGATTAGAGTGGAAATATGAATATGATGGGGTAAATGGTGCTTTTAGGGTTCTTTCATTGTAACGAAAGTTTGCGAACTGAAGAAAAAAAAAACAAATCTTGGCCTTGCTTCTAGTAACGACACCTTGAAAGTTAAAACTAAAACATTCTATTGGGATTAAGTCATGTTCAGCTTTGGAAATATGAATATGATGGGGTAAACGGGGTTTTTTAGGATATTTTTCATTGCAACGTAGGTTTGTCAACAGTGATCATCATCATCATCAGCCCACATTAGTCAGTGGTTATCGGTTCTTAGCGAAATATGGCCGGCCCACTGCCAGTTCAGTTTGCTAATTCTCTGCAAACTGATTCTTGCCAACAGTAGAAAATAATTATTCTTTGCCTAGCTACTAGTAACAAGAGCTTGAAAGCTTAAGTTAACGTTTTCTACACTCTTCAAGAAGAACCTCTGTGTTATGTTGTACTATAATCTACTTGTTATCTCCCAAATATCCTGGATTTATTAGTGAGCTTCCGTTATGAGATTTGGGGGAATCCTTACGAGATTTAAGTTTCACAAAATAGCTTGACTTTAGCTTATCCTGAAATATTAAAAATAACTATCGTTCCTCCGCGGCTTCGCACAAGTATGTAACAAAATATGCATTTATCATGCGGAACCCTAACTTTTTGAAAAAGCTCTATAGCCTATCATCAGAGAAAATTTTGGATACTAATGGTGAAATAATATTTCGAATTGGTTCAGTAGTTTCGGAGCCTATTCAATTCAAACTTCCAAAAAAAATATTTCTTATTAATATTATTCTAATTCTAATTATTATAAAATACCTTGCAGACATAATGTGCTGATAAGGTGCATAACAAAGGTGGTGGGACGCGCACCACTGCCCAAAAATGTTCCAAAAAACTACAATCAATGAACAAAAGAGGCTAAATATTTAGTTAAACAGAAAATGGCAGTAAAAAGGTAAGCTACATATTTTAACAGTATCCAGCTCATTGGGCGTCGGTCCGAACGGTTACGGCCAACGCGTCTACTCAGAAATCTGCACGCATTTTCACACGGTTTTTACCTCTAGTGTGCCTCTAGACAGAGTGATTCAAGATTGTTTCTATTTTAAATACTAGTTCTTATGTGGTTATTTCATTGTAATTTTCCTCTAATTCATTATAGCTTTGAGTATATTTTAAACAACGTAGGAGCATTATTTGTGGAATATGTTTAACAAATAATGATGCCATCTATGGCACTCATTAGGGGAGGCCTATGTCCAGCAGTGGACTATTATAGGCTGGTGATGATGATGATGATGTTTAACAAAACAAGCCACTACTTGGAGCTTTGATGGCGTGCGATGCCAAAACCAACTATTAAATATGTATATCAAACAATTTTGCTAACCGTACTAATATTTTAAATTAATTGCCATATTTTCTAAAGCGATTTTTAAATAAAACAGGCAGACTGTCAAACTCGGCACATTTGGCTCCATCTATACGACTCGGTCCAAATTGCACAGCATTTTGTTTTGGCAAAACCCAAAGCTGAATAGGCTGGGTTCACACGAGCGTGTCTGCTGTCATTGTGGAGCTTGGCAATGGGAAGCTATCTATTATGTTAGTAGAATTTTAAGATTTAATGCACCGTGTTTTCTACCCAACATGTTTCCGTATTCAGGTTATCACAAAATACGGGCAGTTCTCTGATAAACTATATCTTAGTAAATTTTCGAAGAGTTAATTCACTATGGTCAGTAGCCGTACCTAAATATTATTCTCAAGGCACTGGCTATGCTAGGTTTTGGGACACCAGTAGGTAGCACGTTGTAGCTAGGCTCTTGATCTTTCCTGCGGTGGGAAGATCAGGGATCATCTGTAAGAAATAAAATAATATCCCAAACATTTTCGCTTTCGGTGGGACTTGAAGCCGTTACTTCAGTATGGGACACACTAATTTACTGCGCCACGAAATCAAGTATGTAGGTACCTACCCGAAGTAACCACTAGTTGAAAATTTAATTTCGCGGAGAGTAGTGGCTTATGCCCTGCAGTAACAAAATCTTACGGATCATTTGCTTTATGATAGAACAACATCTTTGTATTCTATACCTATAGGTTAAGTCTAGTAAGGCTACGGTAAAAAGTAGGTCGAACGGAGGCCTCCACAAATTACTTCCAAATATAACATGTAAGGTCAAAAAACAGTTTTATCCATAGCAATGTCGTAAATCTAGAAAGGCCACTCGTTAGATAATAGTGGCAGTGGGAACAATGCTTATGCGGGCTAGATTTATGCCTTCAATTGCCTAGAAATATCTATTTGTCAGGCTCTGGTAGTTTGATTTCCGATCAGCTTGGTAGTAATAAAAATAAATGTATCTCTGCGCCATAAAATTGTCATAAATGACTATTTTATGCAAAGCGATCATTTTGGTAATTTTTGGTTGGGTTACTCTCAGACTTATAAACATGAATGAATGAATGAATAATATATTTTTTTTCTCTTGAAAAAGAAAATTCTTACAGAAAGAAAAACTTTAAACTTAGCTGAAGTGGCCCTGGGCCTCGCGAAAAACCGACAACCGCTAGGGTAAACGAGTCTTTGAATGGAGACCGCGACACGCGTAACATAGTGTAAGAAGCCCTCCAGCAAGGTGGGTGACTACCTGCGAAAGATTGCAGGCAGATGTTGTATACGATAAGCTGAAGACAGGGCGCTATGGCGCTCATTAGGGGAGGCCTATGTCCAGCTGTGGGCTGATGATGATGATGTTGATGATACATAATGTGTTTTAAAATACTTTCACATCATTATAACTAATTCTGGCTAAAATTGTCACTTAATGAGGACTACAATGACGATATCTTCAGAGTTCGTGATATTATAATGAACTGTGTGTTCGGTCGCTAATCCATCCCGCTCGCGTAGAGAATGGGCGTAAATACTTATTCATAATGGTCTGCTAACAGTTGCTAAGTAGTATATTCCTCACTCTGACCTATGTCCATGGAAGAAGATAGACAGAAATAAGTTCTCGCTCTATAAATAATAAAACAGCAATGCTTAAAGTTACCTTTCTATAGTAATATTTTAGATAGAAAAGAAGAGATAAGATTTGATTGTTTGTTTGTTTGTTTAGATTGGCTTCGAAAATACTGGACCTTTCACATCTATCCTACTATATTATTTCTGATGAACCCACCGCTACTCTTAACTTATATTAAAGAGGAAAGATTTGATTGTTTGTTTGTTTTTTGGGATTGAATAGGCCCGGAAACTAAAGCACTGATTTCAAAAATTATTTCACCATTACAATCCTTCATTAAAATGTCTCTCTCTATTCTATTCTTCTCCGACTATTAGTTGAAGTGACTCTCTTCGATCGCTCCAATGGTCCATCATCATGAGGATGGTTAATTTTTTCTTATTATTTTATATATTAAAATAAATAATGACAGGTAATCCACACATCATCCTCTAGCCCCAAGCTAAGCAGAGCTTGTGTTATGGATACTAGATGACTGATATACATAATACAATATTATTACATTATTATATATTATTTTCTACTATACATAGAAAACGACCAGAACACGCTGAAAAAATATTTGCAGATATTTGTCCCGAAGTGGGAATCGAACCCGCAATCTTAGGCAACCAGACGGACCATAACCCACCGCGCCACAGAGGTCGTCTTATTTCGGCTATACACCAGTAAATAACAGTTTTTTATGATAGTAGATATTACTCAACCATATCAAATTCCAACTCATTATTTTATAAAGCATCTCTCGAACCAAAGCATTTGCTTTTCATTTGTTTTCCAAAGTCCCCGAGCCAACTGGAGTGGAATAAAAACATTACTCGCAGCAAACATCGGGATTGTGAGCAAACATCTTGAAGTTGCAGCTAGATGTCACTGGAGGACGCTTTACAAGATACGTCACGATTCTATACTGTTAAATTTATATTCTTCTCCGACTATTAGATGAACTGACTCTTTTCTATCGCTCCAATGGTCCATCGTGAGAATGGTCTTTCATATTGCGGCTATATAACAGTTTTTACGATAGTTCTCAAGATATCGCACAACCATATCAGAATTCCAACTCATTATTTTATAAAGCATCTCTCGAACCAAAGCATTTGCTTTTCATTTGTTTTCCAAAGTCCCCGAGCCAACTGGAGTGGAATAAAAACATTACTCGCAGCAAACATCGGGATTGTGGGCAAACATCTTGAAGTTGCAGCTAGATGTCACTGGAGGACGCTTTACAAGCTACGTCACGATTCTATACTGTTAAATTTCTATTCTTCTCCGACTATTAGTTGAACTGACTCTTTTCCATCGCTCCAATGGTCCATCGTGAGAATGGTCTTTCATATTGCGGCTATATAACAGTTTTTAAGATAGTTCTCAAGATATCGCACAACCATATCAGAATTCCAACTCATTATTTTATAAAGCATCTCTCGAACCAAAGCATTTGCTTTTCATTTGTTTTCCAAAGTCCCCGAGCCAACTGGAGTGGAATAAAAACATTACTCGCAGTAAACATCGGGATTGTGGGCAAACATCTTGAAGTTGCAGCTAGATGTCACTGGGGGACGCTTTACAAGTTACGTCACGATTATATACTGTTAAATTTCTATTCTTCATCGACTATTATTTAGATTGACTCTTTTCGATCGCTCCAATGGTCCATCGTGAGAATGGTCTTTCATATTGCGGCTTTATAACAATTTTTAAGATAGTTCTCAAGATATCGCACAACCATATCAAATTCCAACTCATTATTTTATAAAGCATCTCTCGAACCAAAGCATATGCTTTTCATTTGTTTTCCAAAGTCCCCGAGACAACTGGAGTGGAATAAAAACATTACTCGCAGCAAACATCGGGATTGTGAGCAAACATCTTGAAGTTGCAGCTAGATGTCACTGGGGGTCGCTTTACAAGATACGTCACGATTCTATACTGTTAAATTTCTATTCTTCTTCGACTATTAGTTGAACTGACTCTTTTCGATTGCTCCAATGGTCCATAAGAACGCAGGGGCTAGGGACAATCGGGAATAGGCGATCGTGAGAATGGTCTTTCATATTGCGGCTATATAACAGTTTTTAAGATAGTTCTCAAGATATCGCACAACCATATCAGAATTCCAACTCATTATTTTATAAAGCATCTCTCGAATCAAAGCATTTGCTTTTCATTTGTTTTCCAAAGTCCCCGAGCCAACTGGAGTGGAATAAAAACATTACTCGCAGCAAACATCGGGATTGTGAGCAAACATCTTGAAGTTGCAGCTAGATGTCACTAGGGGACGCTTTACAAGATACGTCACGATTCTATGCTTTTCAATTTTAATAGAGACAACTTTTTGAGGTTGACTTGACATATCTTTTATATCTTTTTGACGACCTCTGTGGCGCGGTGGGCGAAGGTCTGCCTACGACGCATGAGGGTTTGATTCCCGTCTCGGGACAAATATTTGTCATCATCATCACCAGCCTATAATAGTCCACTGCTGGACATAGGCCTCCCCTAATGAGCGCCATAGATGGCATTATCATTTGGGGGTTATTGCCCATAATGCCCACGCTGGGCATGCGGGTTGGGGATCGCAGTTCGGTGGAGTTGTTCTGCAGAGGGCGCTGCTGCCCGCCCCCGGTGTGATTCCCTTAGTCGCCTCTTACGACACCCACGAGAAGAGTTGGGGTGGTGAAATTCTATGCCGGCACCACACGGCCTGGGACAAATATTTGTACGATCTGCAAATATTTATCTAGGGGTTCTGGCCGTTTTCTATGTATAATAAAATATATCTATCTATTTACTCTTATATTATTATGTATGTCAATGTCAGTTATCTAGTACCAATAACACAAGCTCTGCTTAGCTTGGGGCTAGATAATGCTGTGTGGATTGTTAGGCATTATTTATTTATTTTATTCTTTCTTATTATAAATACTTTGTATTGTATACCTATGTTTTTATCAATTAATGTCTGTGCTGTTCTTGTGGAGCTGAATAAATGTATCTTTATCTTTATCATCAAAGTCTCGCCTTTAACCAATCACTGTATGAAATTCGTGTTAGAATGCCCACTTATGAGCATGGAAAAATCATAGTCTCTTTTGACTAGCCAAAGTTTTATGTTATATTTGTATAATGTGCAAAAATATGCACAAACTTACGTAGGTATATTTAATACAGACGTTTTATGCCAACACCAGGACTACCTTTTTTAACATACGATACGAAAACGTTACTTTAATAATGACTCTCGTTGCCGGACGTAGTTCCCGCGTGTCTTAGCTCATTATGAGGTCAATACTTGAAATAAAAGCAGGAACCGATCGAATTAAATTTTCAGTTGGTCATCACATCCCACAAAACTGCTGTTTAATGGATGAATAACATCTCGCTTACTCCCAGGTCTGTATATAGGCTTTATGTTGGTTGTATGCCTATGTCCAGCAGTAGACCATTATAGACTGGTGATGATGATGATGATGTTGGCTGTATTCCCAAAAACTCGTAGTTTGACGAGAGATGAGCACTATGAGCAGAAAGGATCGTACCGTACAGCTTTAGCAACTACCGTACTCAGAGAATCTAATTCTGGTGCACGGAAAGATTCAACAATAGCTTTTATAATTGGTCAATTAATATCAAGATCTATACTGTTTTTTATTATAAATGTTCGAAGTCGTGTCGTATCATATAAACGGGTACCTTTCAGCACATTGTGACGTCATGCCGTGAACGGCGTATGTCGGTATTAAAGGCACTTAGCGTTTGGTTTTTAAAAGCATTTGCTGGCGTTCGATTTCAACTTCCTCTTAGCTCTTTTTCTTTGGGACTTTTATAATATTTTTCAAAGAAAATATCAGATCGCTTTTATTAATAACTTAAAAATAAAGTTGGACAATCCACAGAGCATCATCGCTGGCATAAATATACAAAGTCGCGGGTTTCGAATAACTGATAGGCAACTTTTCCCATATATCAGTTGCCATCGGAAAGATATAATTGGTTCCCATTTTCCACAATAATTAGATCTATGTTAATTTGGATACACACCTTTTTAACCCGGAAACAATGCGAAAAAATTATCCCGTTTGTAAATGGCCTTAGGGTAAATAATAATTATGTAATCATGATAGTTTCATTTCTAATTTTTAATGCATACGAAACCGTGAACAGATACTAGTTTTAGTTTTAAATACAGTTCGTTTAGTTATCCAGCATATCTTTAACTCAATCATCATCATCATCAGCCTATGTTAGTCTACTGCTGGACATAGGCCTCCTCTAATGAGCGCCACAGCGCCCTGTCTTCAGTTGGTCGCATCCAGCATCTGCCAGCAGTCTATAACTCAATGACATGAATAAATTCAAAGTTATATTTGAGAGAAGACTTGCAAGGTTCGATTTAAACGTAGACGGTAATTCAGTCGGTAGGTACCTAAATACGAAAAAATATATCAGAGCGTCTGTGATATGATATGTGACCCGAGAGCTTAGTATCTGGCGCAGCGCATCAGCATTGCTATACAGCGAGGTAATGCAGCCAGCATCTTGGTGACGCTTGCGACTGGTATTGATATGAGTCAGTTGAGCTACCTGTAGACTGTTTGCAACAGTCAGCAGTTAGCTAATTTTAGTTATAATTTGGTTTTTTAATTTAATTGTAGTTTCCCTAAATACTTAGGTACACATAAGTACTTAATAATAATGTTAATATAACACTCCCTCCTGTGTTGTCTTGACGTCACAGATGGAAAAGAAAAACGAAACCCGGGATTTCGTGATTTCATTCATGTTACAAAGAAAATAACAAATTACTGCACACTCTGCTCTTTGTTGAGCGGTTCGAGCATCGCCAAGGGAATACCTACTGTATCAACGTAGTAACAACTTAGTTTTGTGGCGAAAATGCTTTATCGATGCGACGTGATTTGGTTTGACAATATTTGTAAATGTTGGATTCGTAATTTCGAATATGTTTCGAATTTATGGAAGTGTCTGTTAACGTGTTCATAGATTTGTCAAAAGTTTTATAAAGCGAAGCTGCAGGCTAATTAGTCCAATAATAATCCTTTAACATCCAATTATTTTTATAAATAATTCCATTAGAAACATAAAGAGAGGTAATTTTGACTTATCCACCCAGCAACACGCAAAGTTTATACTTTTTTGGCTCGACACTCGATGGTTTGCCAGGCAGGTTGCAGAGGTTACTGGTTTGGTACCTACTATTATTTTCGTTTTTTTTTTGATACCTTTTACTGCTTTATTTATTACTAGCGGCCCGCCCCGGCTTCGCACGGGTATTAAACAAAAATTTCAGAAATTATACACACTAAAACGATGGGTTTCACAGTTTTCATACGGATCTTTACTTTTTGACATTGACTCGACATTCCAAAACTGACACTGGCCGTAGAGAAAAAGCAAGCACCGTGCGCTATACAACCTCTTTTTCTATTCTGACGCGCCATAATAGAAAAAGAGGTTGAATATACAGCCCACGGTTCAATTATTGAATTTTTCATGCGGATCCCTTTTTTGAAAATATTATATAGCCTATGTTCATCACGGAAAATTAAGGATTCTAATGGTGAAAGAAATTTTTAACTCGGTCCAGTAGTTTCGGAGCCTATTCAATTCAAACAAACAAACAAACATACAAACAAACAAACAATCAAATCTTTCCTCTTTATAATATTAGTATAGATATAGAATACGTACCTAGTTTTCGTTTTTCTCTAGATTTTGTGGTATATGTAATGCGTCATATCAAATAAGTAAATGATATCATATCAATTCCATCCAAAAATCTGTAGTTAAAATCCAACAAACCACGATTGAAGTTCCCATGCTTTCTTTCTCAGGTCTCGCAGTTCCCTTCGTGGAATTAACAGTCACCCACGCGTCAGTCCTCACCATCCTGGCTATCAGCTTCGAACGGTACTACGCCATCTGCGAACCTCTGAGAGCCGGGTACGTCTGCACGAAGACGCGAGCTACCCTCATCTGTGCGTTGGTCTGGTTCTTCGCTGCTTTGTTTACCAGGTGAGTCTTATACCCAGGGAAGTAGAATCTATAATGAGTTGAAGCGTTGAACAACACTGAAGCAGAATCTCCTTATATCTTCTGTGCGCCTGGTATGACTGCTCCACGGTGCGGGTTGTAGTTATAGTCATCTATGTGCTGGTCTGGTTCTTCGCTGCTTTGTCTTCGAGGTGAGTCCTCTAGCCTGAGAAATAAGGTTCACTATGGTGAAGAATAAAAGTATCTATGGCAAGGACATATTCTTTATGGGGTGAAGCACTTGCAGGTTTAACTATACTTTAAAAGAATATCCTGCTTCTGATTGCCTGGTACATTTGTATTATTACTCTCAGCTGTAACTTGGTATAGTTCTACAAAATTGTATTTGTAAGCTAAAGAATGAAAGTTTTAAAGTCACGGTTAAAGTTACGGAGATAAGGTTAATCATGGAAAGGAAAGGAAACTCCAACTAATATCAGGTAAAAATAGTAAAAAGTTTTTATTTAGGAACATAAAACTAAATAAAATAACTAAATAAGCGATGCGACCTACAGAAGTATAATACGGGGTCGCAGATCGCAACACCCACCTCCGGAAGTTCCTCCTATTAGTTAGGTTCCAGGTATCTATTGTGTCAGTCCAAATTCAGCAAGAAAACTTTATAAAGCAAACTAACGCGGAATGATGATCCCATAACGAGAGTGTTAGAAAATCGCCAAGTAATCCGTTTACCCTAACGTGTGTGTGACGCGAGATTCCACAGCTACCCGAGTGAATCCAGTGACGCTATATAGTGAGTGTGATACGCTCAAAATGGATTTGATGCGTGAATGCTAAGCCCGACGCTAAAATTTGTAAGGTTCTTAAAGAGGTCTATTCCAAGTTTAGTTGGCAAGTTTATATCAAGTTCTTTTTCAGTCCTTGGAAATAGACCTCCTCAGAACCTGATGCTACCGAATCAATTTGATTGAAAGTGTTTGCCAATCTGAGCTTTATCAACTTTAAATGCTCAGTTTTTCGCTTCCTGTGTGAACTAAAATGATTGTTAAATCCAACAGTGAAAACCCTCGGCTTTTAATACGTTTTCAGTGATTGGTGCAACAAATTGAAAGTTACAATATGAGTAAGTGATTTGTTATTATACGTGTGCTTGTTGTTGTAAATTTTTGTTTGAGCACCAGCTTTTGATGTTATCATCTATAAAGTGTTGTGTGTGTAATGCTTTTTTGTAACCTTGTTAACATGTTAACTGTAACGCACACTTCGTTGGAAAAGTCGCGTTGTAAAATAAATAAAAGCTAAAATTTTTATTTTTCCTTCCAAATAAAAACCATAAACCAAAAGATACACCCATCCAACCCTTCAGAGCTCGAAAAAACTAGTCATACAAACAAGTCTTTCATTTCCCCAGATTACCTTTTCAGGGGAATGTACCAGGCGTGCATAAACTAAAGGAAATGCCAAACGGCTAGACGCGCCGGTTCATTTGCCTGCGTATAACTTGCTCAAAGAAACTGGGAACTCCGAGGGCCTTTTCACCGCTCATGAGTTCATTGATATTCATATTTTGCTCACTGTAACACATCGTTAGAAGTTATAAGTCAGAATTCTTGTGGGTACAGTTTTTCTATATCTCATGAATTTTTCTAAGTGTATAATAAAGCAAGATTGAGAAAATGGCTACTGAAACTGTGGGGTAACTGAAACTGGGGAACTCTGGAATGAACTTATTGAAGTATTGACGAGTAGTATCTACGAATATGGTCAGATTTCGTCAAAAATCAAAGTAAACATTGGAATATGTAATAGATACATAAATACTACATAACTTCATGCTTTTCAGTTGAAAACCAACAAATTATTTAGCTTATTTTTTGTTTTTGATAAAGTTTGGGTTTTAATGACCAATGAAAGGGTTAATCCATAAATCTACGTAAAAACGCCAAAATCAAATTAAATCTTTCCTTCCATGCTATGCCCGGAAACCATATTTCACAAAAAGGGATAAGATTGGATTGTTAGATCCGGGTGCTCCAAAATGAGGCATCATGATAACCCCAATATATCATTTACAAATACTTCCTGAAGTTCCTCACGCCATATCTTCACTTCCTCACGAGTGTAAATTATTTCGCTGCCCGTATTTCGTTAACAAAATGTCTATTTCGCCGTTTTTGCCGGGGAAAACAAATGTCGACATTTGTCTAAAGGTGACGACTATATTGTTCACTGCGGATATCCGTTTAAAATGCGCAGAATTGTACTGCTAGCGGGATATTTCGTGTTCGCTTTGTTTCGAGGGGGAATTGTTTACGGTGTCTTGCTTTAGTGAAATAACAAATTACTTTGCCGTTACAGTTTATATACTAGCGCGAAAAGTTAGGGCTCTGACTAATTAGGTACCATAACTTTCTTATAGCAATGTTGTTTGATACCTAATTATTGTATTTAGTAGGTAGGTACCTAAAATTATTAAAAAAAATTGTAAAGAATACATATTGTATACTAAAAATAGACAAGAGAAATACCTGCAGCATGCGCTATGCAACAAGAGTACATAAAAAATAAATGAAAAATTTTGGACAAATTGAGTGTGTGGTATCAAAACAAAGGTATAAGATTTACAAGTAGGTTAGGTACCTACTGGTAAATCCTACTCCCTAATCTCCAAAGTAACTAGTACCTATAGTATTTCTATACATAACCGAAAAAAGTTCGAAACCCTTGGTTCGCGAGTTTCATTCGCATTGACGGATCTTGTTTTTGATTTAGCTCAGTTTCAGTATGCGACCCTAACAAAAACATTAACAAGGGTCAATTTATGCGTAAACTAGCATCTAAACTTCCTTTAAGCTGGATAGGGGTCCAGCTTAACCCGTTTAAAATCACTTGGCTCATCCATAAAAACAATAAAGCACCAGTAAAACGGGGCAGAATGATCCATTCTGCTGAAACGGAACTGTTTTACAAGTGGTCGTAAATTGCAGGACTTGTAGTTGACGAGGATGCGGGATCTGAGATCTAAAACTTACGATTTCTGGTATACTTATTATGGTATTTTAAAAGATATTGTAGGACGCCCTCTGGCCAGATGGAATGACCTGCGAAAGACGGCAGGGAGCTATTGTGCTCATTAGGGGAGGCATTTGTCCAGCCCTAAACTAAATGGGCTGATGATGATGAAATCCAAATCAAATTGCTTTATTTCCTTTAGATCTTACAGGACTCTTGGACACGTCACATAATACAAATTTCATAAGTATTACTGGGAAATAAAGTGATCACTTTGATTAATTGTTCACTTCAATCTTTTTAAGGTAAAGTAAAGAAGCGAACAAGAAACTTTTACCTTGTTAGATTGTTAGTTTTCGAGTTGGAGCAAAACTCGTCCCAAACTTCATCAACTTGATAACGAGACTCTTGTCCAGGGCCCGATACTACAATTTGACACCTGAATAACTGATCACCAGGACATCCTCCTTTCTCCACACTCTTTGGAGGCAAAGAGAGTTTAGCACTCCTCTCTCATCATAGCAATCTTTGGAAGCAAAAGCAAAGACGGGAATTTTCAATGATTACCATGGTTATTTATTTATATTTATTATTATTTAAATAATTACCACTATTCAAGGTAAATTACAGGATCACTATTAAAATAGTGAAAATAAACTAAATAATAAACTTATTACTAAAAGTTCCTGAACGAACGTTCCTAGAGAAAGACCAATGACCTCCATATTACCAATACAGTAGGCCAAGCACGGGGATTGTTCTTTAGGGTAGAATAGACAATAATGACATCGCATCGCCATACATTGCGTACATTATTGAAGTTGAAGAAATTAATTTCAAATAATTTACGCATTCGATGACAAAGTGACGTAACTTTTGTCTATTACCTTAAACAAAAAAGCCCGTGCTTGCCCTACTGGACCGGCCATAACTTTACACTACAATACTCGGTCAAGCTACGTCATTCGTATGGTAAACTGTGGAATAATGACTATGGCAGATGGCGCCTTTGTAGGATCTTTTGTAGAATATTTTGTAAAGCTTTTGGCCTAGTTCTCGGCATTTCATAGAATCGGTACATAGAAAATATTCGGTAAGAATATTTAGCAACAATTCCGCGTAAAATCTTTTTTATTATACTTATTTATAGCATATATTAAAAAAATTATATATATATATATATAAAAATTATATATATATAAATACCAACTTGGGCACTAAGTTGATCCAGCCCGACTCCCGTGCATTCCTGATTCCACCTTTTCCCCATTATTACTCGACTCCTATGGCATAGATCTTGCCCGGAGTGGCAACGGCGCAATTTTGAGCGCGACGTTGCCAAACGTATTCATCGAAAAAGTGATGTACTTGACATTTTTATCGTAACGATCTCGAACTTAATCGACTCCGTAACGGCCGAAATTCTGAAACGCTTAAACACTTGTTGGCTCCGTTTTATATACCAAATCCAATGTCTTATGTTGATCTGAACCATTTATATTATCAAAATTAGAGCATTATTTGATCCGACAAAACGAAACTGTATATTAAGTAATTATCGAATACACTTCAGTATTTCTTGGCTCCGTATATTAATATGTGCAGTGCTTCATACATTGCTGCATCCTTGACAATGTGAAGGGCGCGGGGGACGGGGCACCGTCAAATTACACTAAAAATCATACTGGAAATTAAAGAGTCCACTTTGAAATGGTTCACTTCAATCTTTTGAAGGTAGGTTAAGTAAAGAAGCGAACAAGAAACCTTTACCTTGTTAGTTTTGGAGTTGGAGAAAAAATCATCTCTAAACTTTTTTAACATCAAGATAATCTGATATTTTATAGTAAGCCTTTTTGTAAGAACATTTTTGACAATACGTTAAAACTAATTTGTGGATAATTTTTCTGTGGATTTTTTTTAAGTCACTTGGAGTTTTTTTGTAAATTGATATTTTATTAAAAGACAGCCTGAACAAATAGCAAAACCAATACCACCAGCAGAAAATAACACCAACTAAACGTATTTTGAAATTTAACAAAAATCTCCTTTATTATAAAATAACACATTTTAATAAATTAAAATTATATCGTGTATTTATTTAATATTTTTAATGTATCATCTTCATCAGCCTCTATTACACATAGGGGCTGATGAAGATGCCTCCTCAATGAGCGGCATAGCGCCCTGTCTTCAGCTGGTTGCATCCAGCATCTGCCAGCAGTCTTTCGCAGATCGTCACGTTTAGCGAGTCGTGGTCTCCACTCAAGAACTCGTTTACTTAATCCTATCTTTCAGAAAAACTCTAAGCATGGCTCTTTTCATAGCTCGCTGAGCGACATTAAACTGGTAGCCCTATCGTAAGTGTTCACGTCTCAGCTCCTTATGTCAGGACTGGTAGGACGAACTGATTGAAATCCTTCGCTTTCAATAATTTTGGTATGGATTCCGAACTCTGCCCAGCCCAGCTGGATCATCCTCTTGGCTTCCTTCTCGATCTAAATTGTTTTTACTCAACTGCAAAATCTGCCCAAGGTAAGTGTACTCAGGAAAAATTTCGAGAAGGCCATGTACGACCACCGATCCTGGATCAATGTGGCCAGTGATCATGAATCATGCCAAGGCCGATACATCGGGAGGCTGAAGGCTGGCTAGACTGTCCAGCCTGTGCTGTTCAGCTCCTTTAGTGTGAGATGTAGACAGACGCCGTTTATGTAAATAAAAGTTATGTTTAAGATTCTAGAATGGAAAGGTGCGGGATCTTTCCAGCCCAGCATATACAAACAACAAACGTTAAATATCTCTTCCAACGCGCTAATGAACACTTTGAATGACATCCCCTGCCTCACTCCTCTGCGCATTTGGATTGGTTAAGTTAAGGCTGCTGGTCCTGTAATTGTACACTCATGGTTGCGGCTTCGTTCAGACATCTCAGCACCTCGATATAATGATTGTCTTCTTGGTATCGCTGTAAGGATTCTAGAACAGCCCAAGTTTGGGCAGAGTCAAAGGCCTTCTCATATAATCCACAAAAGCCAGACACATATGGGCTGATTATACTTCAGACTTCTGTTTAATTTGCCTCACTGTGTGAATGTGATCTCTGGTACCATATCCTCCGTGGAACCCAGCCTGTTCAGCCTGGCTTGGAACTCTTCGAGTCTCATGGGGAGACGGTTCGCGATTACTCCTTAGAACAGCGAATAGATGTGGATAAGGAGTGAGATGTTGTTGCGTTTGGGCGGTACGTGGACTTCATCAGTAGTTTCTCTAACGCTTCAAATTGATATTCAGAGAGCCTCGGAGAAGTTTGTGCCAATATTAAACCGGTTCTTTTTTTGACACAATTTCGGGGCTCTGCCACGTATACTTTCTTTGGGGCTGCTTCTTAAAAAATGAGTTTATGAAGAACAGCCCCTCTTTCTCCAAAATGTTGACAAGCATTTTTGCCCTGTGATGTCGAACACTGGAACCATGCGGGCTTATTCGGGATTCGTTACCAGTTTGGGTTCCTACCTTGCCGATAAAGTCCCCCATAACAACGTTGAAGTGAGCCTTGGTGGTGAGATGTAAGGCTTTCGATATGTATTCGTACATATCCTCCACTTCATCATCCGAGTGTGCCGAGGTCAGTGCATAGACCTGAATGACCTTTTTGCTGTAGCGCTAAGACAGCCTAAGGATTGACAGGTACGCTACCCTGTGCGACACACTGAAGAATTCTTCCACGTAGTTAGAGAGTGCTTTATTGACGAGAAAAGCTACGCCACCCTGGGATGTTATAGTAAAACATCCAAGGACAGATATTATATGACCATCGCGAAAGTAGAGAAGATATCCCAAGTTTATAGTTACTTCTCCCTCTCTACGGACTTCACATAACCCCAGAACATGCCATCTAATATTCTCCAACTCCACTTCCAACTGTGCTGGATCGTGGTTAAGCCTGAAGAGTAAGTCCGTTAAACGTAGCCAGGGTCAATTTGTGTGGATGTTAGCCTGGGGGAAACATTAATCAGGAAACTGCATCATTATGGAATAAAAGACAACTCTTTGGATCTTCTTACTTCATACTTGTGTGACAGGATACAAAGAGTTGATATTAATGGGGAACGGTCTTCGGGGTCTGTAGTAACAATGGGTGTACCGCAGGGGTCTATCCTCGGTCCTTTCCTATTTCTAGTTTATATTAACGACCTCCCTCATCTCGTTAAGAATAATCACGAGATTGTATTGTTTGCTGACGATACTTCACTAATTTTTAAAATGAAACGTAAAAACACAAATTTCGACGATGTGAATAATGCAATCTCAAAAGTAGTCAATTGGTTTAGCGTCAATAATCTCCTGCTTAACGAAACTAAAACGAAATGTATTAGATTTACTCTACCTAATGTAAAGCAAGTTAAGGCCGATGTAAAGGTAAAAGAGGAATCGTTAGAAATAGTAGAAAGTACTGTATTTTTAGGAATAACTTTAGATAGTAAACTTCAATGGGGCTCACACATAGATAAGCTATCGAAGAGACTTAGTTCTGCAGCGTATGCAGTCAAAAAAATCCGTCATCTTACAGACGTTGATACTTCTAGACTAGTATATTTCAGCTACTTCCATAGTATTATGTCTTATGGCATACTGCTGTGGGGGAACGCTGCAGATATTAACACCATATTTGTGCTGCAGAAGAGGGCTGTTCGTGCAATCTATAATATGGGTCCCAGAGAATCCTTGCGTGAAAAATTTAAAGAAATAAACATAATGACAGTAACATGTCAGTATATTTATGAAAATTTGATGTACACTCATAAAAATATCAATAATTTCATTAAAAATAGCGATATACATAATTTAAATACTAGAAATAAGAACAAACTGGCTGTGCCCACTACTAGGCTACGTAAGATTAATGTATCTTTTAAAGGGCAATGTATACGCTTCTACAACAAAACTCCAAGTGAGTTGCAAAAATTATCTATAAATAAATTTAAACGGATTGTCAAAAATATCCTTTGCCAAAAGGCTTACTATAAAATATCAGATTATCTAGACGACAAAAAAGTTTGGGACGAGTTATGCTCCAACTCTAAAACTAACAATCTAACAAGGTAAAGGTTTCTTGTTCGCTTCTTTACTTTACCTTAAAAAGATTGAAGTGAACAATTAATCAAAGTGATCACTTTATTTCCCATTTTATTTCTTATTTAACTTGTATTTTGTGACGTGTCCAAGTGTCCTGTAAGGTCTAAAGGAAATAAAGCACTTTGATTTTGATTTTGATTTTGATTTTGGTAGCCCAGTGATTCTTAGCACCCCTGCCCCGCCCTTACCATGCACCGCTACCAAAGCCAGGAATATTTTTTTTTTTTTTGTGATGCTGCCGGGAGCTGGAAACCATTTTCTGGCTTAACTTATCATTAGGGGGATATTTTTAATAATATTATAGGATAATTTTATTTATTTATTTATTTATTTTCCCATAATCCCAACGCCGGGCATGGGTTGGTGATTGTAGTTCAGCTTACTTGTTCTGTAGAGGGCGCTGCTACCCGCCCCCTCGTGTTTGTCCCTTAGCTCTAGTTTTGGGAACTAGATGACTGACATACTTAATAAAATACATTACTTTTATTTTTGGTTCATACTCAGTAGGTACGTACGATACTATATTTTTAGGGTAATTTTATTTTTACACTTATTTTTGTACTGTTTTCTTGTGTCAGCCAAATAAACGATTTTATTTCTTTCTTTTAAATTTTTACGGAAATGGTTATTTTTTATGCATAGAAAAATACCCAGAATACCTGAAAAAAATATTTGCAGATCGTACAAACATTTGTCCCAAGGTCGGAATCGAACCTGTAAACTCCTGCATCGCAGGCCTTTGTCGCCCCTTACGCCACATTAGTCGACGATGATGTGGGTATTTATTTACTACCTAGCTATCGCGGCTTAAAAAAAGTATCACCCAATGCGGCAATAAGGTATTTTAGAAGGCGACTAAGAAACAAAACAGATGTAAGCATTCAAAAATTCTGGACACCCTTTGAAATTTACTTTAAAATTTTGAAAAATTGGAGCTTTATTTATTTGTGCTGTATGCTTTTTTTTCCGCGCTTTAGTCGTTCAGCTTGAAATCTATCAAACAAACCTGCTATAAACAAATCTGATAAAAATGTATTATAAAATCAGCAAAGATTGAAACTAACACTCTAACAATTCAAATGTTTGATTTATATCAAACGAAAGGCTAAAAGGGCAAGCAACCAATGGCAGAGCTCGGTGGGCTCTGATTGGCTCATTTGAATCGGATCAACTTGTGCTAAAATGCCAAAAAGGTGGATTTGTATAAAAACCACGTAATTATTATTATTACTGACGATGACACTGTTGGCTCCGTTTGGAGCCACGTATTAACGGTGAAGTGGCAATGGATCAACAAATACTAACCGGATCAACAAGTGAAAACGGATCAAATAATTACTACCTATATGGCACGTTTGATCAACTAAGTGCCCGTGGGGATATCTATATATATATATTAAAAAATTGACAAATCATTCTTAAAACAATCATATGTTTTTCTAAATGTTACTTGAACTGCGTTGATTGTATTGGTTAGCCTTAGAAATCTACGCTAGGCTTAGAAAGCCTGTGTTATGTTTATATATCTATCCCATACCTCATCACCTCAAGTCATTGATAAAAATATAGATATTTTTGTCAAAATACGAATTTTTTACGAAAAATATTCTAATATAATTTTTCACGAAAACGTATGCATCCGCTGGCAGAAGATAGTTCAGAATAAACGCTTCAAAAGTTACTAGCTTAACCGAAGAATACCAAACGAATTCCAATAACCACACGCTCACAATAGCGCCAGTAGCCCTTCAACTGCATTATTTCAAGAATTTTTAATATAAACTGTTTGTTCGCGCTTTATTGGTTGCTCTTCTAACAAAGGACGGTAAGGCACCAGCTCCAAGCGCGGAAGTCTGGTGGCGTCTGTAATTATTGGTGCAATAATATCGCCGCGTTATACGCTCGCTGAACTGCGATCCCCAACCTGCATGCCCAGCGTGGGGATTATGGGCGATAAATAATGATGAATAGATAAATAATGCAATCTATGGCGCTCATTAGGGGAGGCCTATGTCCAGCAGTGGACTATTTTTGGCTAGATGTGATGTGTGTGATGTGATGTGATACGCTCGTAGTTGGTATAGATCGTACCAAAAATTTGGTATTGAAAGTACCTATTGAACATGTACTGTTGATTGAACGAGTACTGTACAAAAGCAATACTTTTATTTGTTTATGATAACTTTAATAATGGAACCCAGGTTGCATAAGTTGTGTGTAAAAAAGTATAATTTTTGACATTGTTGTTAAATACTTAATGTACAGTGCGCGTCAGAATTAAGTAGGTACCCCCTTGTCTACATAACATTTACGACTACTTCGAATTCCCTTGTAACTTATCACATGCAAAAATTTATCACACCGCCGCGCCGCTTAGGATCGAACCACCCACCATAACACACAAAGTCTGAAATTCCCAACAATAACAACTATTGTATCCCACATATATTGAGATAGGGGGGTACTACAGTTCACGGGCACTGTACAGTACATAGGCACATGTATGGTGAAACCTTTATATAATACCTACATTATAATGTTTTCTGCTGCGCACTGAAAAGCTGCCTAATCCCATATCGAAATTGATGTCTTTGTTTTAGGAACCTAGGCTATTGATTAGATTTTGGATCTAAGTACATAATACCTACCTAACTACAAAGTAAAACGTGATTGGACTATAATATAAACTAAACTAGATCTATAAGCTAACTGAGTTGAATAAAACAAAATTATACAGCACTATTCGTGACGCACTATTAATTTTTAGTGGCATGTAAATGTAACTCACCCCTTAACAGAGTTTTCAGTAAAAAAGTTAAGCCCAGGCCTAAATCGACTCCAAAATTTTAACCTCTGAAGGTTCTACATCAAGTTTTTTACGCAAGTTTGCTTCTATCAGTGCTCTTATTATCATATTTTATTATTAACCTCCGTACTAAAGTTTTCTGAATTTTAATATAATAAAATTTAAATTACTGAATACAGTTAAATAAAAACTTTTTCTATAAAAGTTAATTTAATGCTGTACGTGTGTATGATTGACTTTACGAAATTTATTAAACTTTCACGATTTATTGACAAATTAAAGATGGTCGGGTATTAATCTGGTATTTATCGCGCACCATATTATGTTTTATTTTCCCCTACGTTTCCATCGCGTTGCAGCGATCGTGATTACGGGGCGACTGATGTTCTGCGAGTTACAACCATTGACAGCAGTATCCACGACTACCCTGAATTTGTCTTCAGAATCAGGAAAGTCCACGTTCGTATTACGTCACATTTGTGTGAACAGAATGAACGTGAACGGCGAACATACCTTTGTAACGCGATGTACGATGGTCCGCCTGCGACTCTCTTATAAATAAATGACTATTATGACTATTATGTATGACTATCATGACTATTATGACTATTATCTGTGGACTGCGCGAACGTAACGCCCCGTAACTCTCCGGTCAGTACCCAGCTTTATAATTTGTATATGTAGATAAAAAGACGGGAGAAGTCTATACCCCGACCTTAAATGCTGCTAAAAATGAAAAGTAAAAAGATAAACACTTGTGAGGGAATTCAATTGATCTATTTCTGATATTCTCGAAAATTCGAAGAATCTCGAAGATAACTTTTTAGCTTTTCCATCAATTTCTGGTAACAGCTAAATCCGTGATATTTCAAAAGTCTATTTTCATCGGTATAAACATTTATAGATCCAATCTATTCATGGTTTTATAGCTTTTCTTCAAATGGACTCTCGTATTTGGTTTGGAAAGTAGATCGTTATTACCCTTTTTGACTTTGAATCAAGCAAATGACTCATCTAAATAGTAAGGGTCGATGTACACTGGGCCATAAAAATAATAATAATTATTACTTAGTGATAAGAGACTTCTAAAATTAATATAAATAAAAACTAAACAATATTTTGTAACGAAAAACTTAAAAACAAGTGTAATATATTAGGATATATAGGAATCCGAAAGATATGTATACGAATCCGAAGTCGAGTTTTAATGGTTTTTTGCTTGGAAATTCAAAACAGCGTTAAAAAATTAAGTATTCTAAGTAAACAGTCCGCAGTAAGCCCAATTGTATAAATTGTAAACACTAGTTCTAATTTGGTTTTGTTATTATCTTTGTTAAGCAGTTATATTTAGTGAGTACCTATATCTACTTCCTCAGGATTTGGTCTACGACTAAACAGTCTTGATACTTAAAAATCATTAAAATTAGCTCAATAAGCGCTTAATTTTTTTTTCCGTTAATTAGTACGATCAAGTAAGCGGTGGTTTCTTTACTTTTTTTTGTTACTTAAAGGTTGCCTGTAAGAGATTGCTTCTTAGCGATAAGGCCGCCCATTGTACTTGTCTTGTGTAATGTCTTTTTTATTGTTCTATTTCTGGTGTACAATAAAGCATTTTTGTATTTGTAATATGTGTACTCTAGATATACAGAATCGCTAAGATCGCTAAGATGAGCAAGCATCTTTCTTGTTCGTTATTCATTCCACCCACTCTATATTGTTTATGGCGTAATATGCCTACAGCCGGCTCATGAGGGGAGCCAATGGGAGCCAAGTATGGGGAATGGTTTCTCTGTAACGGGGAATTAGGTATGACAAATTGAATAATATTATTTCCATTGCGTTTTATTAAATGTACTGAAATGAGGAGCTTTTTAGTAATAATGATAAATTACATTTATTGCGAAAACATGTCGTACAAACACACATATTTTGTTACACCTTGTATAATGATTTATGAGCTCATGTTTAACTATTCAAAAAAATGGTTAAAGATGAGTTAGGTAACTCAAAAAATACTAACATGTTTTTTTAAATATAAGACTTTAGCTTTGCAAATAAAGCTTTTGGTTTTCCAAGGTCAAGCAACCTACGTTCCGTAGATTATTATGTTGATTCGTTAATTTCTCTGTCAATTACAGATCGTTTATAACTATTTCGTTATTATAAAGAAAATAATACCAAGTCATCTTAATTATTCTATGAGTAATTTTTTTTACGTTTGACTATTTGTCTTATTTATCACCCGCAAAACAGAAAAAAAAACAAATTATTGATAAATTATTTCTTTAAGACGCCTCATTCCACATTCCTCCAAAATCCGCCAAAACAAAGGTTTTACCTAGACATATAAAGGTGCTTTATCCTAGGCTAATAAAATAAACTAGACCCCTTTTCATTTGATTCTAAGCCAAAAAGGTATCTTTACCACAAAGCTAATAAAGTAAATAAGAATGGAGGTGACTACTGAAGGTCTATTTGGTTTTATTGACTTGCCTTTTTAGGTAATTGAAATGTGGGTCCGTGTCAGTAAATAAATCTTCGCTTTCTAACATAACTAGCTAATCGCCTGACTTCGTTTTATCATCACCAGCCTATAATAGTCCACTGCTGGACATAGGCCTCCCCTAATGAGCGCCATAGATGGCATTATCATTTGGGAGTTAATGCCCATAATCCCCACGCTGGGCATGCGGGTTGGGGATCGCAGTTCGGTGGAGTTATTCTGCAGAGGGCGCTGCTGCCCGCCCCCCGCTGTGTTTCCCTTAGTCGCCTCTTACGACACCCACGGGAAGAGATGGGGTGGTGAAATTCTATGCCGGCACCACACGGCAATCATTATCATCATCATCATCAGACTATTTGCTAGTTCAGCCTGAACATAGGGTACAGAGGGTAAACAATAAAAAAATCACATCAATTTTAGACTGCCTTATAATGTAACACATTAGCGACCCGCTCCGGCTTCGCACGGGTCCATTGCTGATACAAAAACCATCCTCTTGAATCACTCTATCTCTAAAAAAAACCTCATCAAAATCCGTTGCGTTGTTTTAAAGCATACTTAGGGCAAACAGACGGAAAGCGGGAAGCGACTTTGTTTTTATATATAACTTTGTTTCTATGTAGTGATAATAATACCATGTTTTTTCGGAAAAATATATTATTTTTTAGTAATAATAAATATAATATTCTTCTACTCGTTTTTTAATCGTGTTGCGAACTCTTGTCTACTACAAATGAGATATCCCTGAGGTACCACTTACATAACCTAACTTTTCTGGCATCTCTTGCTAAAATCTTTTTTTTAGTACTAAAGGATGGATAAGCTGTGCTTCCGCAGTCCATATAATATAAGACTAGCGGTCCGCACCGGCTTCGCACGGGTATATATCAAAAATTTCAGAAATTATACACTCGCACACGATGGGTTTCACAGTTTTCATACGGATCACTTACTTTTTTTTAACAGCATTGGGGTTTTTGACATTGACTCGACAATCCATAACTGACACTGGCCGTAAAGAAAAAGCAAGCAGCATGCGCTATATATTCAACCTCTTTTTCTATTATGGCTCCGCGCCATAATAGAAAAAGAGGTTGAATACATAGCGCACGGTTTAATTATTGAAGTTTTCATGCGGATCCCTACGTTTTTTGATAATATTGCCTATGTTCATCAGGGAAAATTTAGGATTCTAATGGTGAAAGAATTTTTTAAATCGGTTCAGTAGTTTCGGAGCCTATTCAATTCAAACTAACAAACAATCAAATCTTTCCTCTTTATAATATTAGTATAGATAACAAAACAATTGCACACACATTAGTGTTTATTATGCTACTTATTCATAATGGTTCCTTAAGGCTCCAGCGACGGATGAATTTCCCATACAAACGTAGTACCAAAATGATTTGTAATATTAGCATATTTTCATTATAAATATATAGAATTTTTTTTTTCTTTCATTCTTTTCTGAAAATGAAATTAAACAAAATCGTATTTTTAATAATGGATTAGTTGAGCTGTACATTGTTTGCAACAGTCCGCGGTTAGCTCAATCGTTTCGATTGTCAATACTAATTCTAATTTGGTTATTTAATTGTAATTTTTCTTTATCAATAATAATTTAAAGAGAATGAGAGAAGAGAAACAAAAATGTTTTCATTATAATGAAACTGAATAACATGAAAAACAATATGTCAGCGCATCAGCATTGCCATACTGCGAGGCAATGCAGCCAGCATCTTGGGTACACTTCCAACTGGTATTGATATGGTTCAGTTGAGCAACCTGTAGTTTGTTTGCAACAGTCTGCAGTTAGCTCAATTGTTTAAATTATTTATTTGCCTACTATATTTATATACGAGTACAGGTTCATGTAACATCTAGGTATATCTAGACTAGGCCCTTCGGGCTTCGACCAAGGCTCTTCAAGCTTTAAAAAAATATCATCATCATCATCATTACCAGCCTATAATAGTCCACTGCTGGACATAGGCCTCCCCTAATGAGCGCCATTATTTGGTTTGATTTCGCAGATGGCATCATTATTTGGGGGTTATTGCCCATAATCCCCACGCTGGGCATGCGGGTTGGGGATCGCAGTTCGGTGTAGTTGTTCTGCAGAAGGCGCTGCTGCCCGCCCCCCGGTGTGTTTCCCTTAGTCGCCTCTTACGACACCCACGGGAAGAGTTGGGGTAGTGAAATTCTATGCCGGCACCACACGGCATAAAAAAATATATTTTATCTCTCTTATTCTTTCAAAAACAATTAGAACAATATCGGGAAACCATTTAATTGTATAGATTGGCTGACAACTGCCTCGACATCGTAAAATATTAACGGACCATTTATACTAGAGGTACACAGAAGAAACAATTTCGATAAGAGAAACTTTATTCCGCTGTAAATCTTATCTTTGGAAACCTATAAAGTATCTAATAACTGTGAAGACGTCTGTATGTAATTTTAGGGCTAGCTTCCACTGAAGCTTTACCAGGTTCAGTGGAAATCCTAAAAGTAACTGAAGTAGCTTCAGAGGACGTTGGCCGAATGGTCAAAGTGTTTCGTAATTCGTTCAGAGAATTTTCCGCCAGATTGTTTTTTTTGTACGCGTATTCCCAATACACGGTGAAAATAAATAAAAATAAAAAGGAATCATCAATATACTTATGTCCGAGTAATAAATTAGACTTATTACTTACTTACTTTGACGCTTTACTTCTAAGCATGAATACTATACAAAGAACCAGCTTTATATAGTATAATATTTTGTACGGCTGCTCGTAGTATTTTATGTTTTGTATTGTATATACCTCTATTATAATTATGTATCAGTCTATCAAATAATAGGCTAACATTAAATCATTTATATATCAATTTTATGTACACGTTTCCACGTTTATAACTTTATATCTCTCAATAGGGTTTGCTAAGGATTATGGGCAATAACCCCTAAATGATAAATAATGCCATCTATGGCGCTCATTAGCGGAGGCCTGTGTCCAGCTGTGGACTATTATAGGCTGATGATGATGATGATATATCGTGCAACTAAGAAAAGAGTAAGTACCCAGGTAACGCACTGATGATGAAAAAGTTAGGGACAGCGTCGCTGTTTTTCAAAATAGTCGGAGATAGTGTTTCTCACTGTCCAGCAAGATACGGGATGGAACAAACCTGCAGCTCTATTGTCTAACTCAACTGGTAATCGTAATCGGCTTCAGTTTGGCATTTCAAACCTAGCCTGGACTTCGATTGTCACTTTCGTATTGTGTAAATAGCTGAAACCGATGACCAGTTGAAGACAGTTGACCTTAGACAATACCAACAACATTCTGACTGGGTCTATGACTGGTAGGTTTGAAGTTCACTGGTAATGATTTCAAGTTAGACAATAAGGCTGCGGGGGGAAGCATTAGATGGCATGTTTTTTCTCCGGCTGTGGGCAGCTAAACAGCCCGGCCTTTTTTATTATTTTTTGTTTCTGCTGCTAGTAGTAAAACGCCAATATTAATGATGACCAGCAGAGTTGATCGATTCTGATCAAATAACGTCACGTTCTCGTCACTACCGCTGGTTCAGATAATATCTGAAAAAGTCAGTTACGCCAAAATGTTGGTTACGTCACATAGTCAGAACAGCGACGATTATTCGTAAGCGTAGGCATCACTCAATTGTTGCAGTTCGTTGGCTACATTTTAATGATGATTAAAAAACAAAAGAAAACTAACCAACAAACAGTTAAGTTGTAGGTATATTATGATTGATAGACTCACGAGTACATTTTGTATCAAGTAATTCAGATTCTACTGGTAAATAGAATTGTATCTCCGTTTCGCTTCGCTTTAGTGAAAATCTTATTCTACTAAATCACACTAAACACCTGCGAACCCGCTCGACAAAATATATTTTGAATTTATCTGTACTTTTCTATATGTGAATTTATCAGTCATTTTAAAAGAAATTGATGCTAATGATAATGACACCCCTTGAGCTTTTAGCTTATGCGTGTGATTCCAAAAGCTGTGCTAATATATTTATATATATATTAAGCTATATATATATATATATTTAGTATAGTAACAGTAACGCTTTTATTTAACTCAATTTACCTCAATAAATAAATAAAATTCCTTTATGAAAGATAATAATCTCTCTTTTAATCATTTATAAAATTCCTTTATAAATGATTAAAAGAGGGATTATATTGGCCTAAAGACCAACACCAAACATAAGGCACCAAAGGACACTCTTTGCGACATGAGACAGCGGTCAAAGCGATTTTGTGGCATTTTAATGCGATCTGATCAGCCTTTTCAATAAAAGTGTTTCCCGAAATTGGTGCTCAGTTTTAACGACACGGGGTTATTGCCTACAGACAACCTTACAGATAAGGGTAGGACAATGACCGATCCATTGATCAAATCAGCAGTTATTTAACCCATAAACAAATTTGCTCAAACTCGGATGGGTCGTATTTCGGATTAAAGTTTCGAAGGTTATCAATTTCTTGAAACGTGCGGTAGAGAAAAGTTGTTTCACCCTGTTTTATATGTTAATTTATGTTCACCTTGTTCCGACCACCCTGTAGATATATTCGTAGATACTATGTATTGTAGTTGAATTTCATAACATCCTTTAAAATCTTACGTTAAAAATTTTAAGGTTCTCGTGGAAGATGGTTTTTTTGGATGTTATGTTATGTATAGTGTAAATAAATGTCACAATATGGGAATGAGTAGCAAGTAGTAAAAATATCTTCACTGTAATTAATAGTTTATTTATACCAGTATTTTTCTGTTCCAGCCCTATCCTGGCGATCGCGGAGCATCATACAGTGACTCGACCAGACGGCACCATCTACTCGCAATGCCTCACGCAAGCCATCTCCTCCTGGTCCATCGTATTCTTCATCATGATGATCATCCTTCTTTACCTCCTCCCCTTAATTATACTCATAGTCCTATACAGTATTATAGCTAAAAACCTCATCACTGCAGCCTCTAAGGTCGTCATGAACAAAACATTCGACCCCTACAACGCAAGAGCCAGGAAACAAGTCATTCTGATGCTAGGAACTGTAGTTTTATGCTTCTTCTTATGCCTTATGCCATACAGAGCTCTCACTCTATGGGTCATAATGACCCCAGACGATATAAACGAAGATCTTACTCCAGAGAAGTGGTATAACATTTTATATTTCGCCAGAGTAATGTTGTACATAAATTCAGCTATCAATCCGATACTATATAATTTGATGTCGTCGAAATTTCGCATTGGCTTCTGCAAAGTGTGTATTTGTAAGAAATCTGAGGATATGAACCACAGAACGCAAAGAACTATCACCAATGGATCAACAACAAGCAGCAGCTTAACAAGAACTACAAATAGCCTGAAGAAGTTTTTTCACAGAGGGAGCGTTGATAAAAGTGAGATAGAGTCTGAATCAAAAGAAGGTGAAAGCAAAAGTTTGTTCAACAAGATATTCACGAACAAAACGTTTGTGAGACAGCAATCTGCTCCTGTTTGTTCAAGTACAAAGCCCACTGTTATAAATAGAATGAAAAGCGAAGGTAATATAGATGCAGTAGGAGAAAGTAGTATTAAAATTCATTCCAATAAAGAGGAAGACAGACATGGTTCGCTTAGGAGAAGCGTTCTTATAAATGCAGCAAGGAGTACTGATGATAAGTTCTGTTATCAGAAAGTCACCGTGGACTGTGTGGTGGCGTATCAGAAGACTAGAGCTGTTGATGTTGAGCCTGAAAGTTTTGTTTGAGTTTTTATCGACCGACGAAAAAAAGGTGTTTGATTCGTGATGTATGTATACAGTAATATTTTCATTATTAAAATCATGCCAAAATAGTCTTATGAAATATGTGTTTATTCTCAAGTTATGACTTTTGTTACAAAAAACTTTAAATAAGCATACATTTTCATATATTTGAAGTAGTTTTTTAGTATTTGTAAAAATTGCAATTAATTCTGTAAATAACTGCATTACTACGTATATTTAATAAAATACTTAAAAAATTAATTAAATTAAAATAAACCACGATATTATTATTATCAAAACAAGGGATCTATGACATTATTGTTGCTAGATGAAAGATGAAATGTAGATATTGTGAAGGCAACATAATCGTATAAATATACAATTGTTTAGAAAAAATATTGTTACTTATGTAATGCTGAATATTTATTTAGAAAATATACATACCTAGTATATATAGATACTTATGATAGTCTAAGAAGAAAGACTATATTTCGAGTTAGTTTAGTTAAAAATATTATTCGTGTTTGTAAATGTGATTGATGAATAAATAAAAATGAATACTCATATGTAAAATATACTGTAACATTTGATGTTCTTAAATTTTTTGCAGCAATCCTACTAAGAAATAAATCTTTTATTTCTTCGCCGTTTCTGGTTGTATGAGAAACTAAACCTAGGTACCTTTATAAAACTTTGCCATCACATATGCACTGGCATGCAAAACGAAGTATCACACTTTTAAAATTGCAACAACTATTATATAAATAGAGGAGATATTTTTTTTATTATATGGGAGTTTAGTCACACAGCGACTATGTCACTTCCGTAAGAGATCATCTCTGATTTATATACATGACAAAACGCACAAACTCAAAAAAAGAAAATGCAAAATATAACATTTGCCCCATGACAATGCATGGCCACACGTGCACACACGTGTGCACCACAGTGCACCACACGGCCGAGCCGTGTGGTGCCGGCATAGAATTTCACCACCCCATCTCTTCCCGTGGGTGTCGTAAGAGGCGGCTAAGGGAAACAAACCGGGCAGCTGCCCGCCAGCAGCGCCCTATGCAGAACAAATCCACCGAACTGCGATCCCCAACCCGCATGCCCAGCGTGGGGATTATGGGCACATTATGGGCATATAATAATGATAATGCCATCTATGGCGCTCATTAGGGGAGGCCTACTCGTATGTCCAGCAGTGGACTATTATAGGCTGGTGATGATGTGATGATGAATGCATGGTCACCTCCATAAAGAACGTGGATAACACTGTGTTTCAAACTCTCTTATCAACCTAAATTAGTCTCCTACATCACAAACGAAGAGAAAGATTTTAAATAACTAACCTACATAACTTGCAAATAACACGAGATATACTTTCAAATTAAAAAGGACTAACCCAATTGAGCACGCCTTTATCTAGGGATAAAATAGCAACCGATACATATCAGTTCTGTAAGTGATATTACAAACTTACCTAAAAAACACTATTAAAATATGTTTGAGAATAGATAAACTATTGAAAGATTACCAGTTATGACCTACGGAGCTGAGACGTGGACACTCACGATAGGGTTGGTCCACCAGTTCAAAGTTGCTCAGCGAGCTATGGGAAGAGCTATGCTCGGAGTTTCTCTGAAGGATAGAATTCGTAACGATTACATCCGACAGAGAACTAAAGTCATCTACATAGCTCAGAGAATTAGCAAACTGAAGTGGCAGTGGGCCGGCCATATATCGCGACGCGAAGAACCGATAACCGCTGGGGTAAACGTGTTTATGAAGGGAGACCGCGACTCGGTAAACGTAGTGTAGGACGCCCTCCGGCCAGGTGGGATGACGATCTGCGAAAGACTGCTGGCAGATGCTGGATGCGACAAGCCGAAGACAGGGCGCTATGGCGCTCATAAGGGGAGGCCTATGTCCAACAGTGGACTAACATAGGCTGATGATGATGATGATGATGATTGAAAGTTTATGTAAATACTAAATTTATTGTCAACATAGTGCCTTCATAACCTCGTTGAACAAATTCCCGGGACTTCACAATGTGGTACCATCAGATAGTGAAGTGCATTGGCATTATTGCGCTCTATTTAATCCCCTCGGAATAGCGTGCCTTTTAAAGATCCACCTCCATAAGCGAATATTTGCAAATATTTGCATGAAAACAAAATCACAAACTATCGTAATGTGACATAAAGGAGCTTATAAAAAGGTAAATAAAGAGATGCTAGCAATAAACTTACCTTCTTTTTAACGAGACGTTGGTAATACGAAACGTATAACGTGTCGTGTAAAAAAAGATATTTTAAAAAGATTATTATTTATAGTCACGGCCAGTCAAATCATACATAAATAAACAATGATCATTTATGTCATATTTTTATTCTTATAATTTCTTCTTCTTAGATGTTAAATGATAACATGTTTTTTGGGTGTACTTACCAATATTTGTGACACTGGTTACATGCATACAAGCCTTTCTCAGAGAAGGGTGGCCAACGCACCGCATTGGTATTGTTACTACACATTGAGTAAAATTTGACAAATTTTACTATACCTATGTAAAATTTGATTTAGTAAAATTTGACAAATTTTACTCAATGTGTATTCAGGAAAATAATTTTCTTTTATTCTTTTGCTGCGCCACCGTTATCGTATTTGCTGTTTATGTATTCTTTGAAGCTATCTGTTACCCTTTAAAGTTATCTTTTTGTGTTTGTATTCTTTATTTTATCCCTTACACAGAAAAATTATGCCTTGCATAGGTACAAGCATTTTGTAGGGTGGCGTGTGAACCTAGCCTACCACGGAAAAGCGAACGCTTAGTTAGTGGTCATCTAGCCATGCTTATTTAATTTGTACCTATTCCTGGCTAAGTAAATGCAGTATAAATTACCAGGATATCATAGCTGCAAAGGAGGCTATTTGATAGCACCAACAAATCCTCATAATATGAATCCTGAACGAGCAAACAGGCTCCGTTGAGCCGATGTCGTTTATTTATAGCCTGGGTTACGAGGGCACTCCCACTGCACATCACAGTGCAGAGCTTAACAGTGGGTAACATCATTTTTGGCTCGGCAAATCTATATAGTTTTAATGGCATAGATAATAGTAGTCCATGAGCGTGTGGGTCAAAAGACTTCAAAAAAATTAAAGAGAAGAATTATTTTCTTTTCCTTTTTCTTCTTTCATAGCTTTATTGTATTTATTAACAGTACCTAGTAGCGATTTCATTGAATACGTGAGTTTTTATAGAAAAGTATTGCGATTACTTAAGAAAACAAAATACAACCACATGAAATATAAATCCGGAACACGTCCCAGATTTTTTACGATATGGACAACATAGCAAACTGAAAATTTTGAGAAACACTCTTTATTTAAGCGTCAAATAAAATTGAATAGAGAGAAATAAAGAAGATCTTGCATAATTTTAAAATATGCTAAGTTTTGTTTTTCAAAAAACTTGCCATTATTAAAATTGACCTTCTGCACAAAGCTACTGTGTACAAATAATACCCGTCAGATTAGCATCCAAGCGCGTTAAGTTACTGCGAGTAGCCAACTTTAAGTTATATGCTTATTGTGCAGACAACACGGTTAGTGCAATGGGCGTATGTGATCTGAGTGATTTCTGAGTGATTCAGCTTCTTGAATCTGTAGGTACAATGGCGTTCATTGTTGGCCTACCCTCATTTCAGTCCAAGTAAATGTTTATAGACTATTTTAACGACCTGTGAATGACTGCAGGCATCTCCTGCAGTCTTATCGCAACCAGCATCTGGTGGTTGCGATATGCTGAAGAAAAGTACACATGAAATAAAAATCTGTGATACGTCGCAAATTTTGTACGATGGAAATAAGTAAGCAACATTACCAGACAGAAAATTTTGAGAAACACGCTTTATTAAGTGACAAATAAAATTAAAATGCGAGACATAAAGAAGATCTTGCATAATTTTAAAATATGCTAAGTGCTTATTTCTTAACTGATTTCCAATTTTCAGTTTTATTCTTCAATAACACTTGCCATTATTGAAATTGTCCTTCTGCACAAAGCTACTGTGTACAAACAATACCCGTCAGATTAGCATCCAAGCGCGTTAAGTTACTGCGAGTAGCCAACTTTAAGTTATATGCCTATTGTGCAGACAACACAGTTAGTGCAATGGCCGTATGTGATCTGAGTGATAAGATTCAGCTTACTTGAATCTGTAGGTACAATGGCGTTCATTGTTGGCCTACCCTCATTTCAGTCCAAGTAAATTTTTATAAACTATTCTAACGACCTGCGAATGACTGCAGACATATGCTGGATGCGATAAGCTGAAGACAGGGTATTAAATAATAAACCAAATTTTTTTTGACTCGACTTTGATTCGGGACTCGAACCCGCGATCCTCCTTCAAGCCCTGAGTGCGAGGGCCTAGGTACTTTATTAACAAAAATCTATGAAGACAGGGGGCTATTTCGCTTACTAAGCCTTTGTCCAGCAGTGGACTCATATGGGCTGATAGTGATGATGATGATTTTAAAATGAGATCCTTTCGTTACAATGAAGAGCCGTTTATATATAAAGGAACAACCGACTTTCTGGTAACAACGCCCAGCCCAAACTGTTGAAGCTAGAAAGCTGAAATTTGGAAGCTTTTACTACACAATCTTTCAGATTTTGGGAAATTCCATCCCTAAGGGATGAAAAACGCGTTTTTCATCCCTCAACTCCGCGGAGTTGAAGTTTTTTTGGTGGATTTTGTAACTCTAATCAGTGGCCTGATTTTGAGGGTTGAAACGGGTTATTGAAGTTTGAGATTTTGGTTTGGCTTGGTATTGAAATGTACTACTACGGCTTTTTAATATGGGACGCTAGTTAATTTTCAATATGAGTAAAAAACAATAAGATAAAATAAGATATTTTCATAATAGACTCTAAATAAGGATAAAAAGGAAAACGAAGTTTGTGGAAGACGACCTCTGCGGCGCAGTACCTAGGTCGCTTAAGAACAAATGTTTGCTAGAAATTTGTTAAGGATGTTCTAGGGGTTCTATGTTAATAAAAAGTATGTATCTATGTAGTTTAGTCTCTCTCCGCTAAGCTTGGAGCTAGACGATGATGTGTGGATTGTCCAGCATTATGTATACCTATGGTTCAGCATTAAAATGAATATAAAAAAATGCTGAAATTTTGAGATCAGGGTTCGAGAAAGTGGCTGTGAGGCATGTATTATTCAAAAAGAAAATCAGGCAATAACATAGGTATTATTTTACTACTTTTAAGGTGTTTTTATTCACATTATCTATCGATGAACAGCACCTTTGGTAAAATAATTATGATTTTTAAAAGCTAGTTCTTTGGCAGGTGGGACCTCTGAGGCGATTATCCCTAGTTTATGATAGCGCGTTATTCGCGCATTACCATATACGCGTACGTCCGCGCGGGCACATTGGTACGGCGAGCGCCGCCCGCCCTGGCGGCGCACGAGTCGTCTTTGGGCGGACGACAACATGACCGTCGCCCCCTTCAAGAAATATTAAATTTTCACTTATTAAAACATACAAACAAGCAAAACTAAAATCTAAGTACTTTATTTCATTTAGACCTTACAGAACTCTTGGACACGTCACAAAATACAAATTACATAATTACCTAATACTGGGAAATAAAGTAATTAGGTACTTTGATTCCTTGTTCATCTTCTAAGGTAAAGTAAAGACGCGAATAAGAAACCTTTACCTTGTTAGATTTTTAGTTATCGAGTCGGAGCAAAACTCGTCCCAAACTTTCTTGGCATTTAGATAATTTATATTATGCCTTTTATACTAGGTACTAGGTTTATATTTATTGAAAAATATACATAAGTAGATGAGGAAAAACAAGATAGGCATTAAGATATATATATGTGTAGCATTCGGCTAGGCCCAATGCTACGCTGGATTTCACGTATCAAAGAGAACGAGGCAAGAACTAGTAGAACAGGAGAAAGTGTTCGAAAACAGATGTCGAAAACTCAATCCAATGTGGGAGCTATGATTTCACAAACAAACACCACACGCCATACATATTATGATACCCTTCCTGCTTGGGCGTAAAAAACGTGTCAGCAAAACAAAAGAAAAGAAAGAAAATAAATTTATTTAAGACCCAGTAACATAATAAATAAATACGAATTGTATTGAAAAATTATGTATTTAAATTTAGGAACAAAAACCTACTATATTAAAACCTAAAACACATATATAACAAAAAACAAACAAGCATAATGTTACTGAGATCCATTTGGACCTCAGTAACATTAGTAGGTCTCTATCTCAGCATAATTCCGCTTCAAGCGAAGAAAGAAAACGTGGAAAGTCCTTTCCTGACCAGTGTTACAGGGCGTTATTTAAGTAACATTAGTATAATACGTTCACCGTATACAAAAATCCATGCGAGGTCCCTCTCGTGTAACTAAAATTGCTCAATGGTGAATAGTTGAGTTATTGGGGCTTCGCTTGCACGCATGGATCCGTTCTGTTGAGATTTTTAATATTATAGTCCTCGCACTCGGTGTCTCTAAGAAATTAATAACGCTAGAGTCCAAAGGATTTTTAATATTAAAATGCGTTAGTCCTTCCACTCGGAGTCTAAGAAATTAATGGCGCTAGAGTCCAAAGAAAATCTTAGTTTCGACCAGTCGAGTACCTGATTTCGTGGCGCAGTGGTGAGTGCATCCCCTACTGATGGAAGGATGCGGGTTCAAGTCCCGCCGAAATGGTATCTGCGACATAGTTTTATTCAAAGCAGCAACGGGCATCATCGAATTCCAATAGTTAATAAGTGTAATCCTTTCCCGAATAAATTATTTTAAATCGATATTTTTTGGGATATTAACTACGTTCTATTATCTAATACTAGCGTAATGCCCTTTACTTTTACAATTATAGCAAAAGAATAACTTAAGGCCCCGGTTTCAGCCACATTACAATACGAAACAGGTTTGGTATGTCCATGAATAAGATAAATTGTTATACCAAAATGTTTAGCTAAGGGACTATTCACGTAATTAAAATACATGGCTGCCTTTTTATTTCAAGCTTGGCAATGTAATTTATTATGTTTGTAATAGGTACATATATACGTAAAAGTATAACACTCAAGAGCATTTAGAATAGGTACATAACTGATATTAATTCGGGATAGATAAAACAACGCTGTAAAAATTACGAACGTCATATCAATGAATAGGGTTGTAGGATTTGTTCTTTACTTTTTTAGGTTTGAGTATTGAAAGCGGAATCTAATGTTAGGTATTGCCAGGTATAACTACAATTCCTATTTCTTTGCACAAAACAGATATATTTCCTTTATTAATAGTAGGTATGTATATTTTAGATTCCTAACTCGCGACAATAATTATAATTTTGGCTTATTCTCGATTTCTCTTTCTATCTCTTTGGCTTAGACTCCATTGTTTTCAAAAAAAATTACGCAAACACGTTGGGTACTATGGTTTTATCATTGAAGTTTTCATACGGATCGCTTTCTTTTGTGAATATATGCTAAAGTCTTTATTCATTAGAAATGATGTAGGATTCTAATAGTGAAAGAATTTATTAAACCAGTCCAGTAATTTCGGAGACTATTCAATTCCAAACAAACAATCAAATATAAATAAAAGGTAAAAGGTATTAATTGGAAAGTAATAAACATTTCATTAATATAAATAGCTATTTGTTATATTCAATGACGTGTTATGGTTAGGAAGGGACTTGACGATATAACACAAAAATTTAAAATTTCACAGATGGTTGAAGCAAAAATACAATGATTACCAAAATTCTTTATTTTTTGTCGGTAGCAAAAAGCAATTTCCTAAGATTAAGGGAGTCTCATTATTAATAAGTCTTGAGTTTTTTATTAATACTGTTCAAGAATTAATAATACAAATCCAGGGTATCGTGTAAAGGTAAACACAATTTCATATTTAATAAAAACACATCCGAGAAGTGCTAGTGTAACTCGCGCGCCAACGTTTTCTTATTTTTGTCGATTTTGTACCTATACAAATACTATAGGTACTAGAAGTAGGTTGGACCCATTGGTAAATTTTTTGACTCTTTTCAATGTATTTCTATAGGCATGAAACTTAAACAATTTTCAGAAACAGTCTTCAAATTTCCAAATCAATAACTTTGATTTGATATCTCACTGAATGAAATAGACCTACGACAATTAGTTTTTTGACAAATTTATTATTTAAAATTTCATGTTAATAGCTGCAGTAGTTGCTGAGATATTAAAGGGAAAGAAAAAGGCGAACCCGCGTGCGACAACGAGACTAAGGGTTCTTAACCGATCTCAAAACCCTAAAAACCAAGTGTGGGCTATTTTACTGGTGCACAGCGGGAATAATCAACGAATCGACATAAATTTAATAAAAACTTTTTACTTTAGTGTCTTCAGTTTGTAAACAAAAACTGAGAGCAACATTTTGTTGGCAGCCCTACCACATCTAATGGAATTGCCCCTAAAATAGATAAAGCACTTGTGGATAGTAAAATATTGCCCACAAACCTAATCTAGCTCGAGATCACTCGTAAAAATGTCCAGTTAGACAGCGGCGAAAGTTTTTGTGAGTAATTATGATTTGCAGTCGATTTTCTTTTATCGGGGTTTCGTGGACATCTACATGCGAGTAGGTATTTTTAGGGTTTCGAGATAGGTTGCAAAGCTAAAGATTTGAACAGCATACTACGCAATATAGATAGATAGATAGATAATAACGCTTTATTCTCAAAAACTTATACTAAATCAATATAAAGATAAACAGTTGAAGAATTGGCGGCCTTATCGCTTAAAGCGATTTCTTCCAAGCAACCAATTTTTTCGCATTGCTTTGAAAAGCATTGCGTATTACTTTATGATATGTTACAATATTTGAACCATATTTAGTCTTAATGTTTTCATTTGTGCCAGTGTTTAGTAAATAAACCTTTCGGGAGTCGTTTCTTCGCAAAAAAATATTTGTATTAATTTCATATTGAAATGTCAATGTTATCAATCTATTTCAATCCTCAAATATCAGGATCAAATTAAAAATTTGAAGGATTTACCTACTCCTTGCCGAATTTCGCCCCCGGCCTATTACCAATAATGCACAAAAATGTGTGCATAAAAGTACACTCTTCCCTTTCTCACTATCCTTGTTTTTTGTATGAGCTGTCAATGTAGCCTCAAAAATAGGTTTTACTAGTCTTTCAATAACTAGAAGCCAGTTAGCCATCCATCATATCGACAAGAAACTCAGCCGCCAACTGGAGGGCAATATGCTGAAATTGCACATGCAAGCGCCAAATATGCAGCAATTAGAGTAACCGACCGAGTTAAGGAGCGGTCTCTGAAAGTCTTGCATGCACAATCAAAAAGTATTGTGCATGACTTATTTATTTGTTAATAGAAGCAGTCTAGCTGATGTGACTATATCATACAGTGTTGAATTTTGTTATTGCGTAAATTTTTGGAGTTTGATATTTCTTGTCTCGTATCAGTGGTCGAGTTTATTCTTGACAGAGTTTATTGATATGGCTTAAAGGAGATTTGAATGTCATGCTGTCTATTGAATGCTACTTTTTGGAAGCGTTTCCGCCATTTTTAGGTGCAGGAGCAGAATTTTTCAATGGAAACTTCGCACTCGTCTTTTAATCTACCCGATGTTTTAGTATGGGCCATCTCCGGGTAGCTGATTTGAAATGATAGGTAGATAAATACGTTTTTATGTTACTGTAAAACTACGTAGAATAAGTAAGTAAAAAAAAATTACAAAACGGGTCTATTATGGGATAATCCAAGAACAATTTACACAAAACAAACAACCCGGACCTCTATCACCTAACAACTTCAATTTTTAAATTTCAAAAATTCTTTATTAATACTTCAACAAACATTACATTGGCACTGTTACTAGTGTAAATTTTAATCCTAGAAAGTACCTACCTACTGCAAATACGAAAACCACATTTTGGCTGTAAGCTAGGAGCAGAATTTCAACTTATTCGGCCCTGAAACGGCCGTAACATAGCGGCAACCGCTTCCCCGCATCCTGCCTCTACATCCGTAGTATTTCTAGTGGGTATAACAGCAACAGTAATGGGAACTTGGACTGTAATGAGAAGTGTCTGGTATTTTGCTGTGTATTGACTTGTGTTGTTTTTTAGGGCATGTCCTCGATATTTAGAAGTTCTGTCATCAGATTACTCAACAAAACAGGTGGGAATAGTAGAGATAAAAGTCAGGTGTAAAGCATAGTCTTTTAAGTCACAGAACTAATGGGGGAAAATATCCCAGTAGTTTTGTCAACAGAACTACTCAACAGAACAGGTGGGAGTAAACGAATATTTCAGAGTTATTTCGTACATAACTCTGTTAGAGAGTTTAGATGGGATAGCTTTATTTGAAGCATTATGATGGGTACCTACACTATTAAATTTGATCAAAAATATTTTCTACGCACATATCATATTTAAAAATTATACTCAGTAAGGCGTGGGCAAAGTGAAATTATTACGGTACAAAGTAAAAATTTTGGTGTAGACAAAGCGGAGCCTAACAGAATTCCTGCTGAACCTGTTAAGGTTGGATTTACGTATCTTGGTATAAACACTAACTGGGTACTGCCCTCTGAACAAAAACTTATTCACCATCGGAACGAGAGACACTCTCTGCAGAGGATGCCTCAGTGTCGACGAACACCTGAAATGTGAGTTTAACAGAGAATAGAACTGTCAACTTGCTGACGTCGTTTGGTAAAATATATCTACGCTTTTTTCAGACAGAATATTAAGTTGATATGTATTGAAAGCTCAATTAGTATTCATGAAGTTTGTTATCTATTCATAATCCGTCAGTATCAGCTCCTGCACTACAGACAGCTTTACATTAAAAGTCGCAGACTTAATTTTAATTTTCACATTTCTCAGCACTACATGTGGGGTTTTTTAAAGGGTCTTTCAAGACTCTCAAATTATCGGCAGCGCGCTTGTGATGTCCCCGATGTTGCAGGAGTCATACCTATGACGCCTATGATGCCTGCAATATAAAGCCGTATGTTTGTTTGTCAGCTTGGTGGTATAAAAAAGATATGTCATTGATAGGTTTTATACACCCACTCATAGCCTCATGTTTGTCCACTTCTGAATAACAGAATAGAATAGAATATACTTTATTGCAGAGAGTACATCGGCGAACATAAAGCTTGATTCCACCTGCTGACCTTTGGGTAGTGTGGACAAAATTCTGTAGGTAGTGCTAGATAATAATTTTTTTAGAAAACTAAACTAAAACTACAACCAATTGCGCATGACATATAACTCTTCTACTGAATATTAATGTCTCCCCAAAGGGAGCTTTGACACCATGACTACGCTAGGCTTCGATTAAAGATTATAGCAATTGTATTGTAACTAGAATGGCTGCTGATCCTTTTCTGAAGGTAAACCTTATTTCTCTAGCATCTACATCCCTCTTTTCTAGCAACTGCTAGAAAAGAGCTGTAGAGCTAAGGTAATCCTTATCTTAGCAGCTCTTATGACATACTAGAGCTGAGTTGACGTAGTGTATTCTAATACCGACGTGAACGTCTTAGCATAAAGTTTGGTTTGACTAAAGCGGGAGCGGATTCTGGAATAGCCCGTTTAAGATATTTGCTGGGTTTACAAACATAGACAGCACAAAATCTAAGAATCAAACATAGACTATAGAGTCAACAGAGATCATAAAGCATGTATCATTTACTAAACTTAAGCACTGTAAGTGCGTTGCTGATTGCGCTTTCTGAAGCGTCAGTAAGAGCATTTTATTAAAGTCCTTTTTATGCATGAGCAGTAGCAATCTTTGGGTTGGCCTGGCCTATCCAGCAATGAACGGAACTGACATGGTGACGAAAAGCTGAAGCAGTATTTTAATTTTTTTATTGAAAAGTTCGATTAAGTCTATCTACCTACACCTGGAGAATTATGAGCCGTACATTATGCAGCATTTAAAATTTCTATGAAAGACTTAAAATATCTCTTTGATTCCAGTGTGCCATGACCTTAAAGAAACTAAAAAATCCGCTTCCGCTCTTTCTATCCACCAAAAACCAACCCTAGCACTCCATCCATAGATTAGTAACGAGCTAAACTTGAATCCTCCAGGGACCTACGGAGTGCTACACGCTGTAGACAAACTTTCTATAGAATTGGTGCCGTACAAATTGTGTACAAGCGTAGTTAAGTACGAGAATATGTGTGAGCTAAATTCCAGAATCTTCTAGAATTCTGTTGATACTTGAAGCGTGAAATTTCTCAGCACGTTTCTCCAATTGGGAGATCCAATTAGGTTTATGTTAATTTTTGTGACATAGTTGCTATGCTAACGTAAATTACGATGCACTTATGTACAAGATTTAATTTGACATGTTTTAATCGAACAATTTTCTTCAGTTAACTTTGCCATAAGGAGCTGGAAAATACATTACAAAAGTCTACCCTTAATTTTTGTTTATGAACAGATAATATTTTGACTGTCTTTGACTTAGGTACTCGAATACTGATACAAAAAAGTCACTTAAAATATATGTTTGGACTGCATTCAACAGAGGTCCAGCCCGTTCGACTAAATCCAGCTTTATTTCAAATAATAAACCTATTTTAATATCTTATTAAAATAATGTTCAATACCTATAACCATTTTATTTTTTATTTCAGCCCAATCCTCGGCGTCGCCAGCTTCGAGTATGAAGAATACGAAGACGGCACGAAGAACCCCGTCTGCCTGACGCAGGCCGATACCTTCTGGTCAGCTCTCTTCTTCATCCTCACCATCGCTGTCTTCTTTATCATCCCCCTCGCCGTTCTCCTCGTCTTGTACAGCGTCATCGCCAAGAACCTCATGGAAAACCCCGTCATCATCTCCCAAAACAAAAACAGCAACAGCGGAAATGTTATCCGATACAGAAAGCAGGTTATACTCATGCTTGGTACCGTCGTCTTGTCTTTCTTCATCTGTCTACTGCCATTCAAAGCCTTAACGCTGTGGATCATCGTATTCCCACCCGAGACAATAATGTCGTTAGGTATAGATGGGTATTACATACTTTTGTATTTTTGTAGAGTGATGTTGTACTTGAACTCGGCGATAAATCCGATACTGTACAACTTGATGTCATCGAAGTTCAGGGAAGGGTTTGTAAAGCTGCTAAAGATTCATAAGTTGATGAGGTATAGCAGGACTTTGAGGGAAACAATGCAAAGAAGGGATACCTTTAACACGACAACTTCTACAGGCTTCTCGAGCAGCCAGAATACGTCAGATTCTTTCTGGAGAAGGTATAGCAACAGAGCTTCTTCACAAAAGAACATACTCAAAGAAAGTAAGAAAATAAAGAACGATAAAACTGCACAATTACTTAAAGTAGGCGAAATAGTCAACGTTGAAAATACAAGACGTAACAGCATGAAAATAATCGCTGCTTTAAATGAAATTAATGATGATGAAATACAAAAATTCGATGATTTAGCCGTAAACGACACTGCCATTGAGAACAATAAACAAATACAAATATTAAATTTAGATGTTAAAACAAATAATGTGTATTCAATAACGCTAGATGTAAGTGAGGAAGGTAAAAATAAGTTTGTATGTGTACCAGCTCATAGAGACAGTAAAAATATATTTATATACGATTATATGAGTAAAGAGAGTTTTGTGTAGATTGTTAAATTGACTGGTTGCGAAAAATCTGATGAAGTTTATAAGGTCAGCACCTAAATATAAAATTGAAGGTAACGTTGTCACAAAAGAAACATTCCTACAACCTCTGCTTTTGACATGTAACTTATTATCAAAACCAAATATTACGCTCCCCAGAACACAATACAGTATGACACCAAAGAGTGAAAATAAGCAGAGCGTACACAATCTGACAACTGATGAATTGGATGTTCGCGTTCAGTCAATTACTTAGGATTAAGATTTTTTATAAGATTTTACTCGGATTTGGCAGTTTGCCAAGAAAATCAATGCATTTAGGGATTGGAATGATTTAGGAGTAGGTAATCATTTAAACGCGTCTGGTGCTGAAGATGTTGAATTGTTAAAAGCACGGCATGGTACCGTGGTTCGACTCCTTTTTATAACTGGCTTCACAAAAAGGTGAGGTTTTATTTAATTTGTTCATCACTTCGTTTGGTACAGATCTCATGATGGAATCCAATTTACCTTATATTTTAAATTAGAAATTATCAAAGAAGGTCTAAAAAACTCTAACAGAAGAGATAATCTAAGACAAGAAATAAAACAATGGAAGAGGGAACTTGATTAAAATAATTTTGATAGTGTGTTCTTATACTTTAGTAAATATAAAAGTTTTTCACTTCTTCCTCAAGTGGTAAAAATTACGTGGATGTAAAATTTTATAATAATTACTATATAATTATACTTTATTACCAATTAAACTTATAACCAAATAACAAAATCAGAAATTAACAAACGCATCACACCAAAACTGGTTGACTGGTTATGCCCCGGACACAGCTCAAAAAATTCGTTCGACGTATCAGTGTTGAATATTATTGGCTTGTAAATTATCAATTCATCATCATCACCAGCCTATAATAGTCCACTGCTGGACACAGGCCTCCCCTAATGAGCGCCATAGATGGCATTATCATTTGGGGTTAATGCCCATAATCCCCACGCTGGGCATGCGGGTTGGGGATCGCAGTCGGTGGAGTTGTTCTGCAGAGGACGCTGCTGCCCGCCCCCCGGTGCGTTTCCCTTAGTCGCCTCTTACGACACCCACGGGAAGAGATGGGGTGGTGAAATTCTATGCCGGCACCACACGGCACAATTATCAATTAATATGTATCTATTACATGTTATTCCATAAGCTATTACAAAAAAAAACTATATTGTCCAAAGACGAAAGTGTTTTCAACTTAAAATTAAATGAAATAATTTATTTACACGTTACGGTTACTAAACATCCAAAGACAGACTAAAACGAGGTAAAACAAAAGTGGAAAACCGACTAGCTAGCTACTTTGCAGATAAAAAGCAAAATCACCATAATTTTTGCATTAAAGAAGTAAAAGAGTAGGTACCCAAGCAGTAACCTCCGCAACCTGCCTGGCAAACCATCGAGAGTCGAGGAAAAAAGGTGTCACTGTCGACTCAGCATGTTGCTGGGTGGGTAGCTAATTAAAAATTACATGCTGGCGTTATGTTGACCCTTGTGAAGTAAGTTAACATATCGGCGGTCCGCTGACTTTAGTGTCTCAATTATTTTTTGCTTACGAACCACTGTACAAGGCCATTCGTTACTTTCGATTCGACTTGATAAACGACTTGAAAGATTTTGATTAATATGAGACTATTCATTTTCACCACAATTTTTACGATTCCTTCGTTGTTCCAAAAATGTTTCAGTAAAAACAAATGTAAGCTAAAACAGGAAATAATTGTTTAAAACGAAAACAGATTGCCAAAGTTTTCACATGATTTTTAGGTATGAAAAGTAATTAAATAATATTACTCCATTGTGTTTTTTATTTTGAAATGTTTCACAATGAAACAGTAAAATATTAATGTTTTTAGCAAGGTTCTCATTAAAATAAAATAATAATATGTATAATCATTCCATTATCAGTGTTAATGTTAGTAAGACTAACAATATTGTAAATTGGGTATGTACAGACAGACGGCCTTAGAAATATGGTAAAGTAATATTTTATTACAAGAAATATTTTAATATATTAATCAATTTATCTTCAAAAGACATTCGTTTGACCACTGGTAGAGATGATGTGACCAACCATGTAATACGAAGTTCTAGAAAACTCATAATAAATTTAATTGCATTATAAAATCATGTTTTATCTAAGATCATTATTATTTTTTATTTATTTTGGATGAGATTTTATAATATTTATTAATAATTTGGTTATATTATATTTTAAATTAATAAATTCCTAGATTATTTAATTGCCTATATTTCTAAGACCGTCTTTTGTAAAGAAGGAAAAGGATAGTGCCAAATTCCGAGAAAAGGAACAAAAAGTTAGATTTGTAGAATTTACATGAAGTACCTAAATGATTGTAACGCCATCTATTGTGCAAAGAATTAAATGTGTTTACATTAATTACTTGTTTCAATATTCGTATCTTTATACATCTTTTCCACAGAGTTATCATAGTAACTTGAACAGAACACAACACAAACTACACACCCACGAAAAAATTTACTAAAATCAGGAAAATTAGAGTTAACAGAGTTTCATTATGGCCGTATCGCTAAGAGTGATCTCTTATACACAACGTTGGATGGACACGACGCAATTGTGTATAAAGACTGTGTATTATTTAAATATAAAATAAACAGGAAGATATAACAGAAGAGAAGAGATTTTAATCGCTTGGTCGTTCTAACTCTTTATCGACCTATAAGAAGAGTACATTAGATTCGACTATGGGAAAAATATTTTACTATGGTCCAGCGGAGCGATTACGATATTCTCATTAGATCCATGGATGGCAATAAACATATCAATTCAATGGATGGGATAAATTGAATACATAAAATTTTATGGCGGGTTGGTCAATGTGTGTGAAATGGAGTGAATGAAACTGACTGATTATAAATTTCATTTTCGATTTTGTTTAAATGTTGTCCTAAAACTGAAGATATAATTTTTAGAAAATCTTTTAGTATCGAGTATGTTAAATATTTGATTATTTATGTTTAAATACTTGATATTTTGGCTTCAACATTTAACTTTTGGGTTGTGTCAGAAATGAACCATCGACGACAAAACATTTCAGATTTCTTAACTGTACCTATTTAGAACGGAGATTGCGGTTTTTAAACCTAATTAATAACATGGTGTTGGATGTCATTATCATCTTAGACATTGCCAAACGCCTAACGCTCTATTAACTGTCAAAAACACTAGATTAGTTTACTCATGACAATCTTCCTTAGGCGGTTATTTAATTTGCAATTGGATGGGAACGCGAAGGCCATCAAAAGGGCTTTCAAATACTAAATTTAGGGTAGAGATTTTAGCGTAATCGCTCTGAAGATAAGCTTCTTATAGACTATCGTTCAGATAAAATATCCTCGGTTAGGTACCTATCTATTTCAGTAAAAGGTTTTTCACAAAACCACAGGCTCTTTCAGACGATTAATCCCAGCTTAATTCATTTGTAAAGTGGATTAAACAACCGGGAAAAAGTAACGAAAAACAACAGCTTTGTTGGCTACTTTTATTTTATGGGTAATCGGGTGTTGCCATGAGCCCCGTTCTACTTGTGGGACGAGTGGGAATTAGTCTGGAATAAAATTATGTCCCATTCGACCCACCCATTATTTGAGCGGTAAGTATATAACTTTAATTTTGTTTGGGGAAATAAATATTAAAATACTTGCAATTAAATAAATACAACCAGAAAAAATATCTGAAGATAATAAATAATGGTGCCAAATGCACACAGCATCATCTAACCCCAAGCTAAGCAGAGCTTGTGTTATGGGTAGGTACTAGATAACTGATAAATTTAATACAATATATTACACGTACTATAATTTTTTTTCATACCTACCTAAAAACAAACTAGGATACTCGAAGCAAATATTGGAAGATTGTACAAATAGCATGAATCGAACCTGCCAGACGCGGTGGGCGAAGGTCTGCCATTGCAGGCATACCTTCGCCCACCGCGCCACAAAGGTCGTTAAATCATACTAACATGTGTCCCGAGGTGGGAATCGAATCTGCAAGCTCTTGTGTCTCAGACGTCATATACGTACATAATTAATATGACCAAGTATAAATACATTATATAAAATGGCGCCATTGCTACATATCGGTAAGTAATTTCTTTCGGAGGCTATAATCTTGAATTGAATTCACAAAGCTATAAAGATTTTATTAATTATAGTATTACGAAACAGAAAGATGTAGTAAAACATAAAAGAGAAAGAAAGATTCATTTATTTGGCCATATAAAAAGGTAGCGATATAAATCTTAACATAGGTTTGACAAGAAAATATAAGCCAATGATAGATCTATCTATGATACAAGATATATTGATATAGGTCACATCTTCAGCCTATATCAGAAATAGGTCTCCCATAATAAGCGCCATAGATGGTTATAAGATAAGATAAGATAAGATAAGATAAGATTTTTTTAGAAGTTTTATTTAGCTTCGTTATCATTTGGGAGTTATTGCCCATAATCCCCACGCTGGGCATGCGGGTCGGGGATCGCAGTTCGGTGGAGTTGTTCTGCAGATGGTCAGTCAGTACGAGAAAAGAAGTCAAAGCGATCAAAACGATCAAAACCACGTGTTGTAAAACAAAAGGTACCTATCATGTTCGCTGTGAATGGTAGATTACGACCCGTAACACTTAAATATTGTATGACTTTGGAGGTGTTAGCATGATTGTAAGAAAATTACTATTTGTTTCATTAAAGATTTAAATAAATACATAATTTATGTTCAAATATTATCAATTCAAAAAACTAATTTACAAAATTCGTTTGTGAGTGTTGTAAGTAACAAGTAAAGAATTGAGGTACTTACTGACGTACTTACTGTACTTAATTTATTTATTTTATACTCTGTGTGTATGTAAATTCATTAGTAATAAAGTAATACAACGTTAATTTTGATGGTGACTGGAGTGCTGCAATGATGATGATTTTTTGAAAGAGTTCTTTACTACATCTTTTCGATCCGCTTAGTGTTGTAAATATAAATGTTGGAAGGTACTTATTACTTAATTAACATATAGCTCAAACATCAGAATCACATCAAACACGATTAAAAATACAATTATATGTCTTACTAATGAGCTCTCTTGGGAAGGTTTTGTAAAGAAACTGGCTTAAGCCTGCGGCTTCGCTAACTAAAGAAAGTGAAAGATATCTGTTTGTGTATGAAAAAATCGAAATAATAAAATTTATTTCAATTGTTTTGGTTTTTTTCTATGTACGAGTATAATCAAATATCTATCTATTTTCGTTTGTTATTATGTATATCAGTTACTACTGAAACGAAAGAAGCAGAACTTGTGTTATGGTACTCCATAACACAAGTTCTGCTTAGCTGGGGGGTCGATAATTCTGTGTGAATTATCCAGCATTATTTATTTATTTCATAGAGGCTGAAGTTACCTATAATTATTATGCTTACCCATGATAATGGTGATGATAGTCTAATTTCGACAACAGCACAGCGGCTTGTCTGAACGTAGACAAGCCTTGCGGGCCATAAATTTTATCGTTTAAACTTTTGAAAATGTTGCCATAGTACATAAAGTAAACCGCTTTTAGAAAAAACATTCAGCGATTGTTGACTGACTGTTCAATCACCTGAAGTTTTTAGCTAAATAACAACAAAATTTTGCTTACATTAGGTAAAGGTACCTCGGCCTTTAAGATAAGATTATTTGGAATTTTAATATTTTTATTTTATGAGTGCTTTTAGTAGGTACTTATGAACAGCAGGTTTTTGAGTGAGTTCAACGATTTAAGGATATTGTTTTGACGAGCTAATATGGTTCTTATGTTTTATAGTGATTTTATAGTAAGTATTCACAGGGTGCTGCAGAAAAATGCAGCTACACGCAGAGGACTGGCGAAAAAGCATAGGGGCTTTATTCTCTGTGACATGAGAGATTTCGTACCCGAAACGTGTGACGTCAGCCTAAATACCATACCATGTTCTAAATGCGGTTTGGTGTGATTCCACGCCGTTGTCTTGTCGTATCTGTGACGCGTTTGGACAGGCAATATATTCATCATCATCATCATCACCAGCCTATAATAGTCCACTGCTGGACATAGGCCTCCCCTAATGAGCGCCAAAGATGGCACTATCATTGGGGGTTAGTGTCCATAATCCCCACGCTGGGCATGCGGGTTGGGGATCGCAGTTCGGTGGAGTTGTTCTGCAGTGGGCGCTGCTGCCCGCCCCCCGGTGTGTTTCCCTTAGTCGCCTCTTACGACACCCACGGGAAGAGTTGGGGTGGTGAAATTCTATGCCGACACCACACGGCAGGCAATTATATATACTAATATTATAAAGAAGAAACATTTGATTGTTTGTTTGAATTTAATAGGCTCCAAAACTACTGGACCGATTTGAAAAATTCTTTCACCATTACAATCCTGAATTTTCCCTAATAAACATAGGCTATAGATTATTTTCAAAAAAGTTAGGTATTCGCGTGAATCTTATCGTAGAGAATCCACATTTTGTCAGACATTGAAATCTACGTGTATGAAAATTTATGTAAGCATTCTATGAAAAAGTGACGTATGTAGTTTTTCGTCTATACCCACCTGTTATCTGTTGGCAGAACTGGAGTACTGGATTTTTTTCTCATTAGTTCTGTTCACATAACCATTATGGGAAATCGATTCCTAGTGGTTATGTGGTATGTTAGTCCACAGCTGGACTTAGTACATCACAGTAGGCCTCACCTAATGAGCGCTATAGCCACTGTCTTAAGGTTGAATACTTGACTGGAGTTTTCTTCTCTCGTTTACTAGCGGGCCCGCGCGGGCCGCGACTTCAGTTATAAAATTGACAAAGGTTTGTTTGGTCTGACATGAGCGTGGTTGTAGTCTGTTTTTGTCTTTTTACCAAAAAACTCTTCAATACCCGCTGGCTTAAACTTTCCAACGGGAACTAAAATAAAACTGCTATGTCCCGGTATTTATGGCAGTTTGAGTTTATTGCGCGTTTTACGAGTCCAATATCGAGGCTTTTGTGCAAAATAATTTTTGGAAATTAAATTCTACCTATAACATTTTATTGAACATTTTTGTATGACGTAGGAAGATTTGATAAGGCAATCTCATCAAGGCATCAAATTACAATGAACTAGGTACCTACTACACTACCGTACCTTAATATCCAATCCAATTCATGAAACACTTTTTATATAAGTGAAAACAATGTAAAAATATGAATTAATCTATTGCGAATGCTATGCTCTGGTAGCATAAGAAAAAAATATTTTATTCTATTTCGATTTTAAGGGTATAGATATATAATTGTATATTATACTAACTGTAATTTTAACTACTATAATATTACTTGTAAAGAAAAGTTATTATTTTTTTTTCTTAAAAAACAGAAAATACAATTCTACAAAGGCCTAGGGGCCGAATTCTGCCGACCATTAACTAATGACTACTATGACAATGGTATCGTCGTAGAATCGTCTACTGATAGAAGAAACTCCGCATAGTACGTAAGATGGTCCACCAGTTGAGCGACTTATAGATTGTTTGAAACAGTCTGCAGTTATCTGGTTTAGTTGCAAATAATTAGTTTCTATTGCTTAGTTATGATCTTTCTTATTTAAAGATATTCTGTATTAAACGAAGTTCATGTGGACGCAAAATAGCATTAACAAAACAGGGTAGGTTCATTCGAGTACAATGATGACTTAAAATTCAAAATCCTTTGTTAATGCTGCCCTATGATTAAAAACTCATTTGTGACGACCGAGTTTCCTCTAATTTTCACTGAATCTACTGTTTATTTTACTTTTAACTATTTTCATCCGAAAAGCTGTCCCGTTTCTGGACTCGAGAAATAATTAAAGCGTTTTCGAGAGCTCTTTACCGCAAACCCATTTCCACGAAATTTTTATTTGCCGGTCCTAGCTTGCTGTTTGACGTGTAGTATGCCGGTTTTTGTAGGGCGAGTTTTTATCAAACACAATCTAATTTTACGAGAAATTATTGACGATAATAATCCTCTGTAAAAGTACAATTATTAATTTCTAAAACTTAAAAAGTGAGCTATAATTTCGTAAGTTGTTTTATGTTCTGGAAATGTTTTAAGCTTTGTTTTAGTCTAAAACTAGCCACCCGCTGCGGCTTCGCACAGGTCCAATGCTGAAACAAAAACCTTCTTCTTGTTTCACTCTATCTATTATATCAAAGTTTGTTTCTCACAGAGCACATATAGAGCATCCTGTCACAATATAGAGCAATCCGGAAGTAAGTAAGTCTGTCTGTCTGTCTAGAGGTCTGTCTATGCAGGAGGAAACAGATCCTAATTCAATAATTATTACCATAGACAATAAATACAATGTCCCGATTTAATAGCCAATTTTGTTGCATTCCAACACTGTGCCGAAATATTTCAAAACTCAACCATGCTAAATATCCTGTTACAAATGACTTTAGTGTACTATTGTGTTAAACAAACCAAAATTTAATATAAGTTTAGCTTATTCGCTGTCACTTCAACACTCTATATAAGATGAAAGGCTGTGACATAACGTAGAAAACAAAAGCCTAAGTTTCCAAGACCAACAAAGGATAATTGAAAGTAATCAGTACAAGGTCCCGCTTTGCCACGCGAATGCCCGCCTTGTTAACTCTGAGGACCATTAGTCAGTGTCTGTCGCAGTCCCAGATGGGTTCTATGTAGACACTTGTTGATTCAGAGCTAATTTTCGGGAATAGGTACTGAAGTAGAACTAAGAGCTTTCTTAAGTGCTTCTTGAATAAAATAATCCACAAGGCGTTGCAACTCGATTTCGAAGGTTGACCGTACAGTTGGCGCTGGTTTCAAAAATGTCTATTTGCGGCAAATTACTTTTCCGAAATTGTATTTCTTGAAGAACGCAGAAAAAATTTAAAACTTAATATTTTTCCAGCCCATGACGAACCTTAGTCAAATTGTTGTTTATTTGGGTGGACTTAGGGCCCTGTGCTGTGTGGTGCCGGCATAGAATTTCACCACCCCAACTCTTTCCGTGGGTGTCGTAAGAGGCGAATAAGGGAGACATACCGGGAAGCGGGCAGCAGCGCCCTCTGTAGAACAGCTCCACCAAACTCCGATCCCCAACCCGCATGCCCAGCGTTGGGATTATGGTCAATAACCCCCAAATGATAAATAATACCATCTATGGAGCTCATTTGGGAAGGCCTTTGTCCAGCAGTGGACTATTATAGGCTGATGTTGTTGTTATGTTGTTGGGCCCTGGGGCAAACGATATTTATATACTCGTATTATAAAAACCTTCCAAGGTTTAAGGTGATTCAGTGATTTAGTAACAGAATTAGCATCGACATCCAACGTGGCAATGCTGCCAGCATTCTGAACAATCAGCCTCCTGCTTGCGGCTTAGATTTTTAGGAATATATAAGTTTAGTAGATACTGTAACATACTGTAATTTTCCAATTAATACCCTGTAAAGCATTTTAATATGTTTTATTCAAGAGAAATAAAAATCGATTTACCCAATTACACTCGATAGGCCATTGAGTTTGATCATCCACCATTAATCAAGGTAAGTTCTTGAATTTTCGTCGGCGAATATCCAAGCGATTTTAGTCCTAGTGTACTCGACCCAACTCGACCGCACTGTCTGTTATCCAAACACAGCTCTGTAAGAATAGCTGCTGTAAAACAAATCAAGAAGCAACAACTAATCCAAATCTACTAATAAATGACTTACCAGCTCTCGGGTCACGCATCGCTTCGACCCGATAGATACAATATAAATAAAGTTGGACAATTCACACAGTTCATGTTATTGGTTTATTGTGTAAGACATAAGATAAGTTCTCTAATAAGATACATAGAAATATAATTGACTTAGAAAACATCAGAACACTCGGAACAAATATATATGTAGATCGTAGAAACATTTTTCCCGAGGCGAGTATCGGTGGACCTGACGCTGAGGAACAGAGATCGTCAATGAGATACTTCTTCTGAAGTAGTAAGACTATGACCCCAAAAAATACATCATGTTGTGGTCCCCTGGATGTCTTTTTTGCGAGGGACAATGTTGGATAATGGGTGCTTTTTCACTTCAAATTTATCGACTTCTTTCTACGAGTTTCTTCCATTTTTCACCTTTGCGAATTTGATCAATGGGAGTTTTAAATATCTGAGAGCTGGTCAGTATCTGGCGCAGCGCATCAGCTTTGCTATACAGCGAGGCAATACAGCCAGCGTCTTGGGGACGCTTCCGACTGGTATTGATATTAAAAGATTAAATATTGATTCTAAATTGTTTATCTAAATTTAATTTTCTATTTTAAAAAAGCTTTTACACAGGTCATAATTCATTTCACTATAAAGCCTACCAGGCACACCATTGTATGCTTTATGCTGGCCGTTGTGAATCTGCGCTGCAACAGTCGTTCAATCACCACCTCGTGTCATCCTGACGCGCCGATAATGTCATCCAATGTCATCCATCTCGATTTATGATGCGGGTATGATCGGTGAATTTACAATCTAGATCATTTGATTGCTGCGGATGATCGATTGCTATTATCCTGACTAGATTTTGTGCTCGGGTTTGCACTGAAACTGAAAAATTGGGAAAATGGTACAGTTGAGTCACCCGTCTATATAATTTTGAATCTAGTCAACGACTTGTCAACGATAAAAAAATATGTGTCAACTTTCGAAAAAGCTCCTTGCATTTTCAATTGTCTTCCTTTTCATAAAAAAATGGTTTCAGTTCCAGGTGACTTCAAAGTAAACCGTGTAACTCGCGTACGCATTTGTAGGTACCTGTTCAGACATAGTTAGGCGGTATTCACTCCCCAAAGCTTAGCGAAAGCCGCGTGGCTATGCGATAATCCTCCTCTTCACCTGAATATCCGGCGGAGTACCTCCCAAAACCAAGCGATAGTGAAATTTAGCACTACCTCTCTGGGAAGAAACCCCATAGGTATGGTTGTACAAGCCAAGTAGCGGCTATTTATATAGGCAATGCTTGGAACAAATCTGTTGCGGTGTAATATTCTACCCCTCTAACTGAGCCTGTGGATAGGGGAGCGCTGCCGTGGTATAACAAAAATGCCGTTAACTGACATCTGGTCGATTTTCAACTTTTGATGGTACATTAATAAGAAAAAAAAACTCTATCGACCTGTATACGCGGTTTTTTGATAACTTCAATAGTTTCGAAAATAATTATAACAAGTAAGCCGTTATACGTCTTTTTTTCTCGTTTGTAATATGCATAAATGCCGTTAAGTAACTTTGTGAGTCAATATAGCCGCTAAAGTTCAATAACTTCTTAATACTAATTATTTTTTTAATATAGAGGTTAAAGTTTGTTAAACAATAACGCCGTTAACTGAAAGAGATAGACTTAAATGTGATTAACGAAGCTTAACGGCATTATAGCTTAACATTTGGTATACTAAAATTTTTACATAATGTACGTCATGAGCCAGTAACGGCATTTATAAAATAAAACAAAAAATGTTTGTCTTTAAAAATTAGGTTTGAGTGTCGTTATCTCACAATAATACGCTATATTGCCGTTAACTAATCTCGCTCAGTGCACACCCAGGTAGAGTTGGCCATGAAAAAAAAGGCAAGCTCTATGATTTCATTGATTTTGAAGAGTGTTGGGGTTATCTCCTCGTTGAGGGCACTCCAGTTATAGTTAAGTTCGTAGGTAATAATATATTAACACCAAACCACTGTTTTATAGAGTTTAGATTTATTAATCAATTAGGTAATCTGAGCCGCACGTAATGTTTAGGTAAATAAAGAGACACACCGGCGCGTTGCGAAGGTTTCGTTACGACTGTTTTTATTGTGTATGTTCTTTTTTTTATATTCTTTATTGTTTTTGGGACTTTGAGTCATTGTTATGACTATGTCAGTCCCGTCTTTTCACAAAATAATTAGGTATTACAAAAGGAAAACTAAATAACATCTAAAACTAACCGAAATAATTTTACTGCCGCATCACTTAGTGGTGCGGCTAAAATTGTTTGGATAACACCAGTATCTAATAAGTTAAAATTGTACAAATCACTAAGTTCTGATCTCATAGACTCGCTCCGCTCACACTCCACTAGAAGATGCTGCACATCTTCTACGTCGCCACAGTGTCACAATTGGGCGAGTTTGTGATTTTCATTAAATATTTAAATTTATTAAGGGGGATATGCCCGGAGCGTAATCTATGAGCCATTACAATATGTTTCCTTTTTAATTTACTATTCACCCACCAAGGTATATACGCAGGCTGTTCTTGCAATATTTTATACCAAATCCCATTATTAATTGATATTAAATCATAGGATGACTTCCACTTTAATTTTTTTTATACCTATAGGTATTTACCTAATATCTCTGAAATTTCTGGCATAACATAAATTTCTGACCCTGTTTTAATAGCTTCTTTGGCTAATTTGTTCCCTAGAATACCTATACCTATGTGATGGAATCCATTGTAACTTCAGAGATACACCGTTTTCTAAGAGAAATAAAACCTTTCTTAGAATTTCATAGGCCAACGAAGCACCTCGGACATCCGAAGTACATCGAGCGATGTTTTGCAATGCACTTCGACTATCAGTAAAAATAACTACTTTTCTACAGTTCAAAGTACAAATTAACGATAAAGCCTCGGAAATTGCTAGTAGAGTGTGTATGTTCAATCAACAAGTCAAGAGTTATTGTACAGTCTATGTCACCTGAAAATTTTCTGAATATACCGAATTACGTGCCACAAAGAAGAATGCAAATATCCAACCCAAGGGCTTATTTGAAAAATATGGTAGAGGTATGTTTTACCCGTGGTAGTTATGATCTCTCTCACGTATAAGAACAATTTCGAAGATCCTATGTATATTTCTCTTCGTTTTATGAATGATAAATATTTAAAAAACCCATGTATAATGACATTTGAATTCAGAACTGAACCGAAATGTGTTGAACCTAAAAGAAAAGCTGATATACTTGAAAAACTATGGAGCATAATTCCCCCTCACAAATTGTTATTTTGGAAAAGTTTACCAATAAAAGAAAATGCAATTGCCGCCGGTACAAGTTCTGAAAGTCATCTTTCTGTCATCATCTCTCTTTCTGTCAGTCATCTCTCGCGAACGCCTACGCTGCGTAGGCGTTCGCGAGGTAATATTATGGTGGCTCGCAGATTTTCCCGTTCTATTGAAAGAAAGAAAGATAGAAAATAATTTTATTTTTAACTTCAATCGATAAAATCACAATTTTATAGCTAGGTACTACTTACAGACTAACTATTATGGATGATTATTATCATTATAAATTATGGTTACAGTGAATACCACTGAGAAACTACCATAATAGTCACATATTATATATGTTAAAGATTGAAATTAAAAATTGAGAGCCGGCTAAAAGCATAAAAGCATAAAAGCTACGTGCACTGTTAAAACACATAACGCTGTTCTTCCATAGGTTCCCACAATCAGTAGCAGATAGCACAACAACATATAAACATAAATATAAAAAAAAAATTGTAAATAAACTAGTTGTAATTAGAGTTCCTATCAATTGATTGTTTAGAAATTACTACGGACATAAGTTACTCTCATATTAAATAGATAAGAATCAAGTACAGATAGAAACTTCAACATAATTATAGATATTAAAAAATTAAGAAAAATATAAAATTAGGCAATTCTAGAATACGCAAAAATAACTAAATCGGAGACAATTTTTGCTGTAAAAGTTAAGATCACCCTTTTCAAAGCTAGGCAGAGTATGTACACGGGAAGTCTGTGGGTCAACCATACAAAACAATCTTTTACAACTCTACGCAAGCAACAATATCGTTTTCAGTATGATATTGCGACTTCCTTGCTTCTTTAGCGCATCAGGGATGCTTGCAGAATATCAAAACGATAGTTTTGAAGCAATTATCTGCAAAAAAACTGCCTCATTGATCCGAAGAACAGTAAAATAAAATAAGATGGGGATCATGGGCAATAAGCCCCCAAAAGATAAACAAACAATATATGGCGCTCTCGAATAATGGACACTTTAATTTATTTCTGTATGTATGCTTATAATATTGTTTATGAAAAAACGTATTGAATTAAAATAAACAATAAAATAATTTATTCAAGATAACTTAGGACTAACAAAATAACAAATAGTACTTAATCTTAACTTTATGGGTAAGTTAATGTACGTGCCTGAACTAGGTAAAAACCTGTTTTTCAGATAAATAAATTGCTGACCAAAACCAAAATAATAAATATCCAATATACAATGTTCATAAGAGTTGCATTTTTATAAATCACTTAAAGGTGAAAATTTAATTGAAAAAGCGGTTTTAATCAACCCTCATTATTCGCACCGCTATGGCGCTATGTATGTACATACATGAACTGACTGCTTCTGTTTTTCCGGCTAATTACATTTTTAACTGAGAATTTATTCGTCGGCATGTTCGATTATATTTTTACATACATTTTGATGGGAATTTCAGATGTAAAAATAGATCGATTATTCCATTACCGCATTCTTTGTGTTTTGGCACGCACCCAGGCAGGTTATCTGATATCTACAGATTTGCGTAAAACAATGTACCTTCTAGGGATGTGATAACATCGATATTCTTGAAAAATAGAGTGCTTACCCACCCACGTAGTTGTCGATGGAGAAAAAAAACAACTATTAATAAAGCCGGCTAAGTGCGAATCGACTCGCTCTCGGAGGGTTCCGTATTATCGTACTTAACTATTTCGCAAAATGGGGAAACAGAGATCGCAAAAGGATAATGCAAGATGATAATAGTGAAAGATATTTTCAAATCGATCCAGTAGTTTCGGTGCACATTCAATTCAAAGAAACAATCCAATCTTTCTCCTTAAAATATAAAACCACGCTTTTGTATAGTCTATTACTTACACCAGTCCCTCCAACAATAAGTAAAACGAGATTGATGGATGGCGCTAAGCCATGCGGGCAGTGTTTGGCAGTCCGAACAGTGGAACGAGCCGAATATTATGATAGATGAATCGAGGCGAGGAAGAGGCTTCAAAGGTCATTGATATTATTTGTAGCTGGATTTTGACGTTTAGTTTTGGTTTTAGTTGATATTTTGTAAGTAATTTTTGATATGAAATAATAAACTAACAATCAAACAAGGTTTCTTATTGGCTTCTTTACTTTACGTTAAAAAGATACAAGTGAACAAAGAATCAAAGTGATCACTTTTATAAAGGTTCTTAAAATAAATATGATAATGTATTGCTTTTATGTAATTTTTATTTTGTGACGTGTCCAGTCCAAGTTTCCTGTAAGGTCATAAAGATCCTATGGTCTGTAAGGATTTTCACTGACATTTTGATTTTGATTTTAAAGATTAAGTTGTGAGAAAATCAACTGACAATTATTATTTTTTAATTTAAAGTTACAATTCAAATAATTTATTTGCTTATTTTGTAAGACTACCGGACCAAAGTTATTGTTTTATTGTAAACATTGATTTATATCGAAAACAATGAAAGTACCTAACTTTTTTTCTATGGATACGTTAAGAAAAAAAACTTAATAATTATTTAGGTAAGCATGGCGTTCAATTCTTCGCTAGTGTTTTGCAGGAGGCTACGCAAGCTAGATTAGAAACATCGTTTTGATTCCTATGTCCTACTTGAGTACATATACAATAAGTAATACTTACCCCCTTCATTGTGGGATGTTCAGCGGTGGGTATCTGTGCTCATGAGGGAGTAGGTACCTGGTGTAGGTTTTTTTTAAATTCATTTATTTTTGGGTGTAACCACAAAACACAAACCACAAAACAATTGAGCTTACTGCTATATATTCCGAACAAACTACAGGTAGCAGAGCTACCTAGCTGTGAGTGTGAAGTATAAAAATAATCACCCTTATCAGAAACTCTGACATAATTGAGTTTTCCCGTACAAAATAACCATAATCACGTAATGTACAAACATGATCAGTATAATTGAACAACCTCGTAATCACGAGCAGCAAATTTTGGAGAATTAATATTCAACGAGCTTTAAACTTGTTGCGTTTTTAATTAACATGAGGGAAAAGTTTGAGCCGCGGCAAAAATTTTACAGGATTTACTGTCTAGCATAACAAAATGAAATGCATTTACATCGAGCCACGCTGAAACTCTTAAGAAACTATTTGGTCCTTAGGTAAAGTAAAAAAATATAATTTTTGTATGGGAATGTTGCAGAGATTTCAGATATTATCAGTACCTAGGTACGATTATATTAATCATTTTTTTAAATTTCTCATTACCATTAGTAATTTTTTATTGAATTGAAAAAAGTTTTCTTACCTAATCAGCATTTTTTTGTGAAAGGAAACCTAGGTATTTCGTGTCTTAAATATTTGACAGACCTGAGGGGTGAATTAGGTTTCGTCACTATAGTCGAATAGACCCCTCTGTCAGGACGATCTAACGAATAATAAAATACGCTATTATTCTATTACATCGACAATTTCTAAATTCGTCAAATCGTCCCATCTCTAGTTCTATAGGTCATTGTCCTCCATTTCTCTCAATCAGTGGGTAGATTTTGAAGGGCAAGAGGAAAATTATCTGCCCTCGTAGTTAATACTACATAAGTAATCGTGACCCTGGATCTGGGCTAATACTTATGGTACGTGGCTTCACTTGATTGTTTTTTATGGGATTCATAACCTTTTAATCTAATTACAATTATTTGATACAGTTCATGTACTCCGCGCAAGTGCTTATGGCACAAATAATATCCTGGGGCTGTTTAAGGTAAAGAAAAGTATTATTTACTGGCTGGGTGCCCGCGGTTTCACCCGCGTAACTTCCGATCCCGTGGGATTTTTGAGATACAAAGTTACCTATTTGTTATTTCAGGTCATAAACTATCTGTGTACTAGTTTCATCAAAATCCGTTTAGTATTTTTTGCGTGAAAGAGTTACAAACGTCATACTTACAAACTTTCGCGTTTATAATATTAGTAGGATTGCCTGAAATACATGTGTGTGATTCAATGTATTTCTACTGTAGGTATATATGGAATGTTTGATTTATTAATGACATGTTGATTAAAATGAAAAATTAAGGTAGGTAATTACATATGATAACATTGATTTTTTTGTTATTTAAAGTACAATGAAGGTTAATATTTCGTTAAATACGTATATTAAATAATATTAAAAAATAACGAACGTCAAACTGTAATATTTCAGTCAATAATTTAGTTTGCATTTCTCAGGGCAGGTGGAAGACCATTCCAACATTTCGTTGCGCAACAATGCGTTCGATTATGCCAAAAAAACTGAACGTATCTGTCTGAAATTTTGCATACATGTAGATCTTGACTGGGAGCAACATAATATAAAAATTCGAACCGAACGGCAGAAGATAGTCAGTCTGTTCTAATTCAACTTCTTGAAGCATCCGAGTTCTACTTTTCATGAGTGCATGTTTTACAGGAATAGCTGCCCATGAATCACAGTGCCGATATAAATGTCGTGTGATACATATTATTTTAAGCTTATTTTGTAAAGCTGCGTGTAGATAAGTAATAAGGATAAAATAAAGATGATTATTATGTATGAGTGATTATAAAAACTAACGGTGCGCTCCGGCTTCGCACAGGGATATGTAAAATAAAGATTTCAAAAATTACAAATTTACCTCTTTCAATAACAAATAAATAATAATAATAACAATAATGGCAATAACCCCCAAATGATAATGCCATCTATGGCACTCATTAGGGGAGGCCTATGTCCAGCAGTGGACTATTATAGGCTGGTGATGTTGTTGATGTTGATACCTCATTCTACATCCCATCGTAATGAAACGGTATAACCAACAAATTAATTTATATTTTTTAAGGACTAGCAGTCCGCCCTGGCTCCGCACGGGTATTTACAAAACTTAAAAAAAATATTACCTTGGGTTACATTATTGAAGTTTTCTAATGGTACTTTTTAGAAAATTATTTGTACCCTATGTTCATCAGGGATAATGTAGGAAAATAATGGAGAAAGAATTTGAATTTTAAATCGGTCTCGTAGCATAATAGCCTTTTCAATTCAAATAAACAAACAATCAAATCTTTCCTTTATAATATAAATATAGAAAAACAATATCAGTCACTGGGTGCGCGATGCGAACGCAAAAAGCTTTTTCTTATGTAAACGCAGCCTAACGCGAATCCGAGATTTATAGATGAGAAGTGCGAAATGTTTTATTCGCGTACTCGGCGCACATATCAATTTTATTGCGTGAACAGTAATGTAATTCAAAATTATTATAACACCTGTAGATTGAGTGCGAAAAAACTGTCCAGAAGTCTTTGTTTTTCATTTATTATCAAACGTATATTCGCAATCGTACCACTTTCTTAGTCCTAATCGCAACAACCGACCGCTCTATCGGTCGTTGCCGATCTAATAATTTGATTGTTGTTGATCTTTTTAAAAGTAGAAAAGATAGAATTCTATTATATTCCCTTCTTAAAAACAATGGGTACCAAACCTTCCCCTTTTCTAATTCAGTAATTTCTTTCATAGATCCACAAAAGACGAATTTTTGACAATTTTCATTAACAATTGTAAAAAATCGCAACTTGAGACCTTAAATAAATAAATAAATAAAAATCTTTTATTTCAGACATCAATAGATCCATATTTTGTTAGTAGGTACATATTATTGGAAACAAGAACTTAAGAATAAGGTTAGTACACGTAACAAAAATAACAAAAAATACTAAAAATACCTAGATCACTCTACTCACAAAACAGTGCCACATGGGAGAGGAGAATCTACAAGCTATAGTTTGAAGGATGGTGTTGGGGCTGTCACGCACTCTGCGCATCAGGGATGCGGTCTTTTTACGAATAATGGCAGCAAAACCATCCGTCGTGTATTCTGCAAACATCCCTGATGCGCTGCAGAAACGGGGCAGCCCCAGCATCATCCTAAAAATATTATTATACTGTACACGTAGGGTCTCTAGCGGCCGTTTAGAGTAGTTAACCCATAGGTTCCCGGTGTAGAAACTTTGACAATATGCTTTGAATAGCGTTATTTTTACTTCTTCTGTACACCGGGAAAACCTACGTATCAACATATTACCCCTTACCGCCAGAGCCCTACGCTCTCTTTCAATATCAGAGTTGTCCTTAAGGTCGTCGGTAATATAATGCCCAAGATATTTAAAAGATTTAACTCTATTAAGGTTCATCCCGTTAAGAGTAATCCCTGGGAATTCCCTGAGGTTATTACCGGCGGCCTTAAAAACAACGTATTCACACTTTTTTATGTTGTAGCGGAGACCATGGGAAGCAGCGTAGTCAGCGCAGACTCTAAGCATTTCTTCGACAGATCTCGCTGTCGGGCCCAGCAGCACCATGTCGTCCGCGTAGCTGATGTTGTTTATAGCAACACCATCAACCCGACAGCCGACACGCATGCTGCTGAGCCCAACAATGAGATCGTTCACATATAGGCTGAAGAGCGACGGCGAGCTTACCCCGCCCTGCCTCACCCCGCACTCCAGCCCATATGGGTCGGAGAGCGCTTTGGACCACTTGAGGACATTGCTTTGGTGTCCATACCAATATCTAAACATTTTCAGCAGTTCCGGCGGTACACCCCTGTCCCCCAACTTTCCCCACAGCACATCATAAGAGACGAGATCAAATGCTTTGGAGAGGTCGAGGAAACAGGCGTACACCGGCGTCCTGCGACTAGTGTAGTATTGGACAGTATGCTTGAGTGCTAATATTGCGCTTTCTGTAGATAGTCCGGGTCTGAACCCGAACTGCGCGTCATGAAGCTTTAAATACTTTTGTAGAATAGAATCAAGCATACTGTCCAACACCGTCCAACACCAACTGTCCAACATCTTAAATCTGAGATGAGATGTACCAAAATTTGATGTATTTGGATGCCATTCAGTTAACTTTAGAGGCTGTAGATTCCTTACCTAGGTAATGTAGGTACACCCCGTTACTGAAGTCTACCAATTTTTTATCTTTAGGTGAAGGGTGAAGATGACAGATTTTAGCCAGGAAAAGATGTAGATTTTTAAGTATCGTATTTAAAATCTACTATTACCCTTTTTTACCTATCTAGCTAGATAATTCTCTATAAAAGATATCTAATTCAATAGCGAACAGAACGCCTCACAGAACTTCTCCTTTACGTAGAAGTCACGTACAGACGTAAAAGGTTCTTTAGTGTGCATTCAAACAACGACGTTTTCTTTAATTGGGTGCTATTCACGACGCTATAAAAATATTAAGGCCGTTCTTAATATTTTTATGAATATTTGGGTAAGTAGGTACAGTGTGCGTCACATATAAGTACCCCTATCTCAATGTTTGTGGGACACAGAAGTTGTTATTTTGGGAAATTTCAGACTTTGAATATTATGGAAGGGCAGTTCAATCCTGAGCGGCGGCCTGATAAATTTTTGCATGTGAAAAATTGTGACAAGTTACAAGGTAATTAGAAGTAGTCGAAAATAGTTTGTATACAAGGGGGGTACTTAATTCTGACGCACACTGTACATCGGAATAAATCATCATCATCAGCCCATGATAGTCCACTGCTGAACATAGGCCTCCATAATTATAGTAATTATTATAATTACCTAATTATAATTAACTATGTGTTCAGATCGCGTAGGTTTAAATACATATATTGAATGATCCATGTGAATCCAATTCTCAGGTTTTCGATCTTTCATGCTTTTAGTTTCGATATTGCAAGTAGGACAACTTTCTGACTGACAATTTGTCAATTTGACTGGTAATATTTGTGGTTTAGTTGTTTTATTGTGTGCAAAAAAGGTAAGTATATTTGTTATGCGGTAAAAACAAAGCCTGTGCATTATTTATGTAATTTTTGTTTTACAGTAGGTATTTAATCTATTTATTTACTTCACCGGGATTCGGTTCGTCAGTTTTTCCGGTTTGCAATATAGGCACATATCTATTTTATAAGTATTTTACTTGATGTACTACTTAATGTAGCAACGAAAATCTTCTATGCACAGCTGCAGTAGATATCGATAATTTTAATAAACGAAATAAATAAAAAAATAAAAGTGTTGATTTTTTTAAGTTATTAAAATTCAACACAATTTAGGAAAAAGAAGCTGACCAAATGAAGTATGCTCATTGACTCGAGTAGAAAAAACTAGCAACATTCTTGCCAGCTCAGTTCACAAGAAACTGCTAGTCTTGGGTCACAGGAAACTGCTAGTGAGGTGCTATCTTTTTGTAAAAGACTGTCATTTGCCGGTCGTCTTACTCCCTATACCAATAGTGATGTGACATGCTGTATCTATAGTGTGAAGAAATAGATTTTATAATTTTTTATATTATCAGTGTCTTCCTACATACCTTTATAATAACAATTTTTATAACAAATTTACAATAACATACCTTTAACTTAACTGATTACTCTAATTTTGTTGTTCGTTAGCAATAAGTTGTAGGATTCTAATCATTAAGAAGGATGTAATATTCCTTTCTAACTCCAAAAACGAATATTCATGGTATTTGTATATCATTATTAATATTCTATTTCGAACGATCACTCATAAACAGATACCGATATAAGTAAAATAACGTCAGATAGTCAGTAATAAAATGTTATTAAGTCTGGTTGTAAATTTTTATTTAATCAAAATCAGTATTTTCAGTCAGTATTAACAAATTAAATTATTATAAGAAAACTTTTGGTTCATCATTATAATAATACACAGAGCGGTTATGACAAATTTTAAATTAGTATGAAAAATAGAAAAACGTATAAGAATATTAAACAACCAACTTTTACAAACACAACTTTTACAACATACAAACATAACTTTTTTCCTTAGAATTTTTTACTTTTTTAAAGAAGCAGAATAAATTGTTTCTGAAACTGTATTTTATCTGTCGGAAAAGATGGAAAACATAAAACACTTTATTAAAATTTTAGGATTACAAAATTTATTACCTACTGTAGCCTTTTTAGTACTGTCAAATTTGGATTGAAATTAAAAAGACCATTTAGTATTTTTGTTATAATACCAAGTAAAGGTTATTTCATTAATTTGTTCTAATGACCTCTGTACTTTAAGGCTTTTTAATTAAGTACTTATTTTCTAACCGATATTATTTTTATCACATCGAAGTTACGCCTTCACAGAAATTTTATCGACATAGTGTGTGACCCTATAGCCCATCCCTACTCTTTGATAGCACCGGATCGTGGAAACTGCACTGAATAGCCGGCGGACGATTCTCGACTTGATTGAAAATCATTTACGATGGATGTCGACCGGATTACCTATTGGTGGGTTACTCTGGTCGATTGTACGCCGATTGTTTTCGATTTTGATGTGAGAACGGCACGGTTAGTCCTGGCCGTGTTATGTTATGTTCGTATCGTATTGGGTACGGGGTGAAATACTTTCCATCTAGAATTTGATTGATGACTTGAAGGAGTGAATGAAATATTAGTCGTCTCGTTATTATTAACAGAATTGTTATGTTTTTGATTAAAAGGTCATGTACATAGAAATAAAATTATTTTAAACTTCTACAGATGGTAAAATTAGGTATAATATTTTGCGTGTCACTTGCTGGCACAGGCTTGTAAAAACTATTTTGAAAAAAAAAATGGTTTTTATTATGGTTGATTGGCAGTCTTATCTCTGCCGAACAGCCTAAACCAAAATGGCACTGGGTTGACATCAAAGTCATGAAAAGTGTCACGGAGCGTCAATCGCCAAACTGTGGTATGGCATAGGCTTGGGGGGATATATGGCGTAGGCTTGCCACAGTAATCCCAGCAGTGGGGTAAATCCAACTGCAAAGGTACAGCACGTACGTGCAGAAACTTAGTTTTTTTCTTGGATTCTTGGAAAATTTAATCTATCTTCTACTAATTTAATTTGAAAGACAGAACATAAATATTTATAGAATATCAAATGACGTGGTTGAAATTGTGTTTGAGTTAAAACGAAATCGTGAATGGCGCTGAATTAAAATTGTTATTTTCTAGAGTAACATCCCTGAGCGTCGTATAGAAGCGCTTTACATCGATTACTGGGGGTCGTAGGAGAAGCGCTTTACATCGCGTAAAGCGCTAGATTGTAGCGTTCTAAAAGCGTTTAATGGAAAAATGTCTGAAGTTCAATACAATGAAGGGATAAGCCAGAGAATATACATGGTGAATTTTTAAGAACAGCGTACGCGCTTTATAAAAAACCATCCTGTACACCCAATACTTAGATAGTTTTTTTTACATAGAAAACGACCAGAACACCTTGAACAAAACGTCGCACAAACTTTTTCGTGAGGCGGGAATCGACCTCATTCGTCGCAGGAGCCGCGCCACAGTAGTCGTCAAAAAATTATTAGAGATTTGAAAAAAAAAATATAAAAAATATAATAAATAATGCTGGACAATCCACCCAAATCGGTGGATTGCAATCTTCAACTTTTACAAATAAAGCCCAGAATAAAGTTTCTTTAACTTTGAGTAAATTAGCAAAATGAACCACAAATGGCCAACAAGTTTAATCAAAACAAAAGTAAAAAGTTTTTTACCGCGCAAGTTCAACATCGTTTAGGTATTCTGGGCGCGTGTTGTTAAAGTGGAATCTTTTGCTTAGCTTTGAAAAACAGCGGCTAGGCTGGGCATGCGATCTAGACAATCTATTTGGATCGCATAGCCTACATGCAAATTCTTAATGGTCACATTTTTGATACATTCCTTTCCTTTATTTCCTTCCTTTTTTTTGAAGCAATTTTGTCCTAGAACCTATCTATAGGTATATATTTAAAAAATTCTTTCGCCATTACAATCCTTAATTTTTCGAGATGAATATAGGCTATAGAATATTTAAAAAAAAGTTAGGGTTCAGTATGAATACTTAAATTTTTATTAAATACCCTTGCGAAGCCGGGGCGGACCGCTAGTAAGGAACAAAGATGACTTATTTTAAAATATGCGGTCTCTCATCTTCCGAGGACATCCGTGAGGGCTGGTGCGATGGCAGATTTGGCCGAGGATCTCAAGAGGCGCAATTATGCAGGTATCCCCACGGACCCTTGTAGTCCGTGGGGTACAAAGGCTCTCAAGGTTTTTTTTCATCTGAGCATCTGATCGATACTACGTGTGACCCGAGAATGAGTATTTGGCGCAGCACATATTTGCCATACAGCAAGGCAATGCAGCCAGCGTCTTCGGCACGCTAAGCATTGATATGGATCAGTTGAGATACCTGCAGATTTTGCAACAGTCTGCAGTTAGCTCAATTGTTTTCAATGTAAATTCTAGTTCTAATTTTCTATTGAACTGTAATTTGTATCTTTAGGTATATAATATTTTTTTTAAGTAATCCAAGTAATAATTTAAGTGTAATAATTTTATGACGTCATTTTCTGTCGATAACAAACGATTATCAACCTACAAAACCCATTCGTGATCATAATTCAATCCAAACCAACCATAACCCAATTCAAACCATTGCCCAATCCAACTCATTGCCCAATAAATACCTTTCAAATATATTAATAAGATATATGAAGCAATTAGTTGGATTCATATCAAAGACCTTTGACACCATTACTATGATTTAAGGTTAAGATTCTGGTGCCGTTATTAATATACTCTACAACAAAACTCAAAGAAAAATTATCTAGAAACTAACAATCCGCGCCGGCTTCGCACGGATGAAATGCTGATACTAGTGCATGTTAAGGCGCTACCCAAACACAGAAACCGTAAAACGTCCACATTTCCGTCGCACAGTTAGGCGTACTGCGAAATATTACATGCCCAAAAAAATACAGTATATACCTATAGTATTGTCGAACAAGAGATTCAACTAAATCAAACGTATCACCATTTTCAACTTTATTTGTCAAGCGCTACGAACTACTAAATAATATTATTTCTACCTAAATATTGTCTTTATACAGCGCCTTAAACAAATAAATCTTCCTCTTGAATCATTGTATCTATAAAATTAAAACCGCATCAAAATCCGGATAAAAATGGCATCTTTTTATCAATAAACGCATCTATCTTAGTTTTTTATGATTGCACGATCTGAACAGACGACTGAAAACGACCACGACAGAGTGTAAACATGTAAATAGGTAATAAACTAAAATATTCATAACAATGCTATTTATCAAACCTGTATTGCTCCTCGTAGTGGCCAGACCACTACGGACACACTGTGTTCCGTCTTTATCGGTGGATTGGAGGTGGTAGCTAGAGATAAATCTTTAGAAGGCACAGCTTTAGGAATATCACACAGTGTTAGCACGGTTTCAGAAACGAACGAAACGAATATGCACAATAGCCCAGAATAACTATATCAGTACAGAAAAATCGATTTTTGAAAAACCTACGAGCATCTTTACAGAACGAAATTAAAACCTGCCCTGTCGTATCGTAGCTGAAACCGGCCGGATACATAATATCAATGTCACATTATTTTAAAAGCAATCTCCCACCCAACGTCAATCAAATACGCACTTTTTGCGTCTTTTCTTTTCATCTAAGTACTTTGCCATTCTAGGAAGTACCAGTCTTATAGAGGTATGTGGGCTTTCTGCCAGGTCACTTTAAATTCAAGAAATTTAAATACGTGATAGAAGACATTTGGCGAATTCGCTATACTCTTATGATACCGATCACCGAGACTCCCTGTGGAGTATAAAAGTACTCGAAAACTCTAGATATTTCTAGATAATGTTAACTTCTGCCCGCGTCTTCACACTTATTTTTCCGGCATAAATGTAGCCTAAAACACAACAGATTTTGTAAGCTCCTTCAATAAAATTAATCAACACGTTTTAATTTCCCCACTTCATGAAATTTTCATACCTAACTCTCTAAATAGCCACTCTACTACCACGTGATTTTGAGGGCAACGATGCAAAATATTTTTTACCTTTTTGTTCCATTCGCTCTTCGATCTTTACTTTTGCTTGATCACATTTTAAATAAACTTTAGTTTGTCGTTCATCAATTAAATTTGTAATGTAGAAAATTTTAAAGATTTCGCGCCAATACTTTGTTTTAATTTTCTTCCGTACGCGTTAGGCCAACTGCGCATTCTACCTTGGAAGAAAAGAAACAAAATATCCAACGATCACCGAGAAAGCGCTTTCAGTTCCATTTTCAAAAACAAGTTTTATTAATGTACCCTACTTTCTCTGTATAATAGTCGAGTTTTTATTCGCCGCTTAGGTTCCCTATAGTGACACAATTTGTGAACAGGAGCTAGATGCGGCAAGCTAAAGACATGGCACATTGATGCAAAAAAAAAAATAGAAACCAACGTTCAGCACCTACCTAGCATGGTAAGTAAATAGATATATGGATAGATAGATTGATTGAAGGATATATGATAGAGAAAACGAGAAAACAAGATAACAAACAGTAACTACTACTTAGTTTACTCGTGTGGCTAAATCGGAGGCCTTATCGCTGAGAGCGATCTCTTCCAGCTAACCTTTGGACAGGATCGGGTTGTAAAAAACATGACGGTAGTATAGCTGTATGTCATCAAGGAAATAAAGAAGAGTTCACGACCGTAAAACGGGCGCAGGCAGTCGATGGGTGAAGGTAGCTCAGTAGCTTTTGTTTGGTGGAGGCCTATCTTCAACTGTGGACGTATACACGCTAGTGATGATGATGATGAACGTAGAGATCGCTCGATCGTGTTCCCGAAGCAAAAACATCAGAAACATATTCATGTCGCGGGAGAATTCCCCACACGAACTCGAATAAATTTGATTCGTGCTCAGTTCTCTAACCTTTCAACTCGCGGCTTGCGGTCCCTATTATCTTATCTCTGCATTTCATTCAGTTTACAAGTAGGTAAGGCAGCGTGGAGGGCTTGTATCCTACAAGCACTCCCCGCTCAAAAATGGGTAGTCAAATATAAATCTTAGATACATTTTACCGTGACAGATCTGAAGATCTTTTTTACTCCCTGATACTGTCCATCCAAAGGTTGCCTGTAAGATATCGCTCTCAGCGATACCTAAGGCTGCCGATTGTGCCACACAATCAAGTAATATTTACTGTTTATTATATAAGACAATCTATCTATCTAGCCAGTCCGCGGTACGCAAAGGTGCTTCCCAGATTGAATAAAAAAACATGAATAAAATACAGGAAATGTAATAAAAACATATCAAGAGAAATATTGAAAAATAAACTGAAGCAAAGAACAAAACAATGAGTATAATATTCGTTTTTGCCATCAGTCACTGACGGAAATTAGAACTATTTAAAATTGAGCTAACTTTAGACTGTTGCAAATAATTTTCAGGTAATTAACTCAACTGATTAATTCGATAAATTGAAATGGTTTTGAAGACCATATCTAAGTGCTTACTTTGTAAGACAAGGAACTAAAGAAATCTTACCGGCGTTATGAGTTTAGGTGAACCGTCGAGTCGACCAAACAGACAAAGAACCTAATCTTACAAAATCATAAAAAACGTCACATTATTGTGTTTTATATCAGACAGCGTTAAACTTATCATGCGTGGACTCGAGTTGTAAACTCCAGTCCAGGACATAAAGCATGATTTGATGTGTCTTTTATGGACCTTTGTATATTAGACAGAAGCCTTTAGAAGTTTCACAGCCACTTTTACTCAATGCCTAGAGATGTGTAACCCGCCAACTTGTTTAAAACTAGCCGTCCGCCACGGCTTCGCACGGGTTTAATACCCGTGCGAAGCCGTGGCGGACGGCTAGTTAACCAAATTTTCGAAAACTGTGAATTTGTATACACAAACACACAGTCAGTCATACACGTTACATTTAGGAGGTTTTCATACGGATCCCTAATTTTTAGAAAATATTCTATAGACTATGGATTTCAGGGATAATGTAGAATTCTAATGGTGAAAGAATTTTTCATATCGGTCCAGTAGTTTCGGAGTCTTTTCAATCCAAACAAACAATCAAATCTTTCCTCTTGATATTAGTATTTAGAAATTGGGAATCACGTAGATAAAGTTGTCATTGAAAATTACTACTTCATGTAGGTATAGCTAAGATCATTTTGATTCAATATTTCATTCTCAGTCCGTACTAGTCAGACGTATTAGAATATTTATTATCAAAAATTCGGTTAGTTAACCAGAGGTCCTGTTCTAAATCTCCAAAATACGCAATCGATTGCTTCGGATAATTTTTTTGTGCAATTTGGTGCTCTATTTCGGTGTATTAGAGTGCACTAGGCTATACGCGTCTTAAGCTCAAAAAGCCGAAAAATACCGACACAGTCTCCAAAGTTCTCTCCCTCATAAGCTCTGGAAAACTAGATTTCTTAGATCTTAGCCATAACCATCAAACCGAAAACTCGATTTCTTAGATTTAAGCCAAAAGCACAAAGACTGTGTTAACCAACCCTTTCAATGCTGTCTGCAAGCTATATTCACTGCCCAAAATCTGCAGATTGATCTCACGGTGTGCGTCGCAGCTGTACGAACAAGAAGTTATTGCTTGAGCGTCACGGGAAATGAAAGTGTTGCATTGCGTTGGTGTAAAAATATTGTCGATCTCAGTATTTATTTCTATATTTACCTTTAATAGTATTATGTAAAAGATTAACCTAACCTAACCTTGTCTAACATAACCTAACGTAATGAAACTTGGGGCATACGAGCGACGTGAGTCACCCTGATGAAGTCCCTCGTTAAGGGATGAAACGTTGGTGTTCTTCCAACACAAAAAAATATACATATATTAATGACTATTTATCGCGTATCAATAAATACCGTATTTAATGTGACATCGTGAAAGTTTTAAGTTTTATCTCAATAAGTAAGGTAAATTAAGTATTTAGTTAAGTTTAGATATCATACATTTTGCAGTGGCCCGGACTGGTGTTGATAGCTTTAACCTATAGATAATATCTTTGTACATGCATGAATGCCATGAAATCAATAAAATACTTAATAAGTGAAGTTCGCAATTCCTGAACGCGTGTAGTATAGACACTCATAACTACGTCGTGATTGTAGTCAATGCAAAGCACATAGTACCAACAAAATAAATCATTCCCTACAAAACACACCCCATAATTTAACACACATTTGAAAACCTGTTAAAATCCATCGTAAATATGCAATAGAAACTTATCTACCGTTTTATAGGGAGTCAACATCTTGCTCACAGAATTTTAACTTCTAAACCCTGGCATGTAAAGGCTAGAATTACATAATAAGCGTTTAAACTTAAGTAGGTACTAGAGAGGTGAAGTAGATTACATTTAACGGTCACTCGAGGTCAAAGTCTGGATCTTCGCACTTCTTAAGGTGGGGTAAGTACATACTTATGTATTTACTTTGCATAAGAAGTAGAAGAAGTAGAAAAAACATTCATATTATATATATATTTGTAGATAAGTATTTTTAAGCTTACGCGATCTGAACACATGATTTTTAGCATTACTAATTACTTAAAATAATACTAATTTAATACTTTTTAATTAAATTGCTACTATTTTCTATTTTACTATTTTATGTATCGCGTTAATTTGAGATTTTTTTTTAAACTTGATTAATTGTTTTTCGGTTATCGTCTATATCTAATAAAATCAATTTAGAATAGGTTTATGGTCGGAAATATATGTGTAGTTTGTCCTTCCGACTCATAATTTGTACACTTCCTCTATCTGTTACATCGCCTTACCTATAACTCTAAGGTTAGCTGGAATAAAACTCTTTTCAGGGTTAAGCTCGCCTATGTAAGGTATGTAAGTGTCATACTAGACCGGACTCCTTTTAGTTTAAGTTCATTCTATGCTATGATACGTTTACGATAAAGAATGAGTAAATAATTTTTCAAATCGGTCCAGTAGTTTCGGAGCCTATTCAATTAAAACAAAAAATCAAATCTTTCATCTTTATAATATTACTGTAGAAGTAGGTAGCTGAAGAGTAGATCGAGCAAAGCGCAAGTCCGAAAAATAAAATGATTTACCCTTTTCGAAAGCAATCTCTTTAGCTTCACCGAAACCAATGTCCAAATAAAATGGTTTATTTGCCAGCCTATACGATCTCGAGGATATTGAGAGAAATCGAGAATATTCGAGAAAATACGAGACTTTTATAGGTTATCCCTCTTCATAAACCAAACATAAACCGTAGGGTACTGATGTAGATTGTAGAAAGGCATTTTAGGATTGTGTACTGAGAAACATTCTTGGTAGAATCGTTTCTGTTATAGCCATACGAAGGATTTAGTTAAATATAGATGCTGTTGAAGAGTAAATAGTGTTTTGGCTACTTATACTTAAATATAAAAAATCGACATGGCTTTTTCATTACTATGAAGCCTACAAAATGTAAGACCATTGTTATTAGTGCGTAAGCCCTCGGGATAATCTTTAGGAAATTAAATTATATCTCAAATCCGATTTAGGATTTATCGTATGTTTTTGAAATAAACGTTTTCTATTCGTATGATATGAAACTTCTAAGTACTGAGATACCTCTACGCATGCTACGACGAACCAACTACGACACCACAAACCACACCAAGTGCTACGAAAAGTCTACGCCGTAGCTGAGTGCTACGGGGCCTCTGGGCTCTGTGCTACGAAGACTACAATCTACAAACTGAACGTAGGCGACTAAAAACCTGACTTTATTATGGCAAACGTAGGCGACTAAAAACTTGACTTCTTTATTATGGCAAACGTAGGCGACTAAAAACTTGACTTTATTATGGCAAACGTAGGCGACTAAAAACTTGACTTCTTTATTATGGCAAACGTAGGCGACTAAAAACTTGACTTTATTATGGCAAACGTAAAAGCTTGACTTCTGTGCAATAATGTGTCTGATTTGTTATTTTTCTGCCAGTATCCACATTCGGAGCAAATCCAATCTAAACAAACAAACAATCAAACCTCATCAAACATTTTCCGACTTCAATAATTTTAGAAGAGAGAGTTAGAAAGCTCTCAGCTTATCTTGACTCTATTTACAAGTATAAATGTGTCAAACATCACTTATAATATTTGTAAAAATTGATATTTGATTCCACTTGAAGTCTGCTCGGATCTTTTATTAGATTGCGATGTTCCGTATATCGAATTTTAGCTGTCAGTTATCGTGAAAACTAGTTTAAAGTCCGTGAAGTATTTCTGCCGAGGGAATTTCAAATAACACTGCCGTTGGACAGGCGGGGACGTGGATTCTGTAATCTTGGAGCCTCTGTAGCATCTATACTAATATTATTATTGAAAATCAGTGTTTGCTTTTCGAGCAAAACTATACGCTGAGTTATTGCCTTTTTGCTGCGCAGCACACACTTCTTTGAACCTACTTTTTATTAAAGTTACTACTTGTTTCATTGTTTGTCGAATGTTTGTGTATATTTTATACTACCCATCCCATTTAAATGTACTACTGTGTTGCAGAAGCAAATAAAATCTATATCTATCTATATATATATAAAGAGGAAAAAATTGTGTGTTTGATTGTTTTTAAAAACAATAAAATAATTTTAGAATTCTTTTATTATAGCGCGAAAGCAAGCGCGGGCAAATCAAAAGCTAAATCTCTATACCATCATCAAATAAATATATTATCCAAAATATAAACCACATAATATACATCGCCATCAACAACAACATACCTTTGCTATCCCACTGCTGGGCATAGACCTCCCTTCCCTAAACATATATACACTGATATACACTGGGTTTATTATACTATGATTGTCGAGTCGCGGTCTCTACTCAAGAACACGTTTACCCCTAACTATACAAACTTATCCTAAGAAAAATTCAGTTGGTAACCCTAATATCATTTTGACGGGACCCTCACGCAAAAACTTTCACTTCCCAGCTCCATAAGAATATTGACCTCGACCTAGAAGGTCAAGGGTGAAAGGTCACTAACAATTCAGGGCGGATATAAAATCTGGTTGACTTCCGAGTGCTCTTAGTTTCAACATCCTGTATCTTTTGCTCAATGGCCTATGCCTACAGGGGGATCTCAGAACGGCATGAAGACGAAACCTTGGTCAAACTTTTTTATGTTAAGGCGTCACCCCGTCCCAAATTCACGCCTGAATGAGGCGTTAATTTTTTCGTTTCAACGTATTTAATCTTATTATTAAACTCGTCCAAAAAATTATTATATTAAGGCGTCACTCCGCCTTAAATCAGCGCCGCTATATATCTTTTTATTAAACTCGTTCAAAGATATAATAATAATAATAAAAAGTTTATTTAAAGATTTATTTAGTGAAGGCGTCACCCTCCATAAGCAAACGTAGGACGCCCTCTGACCAGGTGGGATGACTGCCAAAGACTGCTGGCAGATGCTGGATGCGACAAGCTGAAGACAGGGAATTAAAAATATAAGAAGACAGGGAATTAAAAATTCATTAGAGAAGGCTTATGTCCAGCTGTGGACTGATGTGGGCTGATGATGCTGATGACGTCATTAGACACTTCCACTCCCAAGTCTACATCCGAAGATGCATCTCTTGCGACTCCACTCATACCGGCTAATGAAGGCAAGCAAGAGGTGGGGATCTGGTAATTATTATTATTATTGTAAAATACATGTCCCGATTTCAGAGCAAAAATAATAATCAATAAGATATAATGATAATAAAATAATGATTCGTATCATTGAATAAGCCACTGTAGTATGCCAACAGATAAATAAATAAATAATGCTTGACAATCCACACATCATCTAGCTAGCCCCAAGCTAAGCAGAGCTTGTGTTATGGGCACTAGATGACTGATATATTTAATACAATAATTAAATGCATAGATATTTTTCGATCGTACAAATATTTGTTCGAGGCGGGAATCCCGTAACCTACGTCGGAGGCGGACCTTTGTCCGCCGCGCCACAGAGGTCGTTGTATTATCATAGATAGATAGTATTATCTAAATGTCTGGCGAATCGTAATCATTTGTCTGAATGATAGCATTATCTCTTGCGCCTGTTGATGACAACAAAAATGTTGTGTAACAAAAAAAAAATATTGCTGCGCTCTTACAGGGTACATGTAGTTACTTCTAAGCTAACTACCACCTAAGCGAAATCTATGTTTTTTGCAATAAATAAATGAATATGAATATGAATAAAGTAGGTATAATTTATTTAGGAACAAATTACTGGGTATGTTTATGTAAGTACTTAAGGCTCCGGGGACGTTTGAGCTTCCCGTACAAACGTAGTACCTACTAAAATGATTTGTAGTTTGACCATATTTTCATTATGCCTGGATTTCATTATGTCTGGATATTTGTATGAACATAGTGTTTATTACAGTTCCTGCCATACATACTTTTTTTATGTTCTTTTCTGAAATTAAATTAAATCTAATTCCATTTTTACATGAAAGAAAACATGTTTTTTTAGTATGTAAAAAAAAAGCTTGTGGCATAAACCTATATAAATACCATTCTAATACAAATAAAAGGAAACCATGGTAAAAATATTTTCACATTAAAAATCATTTTGTTACTACGTTTGTATGGAAAATTCGTCCGCACGGATCCTTAAGTTATATAGTTATAGATTTATATTGCCTTATAGGTCAGGGAGTATTGTTGTTCCTTTGGCGAAAGCAATAAGCGGTTTCAGTGCTACCGCGAAAGCGATACCCATGATGTAATGCAGTAGGTCAAAACGAATTCGAAAGTTTCGATCCGCAATAAGCGAAGATTTTTGAACATATAAATCAGCTTATAAAACTTTTAAAACTATCATGGTTATTAACACTAAAGTCATTTATAACGGGATATTTACCATGATGACCATACCATACCATACCTCAAAACTCTAATCATGGTAAATATCCCGTTATAAATGACTTTAGTATAAATCAGCTTGATTCAAAGTTTTAGCAAAGCTTCATAGCACTTGGCTTGCCATGTGCGTAAAACTTCAAAATATGATATCAAAATAACTTGTAGGTACAATCTAGAAATTAGAGAAAAATATTTACACGCGTTACATACGACTTAGATTTTTTTGTTTTTTCTGGGTTCTAAAACGGTCGCAGCGAAAGCGATGTACCTACCTATTTTTTTATTTGGAATTCGAAATTACTTGAAACGCTGTTGCTTCGTGAACGATTCAAGTTCTCTCACGTAAAACACGCCGCCACTCAGAGGTCAGTGACGAAATTCCCAAATAAAAAATCCCTTGGGCAAAGATTTAGTTTGTTAATTATACAGGGTTTGGGTTAAGCGACGTGTGATTCGAGAGGGAGTATCTGGCGTAGCGCATCAGCATTGCCATACAGCGAAACAATGTTTCTTTGTTTAAAAGTTTTAGATTTTAATTTCATTTCAATCTTAAGCTTTGGTTGCTTGGAAGAAGGCCGCCAATTCTGTGACCTTTTAGTGTTTGCCTTAGATAGTTATAAGTTTTTGAGAATAAAGAATTCTAATAATCTTATCTTATCCAATCTCACAGTAGACCTATCCCATCTCACCCACCCGTACCGTATAGCGTTACAAGTCCGTAACGAGAGCACCCCACGCGATCCAGTTTCAGAGTAGCACGCCGTACCCTGTTAGCTGTTTATTGCGCGGAAAATACTTCTAGTGTTTGCCGGGTTCAGATTTTGTAAGGGCTTTGTTTTGCACTTCTAGGGCAAATTGAAATACTTCATGCGGCAAAATGAGTTGGTAATACAGAGCAAATCTTTTATTATTGGAAGCAAATAGGTGCAAATAGGAAGCAATCTTTGGATATAATTTCAATATTAAATACGACAGGTGACTCATCATCCTGACGGTAACAATACCATGATAAACACTTTATTAATAATTATTACACACCAAAACAACTAATTTTCAAAAACAGGAAAATAAAAATTTACCGTAACTTAATTCAGTAGGTTCATATAATAATAACATATAGTAAATATACCATTATAGTCGCAGTTTCAAAAGTAAATATGTCCATGGTTCAACAACCCAGCGTAGTTATTTTAGGAAAATGTTATTATTGCCCTTAAGTTAGGAAGTTGGGAACATAAATCAAATGTGCCTGTTGGCAGGATGATTGTAGGACGTGACAGAGACCTTGGGGTCTATCGTACGTTTTCCTCAAAGGCCTTTTTGGGGAAAACATACGATAGACGATTTTTGGCGTAGTGAGCTAAATTTGATGGTTGCTTTTACTACAAAACTAAAGCTGTAACAATTACGTAGATCTGTACAATAAAGATCTAGTACTTATATTTAAATAATTATTGACATGTATCTAAATCACATTAAACTGAGATTTAAATTAATACATAATACCTTTATTAACAAAGAAAGAAACAATTATATAAGAAAATTAGAGCGAGTATTTACAAGAGAAACAATTAAGCTAACTGCAGACTGTTGCAAACAAACTACAGGTAGCTCAACGGATCCATATCAATACCAGTTGGCAGTGTACCCAAGATGGTGTCTGCATTGCCTCGCTGTATGGCAATGCTGATGCGCTGCGCCAAATACTGACCAGCTCTCGGGTCACACGTCGCTTAGAAAAGACGCACAGAGAATTTTTTGAAAACCTTATTTAAATTTTACTCCTTTAAAAGTTTTTTAAATTAGTGATTTTTTCATAAGTAGGCTAGATAGCCTAGCTTATATAAGCTGTACCTACCTTCGTCGCCACTTACTAAGAAGGCAAATACTAGTGCGTATTAATATCTAGATCTAAATAAGTGCCTACCAACAAAAGTAAGGCAATTACAACGCGTCCCCAACAATTATGTGAAGTTTGGACCATTTCAAAAGCTATAATATTGTCTGGACCAGTGTCGCTAGTATTCTCAATTAATATGCAAATAGGGCTGTTAAGCTAGAGCCCATGTTTATGTCTAATGAAGAGCACCTACCATTGTAACCGTCAGTAAGTAAGAATTTATTTAAAAAAAAATGACAAAATTGTATCAGTGTCAAAATGTACAAATCGATAGTGCCAAAATGTAATTATGCTGAAATATTAATAATGAAAATTAAAAGCTGGAATAATAATTTTTCAAAATCATTTATTTCAGTTAAAACACACATAAAACACACACATATAATTTATCAGCTTAATCATAAAATTACAAAATTACAACAAAACATAATTAACAAAAGTTATCATAATCACTAAGAAATGCGGGTGTGTAGCAGTGCCAACTGAGTAATAAACGTCTCAAAGTCATGATGTCAGTGTCAAAATGTACAAATCGATAGTGCCAAAATGTAATTATGCTGAAATATTAATAATGAAAATGAAAAGCTGGAATAATCATTTTTCAAAATCATTTATTTCAGTTAAAACACACATAAAACACACACATAATTTATCAGCTTAATCATAAAATTACAAAATTACAACAAAACATAATTAACAAAAGTAATCATAATCACTAAGAAATGCGTGTGTGTAGCAGTGCCAACTGAGTAATAAACGTCTCAAAGTCAGGATGTCAGTGTCAAAATGTACAAATCGATAGTGCCAAAATGTAATTATGCTGAAATGTTAATAATGAAAATGACAAGCTGGAATAATCATTTTTCAAAACCATTTATTTCAGTTTATTTCAATAATCCAGGACCCAAGATTCGTATCCAACTGTAGAAAACTATGACCTTAGTGTTTAGCTGAGGGAGAAACTTACTTTTAGTACATATTGGCCTTAGTTGATCAGCAAAACGACCAGAAACTTAGTAACTGCAAGGGTATTTAACAAAAATTCTAAATTTTTATTTTTTTACATACATACATGCTTACATTATTGAAGTTTTCATAATGAATCCCTTACTTTTTTGATAATATTCTATAGGCTATGTTCATCAAGGATTATGTATCGAGGGAATCGAACCCGCAAACTGACTTCCTGGCGGAATTTACCCCACTACGCCTCAAAGATCATCAACCGGTCAGAGGTCATCAAACCCTTTTCAGTTTCACCCATTTCTTACTGCGCTTAAGTGTAACTGACCCATTGTAATTTTTTCCGGAATTTCCCCGATAAACACTTAATGTAAGTGGTTTTGTTTGCCTTTTAGACCCCATTCTCATGTTATCGTCAAGCTCACTTATTTACATTCGAAATTGGATAGCTTATCTTGGTAGAGTTTGGTCGATATTAACTTGTTTTTTAAGCTTGGCAAGTAGATAACCTTTAGAGAAAATAAATAATAATACTTATCTCAATAAATTTCTATATCGGCGGGACTTGAACGCGCGACCTTCACTTTGAAAGGACGTGTCGTTGCCAACTGCGCCACGAAATCAAGTACCTACTCGACTAGTCGAAAATCTTTAGGATTATCTTCGGACTCTAGCGCTGTAAGCTCTACCTATATGAAACGTAGAAGTTAACAACTTATAACTATATTTCGTTCGTCTGAGAAGCAGTATCGCAACCGTCTCGCGTCGTAATCTCTAAATAGTATCCGATAACGTCAAAAACAAGGGAATCGCAAGATGAAATCCCGCCGAAATCAAAAAGAATCTTTCGCAAGGGTATTCAAAATTCATAAATTTTTACACGTTGGGTTACATTAAGTACCTATTGAAGTTTTCATAAGGTTCGCGTTATTTTTGGAAATATTTTGGAGTTCATCAGCTAAGTTCATCAGGGACAACGTAGAATTCTATTGGTGAAAGAATTTCTCAAATCGTATGAGTTATTTTCGGAGCATATTTAATCAAACAAACAATCAAATCTTTCCTCTTTACTAAAGTCATTTATAACGGTATATTATGATTTGAGTTTTGAGTTTTCCAATATTATCATACTGAAAACTCAAATAATGGTAAATATACCGTTATAAATGACTTAAGTGTTACTAACCATGATAGTTTAAAAAGATTTATCTTTCCTCTTTATAACATAAGCAATATGAGGGTTAAAGTCTTAAGTTGAGTTCTATAGGCTTGTCATTTACTACTCGACATGTATGTAGATAATATCTCCATACATATTGTGTCGATTAAGGATAAGAATAGGGTCCTCTATGCCCCATTAAGTACGTCTCCCTCAGCAGTACAAGGTCTTTACACGCCGTAAACGCAAAAACAGGACGTTCCGACGTAAACGACATTTTGCCGTAAAATCGGGCTGTTGACTCCCTACCCTAAGTCTAGGCGTGAAATTTTCCTTTAGATACAGAACACGATAGAAACCTTAGTACATTGTTACCCTAGGGTAGGAAGTAGGTAACTTATTTAGTCGCATCGCCGAATCATATACCTCCATGGATTAAATAATATAATCTACTGACATACCCACTCTTATCCTACTAATATTATAAAAGCGAAAGTTTGTAAGCATAGACGTTTGTTACTCTTTCACGCAAAAACTACTAAACAGATTTTGATGACACTTGGTACGCAGATAGTTTATGACCTGGAATAACTATAGGCCACTTTTTATACCGCAAATCCCACGGGATCGGAAGTTACGCGAGTGAAACCGCGGGCACCGATAATTATGATGAAGATATTATATCAGGTGACGACCTCTCTGGCGCGGTGGGCGAAGGTCCGCCTGCGACGCGGAATGTTGCGGGTTCGATTCATCCCTCGGACAAATATTTGTACTAGCGATCTGCAGATATTTGTTCAGGGTGTTCAGATATTTGGTCGGTTCTATGTATGATAAAAATATCTATGTATGTACATAATAATATTGTATTATGTATATCAGTCGTCTAGTACCCATAACTCAAAGCTCTGCTTAACTTGGGGCTAGATAATGCTGTGTTAATTGTCCGGCATTATTATTACTTACATTTTTAAGTTTGTTAATTTATAGAAAAAAAATTATATAAGTTTATGCTTGTAATGGAACACCCTGTCTGTGAGGAGGGTGATGGTGTCTGCGACACAGTTTTATCAAAAACTACTGCGGGCATCATCGAATTCCAATAGTTAGTCACAAACATGTAATTTGTTTCTAAATAAATAAATATAAAATTGTATTTGAAATTATTTTCGCCGCACCGCCGAATCATGTAACTCCATGAAAAATCATATATCTATTGACCTAGGTACTCATGTATCAAGGGCAAAGATAACATGTCAGTTATCTCTTTTAAAGTAGTGAATAAAATACCAAAGTCAGTCTGTATTTAGCAGTGACGAAAGATGCCGATGTTAACGATTCTCACGAATTTGCAGAGGGCTAAGATCCCCAAAGATTTTGTGGGGAAAATTTTGCCTGTCTTGGCGAAAGCTGTGAACAAGCCTATCGAGGTGAGTTGAAAATACGGGAAATAATTTGATTGTTTTCAATAATCTATTTAGTTTCTAGATAGGTACCTACCTACCAATAATCTTATAGTTTTTAGATAAGTACACTATTTAATAAGTTTTATGGGAAAACAGTTCATTTGTTTAAAGAAAGTCTTAAAAAAGTTTTTGATACAGAAATCATATATATAAGTATAGGTGCGGTTATGGAATATTTAATGTTCAATATTGTTTTGACAAAACTAGGAAAGTATAATAATTTACTATGTTTAATTTTGAAATTAGAGAAGCGAATAAACTTACGATACCTAAGCATCGTAAGTATAAACCATAAGCCATAATAAAGCCATTTAAGTTGTAATTAAAAATTTACTTACATTAAATCGGGCCATGTTCAGCACTGCATTTGTAAAACGGGTAGTAAGGTAACCTACAGATGGTTCGATTCTACTATCCGCGGTGAAATAATTATAATGACGACCTCTTTAGCGCGGTGGGCGAAGGTCCGTCTGCGATGCAGGAGTTTGCGGGTTCGATTCCCGCCTCGGAAAATATCTGTTATCTAGTACCCATAAAACAAGCTCTCCCTAGCTTGGGGCTAGATAATGCTGTGTTAATTGTCCAGCATTACTTATTTAATATCCTACCAGAGTAGCTATCTACGGATTTATATTTTCTGCTCCTAACATTCACACTCCCGTTAATTTTCCCTTAATATTCCGTTACAGAATTTTACGGTGTCAATAACACCGGACTGCATTCAGTCCATAAACGGCGATGGAGAGAAGCCCCTGATCGTGGCTACCCTCGAGTCCATCGGCCATCTTGGACCAGCGGAAAACAAAATCATTTGCAAGGCTATCGCGGATTTCATCGAGAGGGAACTTGGTATTGAACAAAAAAGGTGAACAGATCTATTTATTAAACTGTGCTCGGTGGTGAGGTCACCTCAGTCAGGTTTCATCATCAGCAGCCTGTTACCTGTGAACTACAAACCGATTACCAGTTGTAGACCCAGTCAGAATGTTGTCGGTATTGTCTAAGGTATTCGGTCTTCGGTTTCAGCTATTTACACAATAAGAAAGTGACAATCAAAGTCCAGGCTAGGTTCGAAATGCCAAACTGAAGCCGATTATAATGCAAGCAATCTGAAAACCAGCGCTACTTTTCATTAATGTGAAGTAGCATTATGCTGAGGTGGAACCTTTTGGCCCGCGCCGTTACAGCATGGAGCATGAGAACTGGTAAGCTACTGAGTGTAAGTCTTGCACTCGATAGCTTACTTTGTTCTAGTATTAAGTATTAATTTGTATAAGTATTTGTATAATTATTACTGTTTGTCGATTTATATTTTATTACTGTTTTAGTTCTGTGCTGTGATTGAGTTGATATTTAAGTAATCTCTACCAATTTACGTGTTCTGTGCTATCTATCACAGTCTACGTGGCCACCTTGAAACCAGCTTCTGCTGTGGACCGTACACTAACACTGCGCTATGCAGACGCTCTGTTATTAATAAATTATAAATCTGCTATTAATAACCACTACAGGCAACTAGCTGTTTATATAAAAACTTCATAAACGGCTAACAAAATCTTCAATTCCAATTGATTCTTTTTCAATATGCGTAGGTAAGAAAATAACTAACATATATAATTAGGTATGTAAGCGCTTACCTAAGGTTCTGAAAGCTTCGTACCTAATAATTTCCACAAAAGCTGCAGGTTATTATTAAGCAAAGTTGGACGACTATTTATTTATGATATTACCTTATTAATTTAAGGTAAAAATTAGGTTAGTGAGATCATCAACAAGAAAATTCTTAGAACCACCACAAAATCGACCACTTATAAAACTTTTAATTATGTCACTAAAAATACTTAAATATAACTTTTACGATAGAACATCAAAATATTTGCATGTCCTTTTTCCGAAGTCCGTGCATGCCCTAGTCAAAAATATGTTCTGCTAGTAATTAGTTTTTACCGCATCCTACCATAAATACCATTAAGTACCTATCTAGGTAACCTGAGGTTAGAAAGATGAATATTCTCACACCATTATAGATAACGTAATCAACAACTAGGTACATACCTAGGTACAGTGCGCGTCAGAATGAAGTAAGTACCCCCCTTAGGTAGGTAGGTACTTCTAATTCCCTTGTAACTTGTCACATATTTTCACATGCAAAAATTTATCGCGTCGCCGCTCAGGATCGAACCGCCCACCCAAAATACTCAAAGTCTGAAATTCCCAACAATAACAACTATTGTGTCCCACATACATTGAGATAGGGGGGTACTTATATGTGACGCGGACTGGACATAGTTTGAGATGCTCAAAGTTTATCATTATTTTGATACAGAAATCATATTTTTTTGTTGATAAAGAGGACAAAAATATTTTCAACGTACATTCGGTTTTATACTGATATTTTGAGTCACATTCCATACGTCAAACCCACTACCTATTGTCTAATCATTGCTTCGTCAAGTTATCTTTCAACCACAGAACAATATTACTCTCCCTTTCAACCAATTTACATTTACAGTCAAATTCTCTTTTCTTCAAATCTTTTGTTTATTTAGGTATTTATGACGTCGTATTTTTTTTATTTATGTAGGTTCTGTATAGTATACATTAGGCTACAATACGCCACCGTCTATTACTGTACACGAGTTACGTGTCCATCCAAAGGTTGTCTGGAAGAAATCGCTCTCCGAACAAAGGCTTAGCGATAAGGCCGCCCATTGTGCAACTGTTTGTGCTTATTTTTTTCTGTTCTGTTATTTTATTAATGTTATTATCTATCTTGGTGTGCAATGTATTCTAATACAAATAATAGTACATGGTGATAATATGCTCAAATTAAAAATCATTTTGCGTAAATCATCATACGCCGCGCCGTGTGGTGCCGGCATAGAATTTCACCACCCCAACTCTTCCCGTGGGTGTCGTAAGAGGCGACTAAGGGAAACACAGCGGGGGGCGGGCAGCAGCGCCTTCTGCAGAACAACTACACCGAACTGCGATCCCCAACCCGCATGCCCAGCGTGGGGATTATGGGCAATAACCCCCAAATAATGATGTCATCTATGGCGCTCATTAGGGGAGGCCTATGTCCAACAGTGGACTATTATAGGCTGGTGATGATGATGATGATGATGAAAAATCATTTTGGTATTACGTTTGTATGGGAAATTCATCCGTGCCCGGAACCTTAACACCTTCGTTGTGAGCACTAATCGACTAACAGCCGGTTCACACATGTCTCCGTTTTACTGTTCCGTTTTATCGTGTACGTAGTTTTTTCGTCGATGGCGTATGTGGTTGTATGAGCGACTTCACACATGGCACAGTATTCTGTATACAGATCGACGAATAAAATACGTACACGATAAAACGGAACAGTAAAACGGAGACATGTGTGAACGGGCCGTAACCAAGCGAGTGATTGATTATGGGCAGAAACTCTTGTTTGGGGGCAAGCTTAGGATATGTTCTTCTGATTAATTAAAATAATGTTAAATCTTCCAAATTAATAACTGCAATCTTTTGGAGACATCTCTATGAAAACAAACTGAAATACCTAATTTAAACTAATATACATTTTTGTTTCAGAATAAGCCTAGTCTTCTACGATTTGAAAGCAACTGACGTCGCGAGAGGATCAAATTTGATTGGATAGGAAACACTGAACCACCAATTATATTAAGAGTTTGACTTAATAGACTTAATAATATTTGTAACTATAGTAATGCTAACAAGTTAGTCTTTTAGTCTATTGTCTTGACATTTCTAGACTCAAGCAGTATAGACATAAATTGCTGCATATTCATTTTTCAAAATCTCTTTAAAATTCATTTAGAAATGTATCATATGACCAAGAAACCTTCTCTATTTTGTGTCGATTTAGTTTATAAAAAAAACACTAGAATAGCTCTTACAACCAATATAATAACCCCAAATGCATGACAAATAACCACAACTACAATATTATATCTTTACATGGAACTTCAAATAAATAGAATTATTTATTTTACAATTTATTTTATTCCATAACACACTTATCCTCCGCATACATTTAGATACATAGCTTAATACTTATTAATATGCATATAGTAGGTCTAAAGCCATTCTATTATAATTATAACATAACAATAAAATGGCCATATTTCATTACCTATACAATTTTTAATAACTAATTCCAGAATATTTTACTCTGTTAACCCTAACAATTCATAAATTATCTTATAATTTACTGTAATTAGTTATTAAAAACATGAAAAATGGTGTCAATCCACGTCACCAAACTAAACTAATTTGACAGGTCTAAAAATTACCTTGTTATTTTAATAATGTTTACTATTATTTTTGGTCACTAGCAGTTCTTATCTGATGCGTGCACATCTTAGCCTTAGTGCACTTAAAATATTAATTGTTTGAAACGGATTAATTGTTATTATTCCTATTGTCAATTTCAATTGTTTTAAAAGGGACTATCACCATTTTTAGTGCTGCCAAATTAGTTTATGTTACTTTTGGCAAAATCTGAATTGACAATAAGTTATCAAAATTGAACTAACTTAATAAACATGTACCATTCCATAGATAAATGTCCAGAATAAGACATAAGTGAAGAGTGCTCCAAAAAATCCATTAGTCAGAAGACTTTGCCGAGAGACGTAGTATTTGCTCCAATCTGGACCAGCCTTACCCAATAGCATGACCCAGAGGCTTATCACGGCAAAGACATAGAATGCAAAACCGTACAATCCTGTCAGGCCCAGGACACCTGGAAATAAGGAGAAAATAATATAAATGAGAATTGCTGCACAATTCACATAGCATCGCCTAGCCCCAAGGTAGGCAGAGCTTGTGTTTTGGGTACTAGATGACTGATATACATAATAGAATATATTAAATAGATATTTATTTATTTTATGTATAAATGTATAGAAAATGACCAGAACACCCTGTATAAATATATGCAGATTGTACAAAAAAAATTCACGAGGTGAGTATCGAACCCGCAACGAAGGAACATACTTTATCTACTTCAAAACTTAGTAAACAAGCACCTAAGGCAACTTACATTTACAATATACTAAGTTCATTGTAGGCACTCTTTTTTAGTAATGGCTGAGAAGTGTAAATACAGTTGCAATTATTTTATTCTGTTATGTTCTTAACTCGTTAATAACCTCTACATTTTATCAAGTGCATATTGAAGAGCAAAATAGGCATCCACTCAGCATTATGCTGGATAAACACTGACTTGTCGATGTCATCTACCCAATACCCATGGCTGCTGAAAGCATGCAAGGAGAATGGTGCATTTTAGTCCACATGCTTTTAGTTAGTTTATTGGAACATAATAATATATTTGGTAGTTTAATCTTACTATCATACTCTTCTATCTTTGACTGAGCCATAAAAAACAACCATTGGTTTCTCTAATGCATATCAATGGTCAAAACTTTAAATATTTGATTGATCAAAGCTGTGGACACTTCAGTGTATGTATGTAATGTTGGACCTTATAGGACAGCAGTCCTATAAGATTATGATGTGACTAAATCGTAAACCAATTTTTTTATTAACGTTGGAGTAAAACAAATTGGAAAATTGTGGATGAAGTTCTTATGACCGATGAAGCTGGCATGCGAAATAGTAGGTGTACTCAGTACTCAGCAGTATATGTTTGCTGTGTGCAAAAGTGAATCCTATTCATTTTCGAACAATAAAAACCAACAAATTCACCTGCAGTGGACCCAGATATTGCTGCCATGGATGTTCGACAGTATTCCACGACCGCAGCATTGTTCCTCAGCGCCGCCTCACTGTAAGCTATAGGCTCAGGCTTGCTCTCCTTTACTTTTGTAATTGTAACAGACATTTTGTTTGTTATGATGTTACAACGTCTACATTCACAGTTTCCCGTAGGATTTCTTGCCTTCTGAATTTTATGGGAAATGGGATTCACATCACATCACTTCAGGAAATTAGTATGACCGATTTTTTTTTCTCGCTAGACACTGACATAAACAACAGACAACACAGTTTGCCTCAACTGACACTGACAACGTTTTTTCTAGTAATGTCTGTGTGAATGTCTTGCATAGCTTTATGCTTCGGTTAATAGAGTTTTATGGAAAAAAGGAGAAAAAAGGCCACTTTCTCTTAGTGGTGTTCCTCTATTAAAACCTTTGAGCTTTGAGACACAATCCTAAGAAAAAATATTACACTAGACCTTTAAAATAATTTATATTTATTTATTATAAAATAATATAAACTCTATATACTTTACATGTGAAAACTTGAACAGCCAGTCGACCAAATTAGGCCGATACAGGCCAATATACTACAGTGGCATATCAGCCAGAAAAACCAACAACGATGATTGCTTACTTTTTTATCTAACGAACATTAAGTGCATTACTACCAAAAACATTGTTTAAAAATCATACCTAACATAATAGATTGCAAACACTTCCGCTAGTTAGCAACTCGCTCGATAATATTAGAAACCCAGCCACGATTTGAGCGACGACGCGCGACGACGAGACGAGCGACGACCACGACGACGACGCAACGCTACCATACCACCCAGAAATATAGATAACGGACCTGAGAACGGACCGCAAAACCAAACCACTACCACTATTTGACATTTGTTTGTTTGTGTGCGTTTTCGCGGTACTTGTGAGCCGAGCGTGCGTGAGCGTCTGTGAATGAACTCAAGAAATCAAATTTATGTTTGTAATTTTAAGAAATGCTAATCTAGTGATTCGTGAAAACTTTAAAAGCCACAAAATAATCGATCGGTTATCTTCTGTGGGCTATTAGCTCGAGTAATCGTGCAATTTTGCTGTAAGAAAAATGGCGCGCGTTTGACTGTGCCAGTGACTGGAAGCATTCTCGTTGAAATTGGGACTTTGCTCGTGTGAATTTCAAACGCTCTTTGATCGAGTAAAGTTTTCTGGAACTGTAATAAATGAGGATTCCAAAAACGTAGTTGTAAACTACCTAGCTTCTGTGAGTTTTGTGCTAAAAAAGAAACCAAGTTTTCGATTTATCACGATTGGACTGAGCTGTGGTTGCCTGCCTATCGTACCTACTGGCGAGTGCAAATTACGCTTTGTGACGCTATCAATCTACATAACGCATCGGTGAGTCCTCTGTTCATGATTCTAATTCATAACTTCACTGTTTTTCGCGAAGTAAACAGATATTTTAAACAAATATAGGATTAACCTATTTGCCTTGCAAAACGAAACTTCATTTTGATTCTTTTGTTTCAGTGGGGCAAGATACCACATTTTTGCTGATTGGATTCTATAAATAGAGTGTTGCATTCATAAATAATACCAAATTTTGATACTTCTGACACAAAATTCATCTTTTGTATGAAATATTTGCATTTCAGTTCACAACTCACGATGTTCCTATCGTTACGTCAGCGCAATTTCAACGGATCCAATTAATCTGTGTTGCAACAAAATGGATGACACAGACGGGAAAATGAATATGGGCTATGGAAAAAAACTTCTTAACCCGTTTGCGGTCAAGAAACCAAAGAAGCGTTCCTTGGTGGAACGTGAACTTGAGACCAATATGACATCTCGTATAACAATACCTGTCACTGTAGCTGAAGGTTTAAGCGCCAGTCGATATGGACGAGCTCGTCGCAAGAAAAATTGGGATGATACTAACACTTCTATAGAATCAATTAAGTCTCCTACTTCAGGAAAAACTCCTGTCAAGAAATCTCCTGTGAGACAGTCTACTTCCAGTGTAAGTGACAGATCCTCCTCCAAGAAAGACACATCTAAAAAGGCATTACAGAATTCCATCCAAAATATTGGCAACATTTATGAAGAGAACAAATTTTCAAATTGTATTAACATGAAGAATGACTCAAAAGGTTCAGGGATAAAGTCACCAAAAGTCTATGTACAAAAAGATCTGATCCAAAACCGTGATGATGATGATGATATTATCCTAATCAAAGATCTATTTTCACCTAAAAGTACATCTAAGAGTACTCCAAAATCTAATAGAAAACGAATAAAGCCATTACTATCTTCAGAAAAAATCCAATCTAGTTCCAAGAAACAAAATGGGCACATTGCATGTGTAAATGTTGATAATGCATCAGTTGTAAAAGCATTAGATTTTGATGTCATCAAACATGATGCTGGTAACAAAAATTCTCATGATGGTAACAAAATTGACTCTAGTGGTAACAAGAAGAAGAAAGATGAGATTGATCCAAAATCAGGTCCCAATGAGGTATTTGAAATAGAGGCAGCAAGCTTGTATCAAGTTGGAGATTTGGCTTGGGCTCGAATGGGTACCTTTCCCTTTTGGCCCTGTATTATAACCAGGGATCCAGCTAACAACCTGTTTGTTAGAAGGAAGTGTGAGTATATCAAGAGTTATATTATTACAACAATATTATTAGATAATGAAAAAAATTGTATGTTTATAAGTCAATATATTATAATATTGTATTATGTTTATGAGTCATCTAGTACCCTTAAAACAAGCTCTGCTTATCTTGGGGCTGCTGTGTGGATTGTCCGGCATTATTTATTTATTTTTGTTTATTGCCTTTACAACTTACTGAAGATATCCATATTACTTAAATAAACTAATCATTATCATATCACTACATACATACTTAAATCTAAAAATATGTAAATACAAAAAGTATGTTTAAAAAAAATTTATATTAATAAATACATTTGAATCTATATTTCTTAAAATAAAAATAATTATAAAAGGGCCATAGCTCCACTGCAGAGGAAAGATTTATTTTTTATAGATAATGTTATGTAGCTGAATACTCAATAAATTATTGCATTCTATAGAATATACATACTTATATGTATAGAGTTATAATCTATGTATCAGAATGAACCCTTCTGGGGAACACAATATACTCCATAAATATTAGAATACTAATAATATATGTTACTAGTATTGTAATATTTATGGTTGTATCTATGATTTTAAAATATGCTGAGGATTTCAATAAGCAAAAGTATTTCCCTTGTAGCTTCATACTTAGAGTCTATTGTAAACATTGCACTATTTGTAGTGTTAGGAATAACATTCCATTATTTTTACTTCCAGTGTTTGGCCGAGTTGTACATGATATCTTCCACGTAACATTCTTCGCTGACAATGGCAGACGGAGCTGGGTTGTTGACAATATGCTGAGACATTACAAGGGACTTAATGAGTTTATCTCTACTAGGGATAAATTCACTGTTGAGGTAAAAATCTCTACTCATTTTGTTGTATGAAAGCTCTGTGGTGCAGCAGGCAAAGGTTGTCCTGCGACGCGTGGTTCGATTCCCGCTTATTTTTTATACGATCTCCAAAAAAAGAATTAAAAAAGAACAAATATCTATTTATTCTGTGGTGGATGCAACAAGCTGAAGACAGAAAGCTATTGCGCCTATTTCAAGGGGTATGTTCAGCAGTTGCCTCATGCCTAGGCTTATGATGATGTGTAGTGTATTTAGTAGCTTGGAGATAGATAGATGAGGCTTTGTAGTCCAGCATTGTAGTTTAATTATTTATGTTGAGGTAAATCCATTGAATGCTAGATTTTTGCGGTGCATATTATAATATTTACACCAATGTAGGAAAAAGCATACATAAAAGCATGTTCAGTGCTCAAATAAAGATAAACTTGACAAGATCCATAGCAATGTAAGAAAAAGTATGTTGACATGGCGCCATCTAGTTGTATAAGGTGAAACATTACACTATAGAAATTCTAACCTTGTTCTTTGTTTTTTAATTGATTTTCTCTTTACTTCAAAAACTCTTCCAATAAATATAATTCTTATAATAGATGTGAAAGAGAGACCACTAGCATGTTTATATCATATATTTTTGTTACATATTTATATTGTCTATTTCAATCTAAATATGCGTTTTTAGATACATGATAATATTAATATAGCTAAGTGCAACATTGAAATTCGTGTAAATCTTCAAGTTAAACTAATCTTTCCAGGACAAGAAAAAAGATCCAAGATTGTATGCAGCCTTCTTCATCTCTGAGAAGAAACAGAGCCTCTGGAATGCATCTGTTGAAGAGGCAGAAATTATAAACCGCGAGCCTAAACGAACTCGAGTAGACGTTTTTCATGACGCACTTTATAAAGCAAGGGAATCAAAAAAACGAAAAAGCGGCAAAGTATCTAATAGGACTGATAGCGATGTTTCGTTGAGCGAAAGCTTATACGATTCATTGTTTTCGGAAGATGACAGTAAAGAAGATTCAATCCGCACAAGAAATAGGACCAAAAATAGGTCGTTGGATGTATCTGAAATAGTTACTGCATGCTTAGACAATATGGCCGCTAAGACAGGTAACATTAAAATTCAAAGGCAGTCTCATATGGATAGATGGCTACAGAAAGCCAAATCTAAAACGCCGGAGAAAGCGAAAACAAAAAATGATCAAACCCCCATAAAAGTTCCCACCGTCATTCTGAAAACGGAGCCTTCCGATAATCTTGCAACCCAACAAACACTTAAAGTCGAACACAATAAAGTCGAACAACTCGTAAAAAATAATAAAAAGAGAAAGTTGCCTCCCAAAGAGGTTAACATTACAAAAGTCTATGGCTTAAGAAGGTCTTACGAATCTGAAAATTCATTTAAACAACAAAATAAAAATAAATCAAATGATAAAATTACTGATAATGACACAATTACAGTTACAGATGTACATTCAACACGAAATGAACTTTCGGAAAAATTAGTAGTTAATATTGATGAAAAAACATTAGCAACTGGGCTACCAAAAAAAAATCAAATCATTAATATCGATGAAAATGTGGACGTAAAAGTATCAGACGAAATTCCTACAACAATTAAAAATATAGTTGTCAAGGAAATATCTAATCCAAGAACTGTGCCTGAAAAAACATCAGAAGTTGACTTTGTTTACATAGAAATAAAACCAGAAGTAATGGAACTGGATGTAAACAAAGAAAATGACGTCCAAGTTTCATTTAATTCATCAACTGCTGAGGAAATGACTGTTATTATTGATCGACCTGTCAAAATTGAAAAAGAATCATCAGTTACAGATAATGGTTCTTTAGAAAGCGAAAAATTGTCCACTAATACTTCAAACGGATCAGTTAACATTGAGAGACTGATAGAACCCAGCGTTTCGATTGAGTCCGATAATACAAAGTCTTCACAAGAAGACATCGAAATAGTTGAAAAATCTACCATTAATCCTGAAAAAAAATCATCGCCTTTAAAAAACAATGAAATGGTGTTGATTCCTGAAAACATTACATTAACAGATGATGAAAGTAACTCTGTGACGTCATTTGATGAACCTAACCGTAGATCATTAGATATTGAACATAATAAAAGTAACTATACACTGAACGAAAGAACAATAGTGGATGTGGTGGATCTAATTGACAAAGATAAATCTATTGTTAATGATAATCTTCTAGATTCGACGGATAAACAGCACAGCTCCGTTACTAATGACATTTCAGTTGTGAAAACAAATGAACAAATCGAAAAGGCTGATGAACAAAAAAATAATTCTTTATCGTTTGACGACATTGCAGACAATGACGTCTCTATGACTGAGAAAGATTTGCTGAATCGAAGTGGTGATTCAGCATCTATCCTTCAGATAGACAGTGAAAATATCGGTTTGGTTGAAGAACCTGTCTATAATCCATTACTGACTGGTAACACATTATCGCCGAAAAACAGTAAAACTGAAGTTGTAATTAAAGATTGTTGTGAGGAATCGGAAAATAATGTATACGAAAATTCAAATAATCGCGATACCACGAATCCTTTTTTAGATGACAGTCGCAATATTGACTGCGTTGACTCAGCCATAGTCAACAGGGAACATTTTTTTCGCGCAGAAGATATGAACAAACCTCCGGATTTGCCACCTTATCAGAAAAATTGTGAAGTGGATCAAATGAATAGTGATTATGCTGAAGACTCTGATGATGAACCATCACCAGAATTTGAACCTTTAGAAGAAGAAATAAAGGAGGATTTTCGACAGCACATGATGTGTATTGAAAGTAACATTACTGACAGAAAAGATGAAGCTCAACTTGTCAAAGTCTGCAATGAAATTGCTGTATTTGAGGAATCAAAATTCAAACTTATCGATATTACATCAAACATTGGCAAAATCAATCACATACAATTGCCAGAAATGAATATAGCTAATACAACACTCAATGACGACCAAATTCTATCAGAGCTTAGTCTCGAAAGCGACAAGCTTATATCTAGTCCAACTACTGCAGTGTCAGAAAATAAAGAGGTTAAAAGTGAAATACTAGAAAGTATCTCCGACGTCACTGCTTCAGTAGAAACCAAACTAAAATCCCCATACGACAAAAAGAGGTACAACCTATCCTTGAAGAAAGATAAACTAAATACTAAACGTATAAATGAATGTGAAGCGTCTTTGGTCACTGAAAATACTGTTAATCCATTGTATAAAACCATAGACCAAATAGAAGAAATAATAAAGAGCAAACCCAAGAGACTTCCGATCGAAAACGGGGAAGTATGCATCCCCGGGATAGTACACAATGAATTTAAAAAGGAAATAGATACTCCTGAAATTGAAGATGTTGATTTTGATATCGACAACGCGTCTGTAAGCTCAGAAGATAGTGAGGTTTCCCTACCGCATAATAATATACCAGCTAGAAGAAGTCTAAGGTCCAAACCTGATAGAAAGGTCGGATTAGAAGATCCAGACTTCCTAGCTTATATGGAACTCAGACAAGATGATTTGATGGAAGAACATCCTGACCTATCCAGAGACGACATAGTTTTGTATCTTTATAAAACCTATACTTACTCACAGAACTTGGAACCTGAAGTCAAACTGGAAGAATCACCTCTAAAAGTAAAACAAGCATGTAAACAAGAAACACCAACACCGCCTCGTCAGAAGAAGTCTAAAAAACACGTGCAGCCTAAGAATACCATAGAAAACTTTTTCCGAGATAAAGTCAATAAGAGTACAAGAAGTGAGAGAGAAAGCTCAGAAAACGCTGGACCTTCTGTAAACAATGAACAAGTAACACCTAAGAGAGAAACTCTAATGGTTTCACCGGTAGATTCAGGCTTAGGAAACAGCAAAGACAGTAATGAAGTCTACACGCCTGTATCAAAAAGAAGTAATAAATCAATAACACCTAAAGACTTGACAGAGGTAACTAAAGAAATTAAAAAGGAACTAATTAATGAAACAAACAAGTCAAGTTCACCTAAAACACCTAAGAGACTACGGAAGAAAACTATTTCGCCTAGAGTATTGCGATGCGAGTCTAATATGACAGTGAAAACAGTAGATTCAATGGATAAAAGAGTGCCAGTCGTTGTAATAAGTCCTATGAAAGAATATAAAGCTATAAAAACAGACCCCGAACCCCTTCCATGTGATAATAAACAAGATGAAACGAAAGATGTAAAGATAACTGTTGATAAAAATAAAAAAGTTGAAGAAAGTAAAACAGTTATTGAAACACAGCACGTAGCAGTTATTGAAACGAAACATGAAAATGTGGAAACGGAATCGATGGATACAGAAACTGAAGTACCTTTGCGTCAGTTAAGATCCAAAGTCCTTCAAGAGAAACAGCTCAATGCATTAAAAAAGGAAATCTTAGAACTTAAAGATGAAGTCGAAGAAACAGCATCTGTTAGTTCCGACAACGAACCCCTAATCAAACCAGCGAAAAAGAAAAGCGTTGAAGGTTCATACGACGATCCGGATTTTCTAAAATACTTGGAGTTGAAACAAGATGCCTTGATGGATGAAAATCCTCACTTATCCCACAATGAAATGACGGCATACTTATACAAAACGTGGCTTTACGAAAAAGATTCTAAATCAGAAATACGAAAGAATGATGAAATTGAGTCATCAAATCTAGTCAAAGGGCTAAATCCGGAACCAGTTGTACCGCAGCGGAAGGCAAAGCGAAAGCCTAAAGTGGAGAAAGTTGAGCTGGACGAAATAATTCCCAAAGAAAAACCCAAAAGAAAAACTTTATCGCACTATTATAATGAAGAACTTCTTTCTGACGTTGAAGAAGAATTAGAAGTATTCGAGATTTTCAAGACCAAAAAGACGGCAATAACCGTTGTATCGAAACCAGATTCACCTAAGAAAGAACGTGAAACTGCTACCAAATCTGAAGTTTGCAATAACGAAGTTGAAGATATATGCGAGGAAATCAACACGCTGGACGATGTTGAACTTTATTTCAAGCAGCTCGTGTCTCCCAAACCCAGCGTCTTCAAAGGTCTGATCCGTGAAAAGGTTTGCGGCATTTGCGAAGATATATCTAACTTGATAAAGTGTAACGTCTGCCACGGAATGTTTCATTATGAATGCGTGAATAGAGTTGTTGAAGTAACAGATACTGAAAAACCGTCCGTAACAAGAGGCAGGAAGAAAAAGAAAAAACCACTGAACGGCAGAAAATCTAATGACGAGCACCATGATATCTCAGAAGAAAATATATCTATAGAAGAAACTGAAAGTTTCACTATAGACGCGACGACGCTCGAATCTGAACTTGAAGCCAAGATGAAAGAAATCATGGAAAAAGAAGCGCAAATTAACTACGATTCCTACTCAAGCGACGACGGCATAGATTGGTCAGAAACTATCCCTGGTAAATGCGAACTAGTCGACGTTAAACTAAAGAAACGAAACCCTCCTATGGACATATCAAACTTCAAATGCAACAACTGTTCAAAATACGACAGACCAATCTGTTTCGTGTGTAAATCAGCTGTCTCTAAAACCGGCGTCAAAATCCGGCAGAAGTGCAACGTGGCTCACTGCCATAGCTATTACCACGTCGAATGCTTAGACCATTGGCCTCAAACGCAGCTAAACGCGGGAGAATGGTCGAAGACGAAACGCGACATCTTGAAGCAAGAAGTTTTAACCTGCCCCAGACACGTCTGCCATACATGCGTATCGGATGACCCGAGAGGCTGCAAGACTCGATTTAGTGGAGATAAGCTAGCGAAGTGCGTACGATGCCCGGCAACTTACCATTCGTTCAACAAGTGTCTGCCGGCGGGAACGCAGATATTGACGGCGTCGTTCATCATATGTCCGAGGCATTATGAGCATAGGTAAGTTCTTGGTACAATTATCTATTCACTAGCAGTCCGCCCAGTCTTCGCACGGGTTTTTACAAAAAAATTCTTTGTCATGCAGATCCCTAACTGTTTATATAGTCTATAGCCTATGTTCATCGGGAAAATTTAGGATTCTAATGGTGCCAGAATTTTTCTAATCTATATTCTACTTCAAAACATTTTTATTAATATTTAAAGGAGATAGGAACAATCGGGATTTCTTTTTCCCGATTGTTCCTAGTGAGAACGCAGGGGTAGGTACAATCGGGAATAGGCGATGTCACAATAACGAGACCGAAACTCAAGTGGCATAAGATTTGGGGCCTTAACTCAGCCATGCTTGAAACAGAAGGTTTTGATTCCCGGCACAGAACAAATATTTGTATGATATGCAGTGTTTGTTGCTGAGTGGGTTTATAAGTATGTATATTAATTATCTGATGCCCATAATACAAGCTCTGCTTACTTTAGGGTCAGCATTCTAGATAAATCTTAAGTATTTAATGTAAGGTTTCTAGGATATAATCTCTTATTCTGTTAAATTTAAGCTTCTGGTTTTCTAATAAATAAATTAATAAAAACGCCCTATTAAATGACAGAATAATGAACCTTATCCCCCGTATTTCCGTCCACAGGCCAGGAAAAGTCCCTTGCCACGTGAACACAGGCTGGTGCTTCATTTGTGCGCTAGGCGGCTCCCTTATCTGCTGTGAATACTGCCCAACTTCTTTCCATGCTGAGTGTCTGAACATAAAGCCACCGGAAGGTAAGTTTCTAATTCATTTCGTGAAGCTTTCTTGTCATTTACTTCCTCCGGCTGCGACGCCACCCCTTCAGCCTTATTGTCTAACTTGAAATCCATTACCAGTAAACTGTATAACCAGTTGTAGACCCAGTCAGAATGGCCTTCGGTTTCAGCTATTTACACAATAGTGACAATCGAAGTCCAGGCTAGGTTTGAATTGCCAAACTGAAGCCGATTACGATTACCAGTTGAGGTAGACAATAGAGCCGCAGATCGCATCGATATTTATTGGTGGGGCAATGAATGACGAAATGCATTTTGGATTATTTTAATGCTAGTAGTCAATGAGATAAGAGATAAATTTAATATTATTCCCCAATCGTGCTGTGAAGACTTAGAACCAGTGGAATCAATAAGTGTCCCCTCAGTGAACTCTTTTAAAAATAGACTGGACCAATATCTTAAGAGAACTTACAAGGACTAAGATGCGCGCACGAGCTTTATACGATATGCACGCCTCAGCTTTAGAGCTGTCTGGGTATCAGAAATAATAATAATTATTATTTATTTTGACAACCTTTTGTGTAGCGCGGTGGGTGAAAAACCGCCTGTGATGCAGGAGGTTGCGGGTTCGATTCCCGCCTCGGAACAAATATTTATACGATCTGCAGGTAGTTCAGAGTGTTCTGGTCGTTTTCTATGTATAATAAAAAATATCTATCTATGTAATAATATTGTATTATGTATGTATATATTGTAGTACCCACAATACAAGCTCTGTTTAGATTGGGGCTAGATGTACTGTGTGGATTGTCCGGCATTATTTATTTATTTTCAGGTAATTACATGTGTGAAGATTGTGAAACGGGCCGTCTGCCCCTCTACGGAGAGATGGTGTGGGTGAAACTTGGCCATTACCGGTAAGATCTAACAAGCATTACATTTGAAATCAGCAAAACTAACAGAAATTTAGAAACCCCCGGCGCGCGATTAACAGTTGTTGACTTACGCTTCTTATTCATAAATTTTAACAATACATAAAATATTATCAAGAACGCTTTTTAGTCGATATAAATGTTTTAATCAACGATGTTAATGCTTGGCCAGATATCCCTCCATTCCAGACCGACAATAGCATGTAAGATTTTACTATAAAAACTATCGTAGTTTGATGAATTCATTATGAATGTAAGCGGGTTCTCACTCAGTGAGCGCATTGAGGCGGTACGGGCGCGACGTGAGCCGCACTCACCCTGATGAAGTCGTTAAGGGATGCAACGTTGGTGTTCTTACAACATATAATAGGTTCGTAGTTAACCCGCTTACATTCATAATGAAAGCATGTAAGATATTTAATGTTACTGTACTGGTGGTTTCTTTACGCTTCCGTTAGTGGACTAAAAATTTAAAAGAAAATTTATATACTAATAATTACAATAAGTTATTGGATAAAATTTTACTTGTTTTGCTTATTTTGTAAGCCTAAAGATATTAAATTATCTCAATTTTTTTGTTTAATATCCGTGCGAAGTCGGGGCGGACTGCTAGGTTTTTTATATTTCTAATAATATATGACGAAGGAAGAACCCTAGTTGCGATTTTTTAAGTGGGTGACGTCACTACCATCATTGTCCCCTTGGTAGAAGTCCTTTCCATCCAACCGACGACTCGATCAAAAGATTCCTGGCCCGAACGATCCCACGACACAGTTGGTGACGTCACCAGTGATGACGACGTCACGATTTTCGTTGTCCGGATATTCCTCGATAGAAGGTAGTCTCAATGAAACAACAGTTAGAAACAAGAAAGTTTGATTTATTCCAGGGAGGTCCGTTCCCTCCGACGGACGGCTCGAGAAAGACTGAATGTTTTACTCGCCCGGTGGCTTTATTTATAGCAAAAGGTCGCCTAGCGTTTTCACAATAATAAAGGAGCAAACTCGGGGCTATGTTTTTGAATTATCACAAAGTTCTTAAAGGAAACCTAACCAAGTCGAACTTAGTTAATTTTAGAGGTTTAGTCACTCAATTAACTCTTAAAACTAGATTGTAGTGTAGTGATAACGTCTTCGCGCCGACATAATATGTATATCTATCGGTTAGACCCAAATAAACAGATTTCTCTCATTTCAGTTGGTGGCCCGGCGTGATTCTACATCCGTCTGAGATTCCGGATAACATAATGGCGGTCAAACACGGCTTGGGAGAGTTCGTGGTTCGATTCTTTGGGCAGTATGACCACTACTGGGTGAATAGGGGCCGCGTGTTTCCTTATCAAGAAGGTAATGTATTATGATGTATTGTATATTATGCATTTATTTTGGTTTTATTTATATAATATATACGACCTGCTCCGGCTTCGCACGGGTGCATTGCTGGTACAAAAACCTTCCTATGGAATCATATGTCAATTAAAAAAACCGCATCAAAATCCGTTGCGTAGTTTTAAAGATTTAAGCATATATAGGGATATAGGGACAGAGAAAACGACTTTGTTTTATACGACTAGTGACTAGCAGTCCGTCACTTCACGGCTTTATAAATTTTTTATTATTATTTTGAGTTTGCGTATGTTTGTAATGAATAAAGTCAAAAACTACTGAGCACTATTGGAAACCTACATTCACCCTAAGGAACATAGGCTATATTTATTTGTAGAATGAATAAGGGATCCTTAATAAAACTTTAGTAACATAACCCAAGTTGTAAAAAAAAAACCCTAAAACATCTTTAGTCTCATGCGCTGTGGAAACTATTAAAGATAGAACTTAATAATGTTCAATTTTATTAAATTTGTTGTACGTGAATCATATAGAGGGCGCTGTTTGAAACATTCCGGCCTATTCTAACAGATAGTGAGAATAACATAATTATGCGCCGTTATTGTCCAAGAGTCCTGTAAGGTCTAAAGGAAATAAAGCACTTTGATTTTGATTTTGATTTTTTTTTTTGTTTCATCTAGTACCCATAACACAAGCTCTGCTTAGCTTGGGGCTAGATGATGCTGTGTGGATTGTCCAGCATTATTATTTAACTCATTCATTACACATCGGCTAACAAAAACCAGCTAATATTTTGTTTTTTTTTTAAGGTGACTCTGGCAGAGTATCGGGCCAGAAGTCTAAGATCGACGCCGCTTTTACAACAGCTATGGAACATGCGCAGAGGGCTTACGGTATACTCAAAAGTAAGTATGTGTTCTGTGGGATCATACTTTTGAAATTATCATGGTTTTTTTTATAAACGAAGCCGACGAGCCGGTTAATTTAAGGACCAAGTATCTCTTTATGATATGAAACCTAACAAAATGAAAACCAAAAGGAAAATAATGTTCCAAAATTTCAAGTCACGTTGAATAAGAAAGTAAAAAAATCAACGTTACTAGCTATAATAACGAAAATTTTAAAACCAGCGATACAACAAAAAAATCTAAATTAAAACTAAGTTACTTTGAATTTATCATATTATCATGGTTCAATAGAAATATCATAGTTGTCAGTTGAAAACGATTCTCCCTAAGGTTGAAAAGTATCACTTTCACGTTTAGGCAACTTCGGACAAGACCTACTTTCGGAGTAAGATGAAAAATAAATACCTAATTTCATTCATAATAAAACTTTTGAAACTATCACGGTTATTAACACTAAAGTCATTTATAACGGGATATTTACCATGATTAGAGTTTTGAGTTTTCCAATATTTCGGCACAGTTACATGCGCCATGATCACGGAACAACTGAAGGTCACTGCGAGTTAGATTTTATTGGCAGATATACCGATCTACCCTCTTTCTTTGTCTTTTGCTACGAACGTTGCCACTACCATCGGTTTCACTATAGAACGCAACTCGATCACGGCACACAACACTGACGGTATCTGAACGCGGCCCGGTTGGTACATCACTTCGATTTTTACACATTTTCAAAGAGAAATATTGGAAAACTCAAAACTCTAATCATGGTAAATATCCCGTTATAAATGACTTTAGTGTTAATAACCGTGATAGTTTCAAAAGTTTTTTAATATGAATGAAATTAGGTATTTATTTTTCATCTTACTCCGAAAGTAGGTCTGAAGTTGCCTAAACGTGAAAGTGATACTTTTCAACCTAAGGGAGAATCGTTTTCAACTGACAACTTTGATATTTCTATTCAACCATGATAAATTTAACACCACTTTCAGACGCTGAACCCGACGAAGAGGAATCCCTGGAGATCAACTCATCCCTCCTCCCCCCCCACTACGTCAAGTTGAAGAGCAACAAGCCGACGGGCTCCCTGCTGGGACGGAAGGTGGAGGATCCCTCGCTGTCATTGACGCAGTGCGAATGCAACCCCGCGGATGTGGAGCCGTGTGGACCGAACTCACAGTGTCTAAATAGGTACTACTCATATATATTAATACGTCTTATTCGCCGTGGAAGGAAGAGAGTTTTAGAAATTAAATATTTATCCCCTAAAATTTTCGATTTCGGCGGGACTCGAACCTAGTCGGGACTAGAACCTAGTCGGGTACTCGATTTAATGGCGTAGCCGTCACACTCCCGTACTGAGGGAGGGCCGCGGGTTCAAGTCCTGCCGGAATCGATTTTTTTTTGGTTTTATAGGTTTAATTAGTTAATATTAATATTAAGGTCAATACTATATTAGTTCATAATTTAGTTCGATAAGTAGACACATTGAAAAACATTGCGATGTAAACTAAGTTCAACAGTAAAGGCTTTATTATTATTATAATTACAGGGTACTACTGACAGAATGCGGGCCGACTTGTCGCGCGGGCGAGCGATGCAACAACCGCGCGTTCGAGAAGCGACAGTACCCGAAGTTGACACCGTATCGCGCGTCGCATAGAGGCTGGGGCTTGAAGACACTGGACGATATTAAAGCTGGTAAGACACCAATCGCAAATGGACTCAATAATCTATACTAATATTATAAAGAGGAAAGATTTCGATTATTTGAATTGAATAGAATCTGAAAGTACTGGACCGATTTAAAATTCTTTCGCCATTAGAATCCAAAATTTTTCGTGCTGAACCTATGTTCAGAATAAGTGGCGATCACAATATCAATGGCCGCAGCGATACTATAGCCACCAAAAGTAAATAAAAAAAAAAAAAAATATGTTCAGAATAGTGGGTCAATGTCTATACATTGACCCACTATATTTATAATAAATTCGTCTTAACTACGAAATACCGATAGTAATTTTATTTACCCATGCAAATTGAAGTGAAGAGAAATCAATAACAACTTATTTCTTTGTTATAATAATTAAATGTGCCGTGTGGTGACGGCATAATATAGAATTTCACCACCCCAACTCTTCCCGTGGGTGTCGTAAGAGGCGACTAAGGGAAACACACCGGGGGGCGGGCAGCAGCGCCCTCTGCAGAACTACTCCACTAAACTGCGATCCCCAACCCGCATGCCCAGCGTGGGGATTATGGGCAATACCCCCCCAATGACAAGAACCGCCACAAAATGGCCCCCAGTTCCCGGCCGCCTCGCTATTCCTGGCCATGGTAGCGGCCACGGTAACGGCGGGGCAGGGGGTGCTAGGAATCTCCGGGCTACATTAGGCTACCACACCCCACACACACTGACCCTGGCAACGTTTAACGGACGCACTCTGAGGCTTGATCACCATCTAGCGCAGTTGGAAGTGGAGCTAGAGAACATTAAATGGCATGTTCTAGGGTTATGTGAAGTCCGTAGAGAGGGGGAGGACACTGTAACCTTAGACTCAGGCCATCTTCTCTACTTTCGCGAGGGTGATAAAACATCCCAGGGTGGCGTAGGTTTCCTCGTCAATAAGGCCCTCTCTAACAACGTCGAAGAAATCTCCAGTGTGTCGACCAGGGTAGCGTACCTGATCCTTCGGCTGTCTAAGCGCTACAGCTTGAAGGTCATTCAGGTCTACGCACCGACCTCGGCTCACTCGGATGATGAAGTGGAGGATATGTACGAAGACATATCCAAAGCCTTACATCACACCACCAAGGCTCACTTCAACGTTGTTATGGGGGACTTTAACGGCAAGGTGGGAACCCAGACTGGCAGTGAATCCCGAATAGGCCCACATGGTTTTGGAGTTCGAAATCACAGGGGACAAATGCTCGTCAACTTCCTGGAGAAAGAGGGGCTGTTCTTAATGAACTCTTTCTTTAAGAAACAGCCCCAAAGGAAGTGGACATGGCGGAGTCCCGATTCTGTGACTAAAAATGAGATCGACTTCATCATGACGGATAGCAAGCATATATTCAGAGATGTCTCAGTGATCAACAGGTTCAATACCGGATCTGATCACCGACTCCTTCGAGGCTCTCTGAATATAAATTTGAAGCTTGAAAGAAACCGTCTGATGAAGTCCACGCTCCGACCGAACCCAATCCAAATCATGGCGGGCACCGAGAAGTTTCAGCAGCTTCTCGGGGATAGATTCGCTGCCTTGGAACCCACTGATGACGCTGACGAGACCCTACACAATCTGGTAGAAACGCTGAGGGACGAGGGCATCAAGTTTTGCAAAAAGCAGCGTACTGGTAAGAAGTCCAAACTCTCGGATGAGACTCTTGGGCTGATGACGAAAAGACGGGAAACCACCCAAGCGACTTCGTCAGAGAGGTCAGACCTGAACAAGCGAATTGCGAAGATGGTACGACGCGACCTTCGGAGCTCCAATACACGCCTCATCGAAGAGGCGATAGAGCGAAACCGAGGGTCCAAAGTATTCACTCAGCAGCTTGGAAGGAGCCACCTGACGAAGCTTTCAACGCACGACGGAAGGACCGTATTGTCGAAGCCGGAGATATCGGCCGAGATAGAGGACTTTTATGGCCGTTTATACGCTGCACATGCTCCCCGTTCCCAACGAGACGACCACGATTCTAGAGCCACCTTGATACGCCACTATACCGACGAACTGCCAGACATCAGTCAAGACGAGATCGTGTTAGCTCTGAGGCAGCTTAAAAATGGAAAAGCCCCCGGTGAGGACGGAATAACATCAGAGCTTTTGAAAGCTGGAGGATACCCTGTTATACAGGGGTTACAGAGCCTCTTCAACGCCGTCCTTCACAGTGGGAGAACTCCAAAGGCGTGGAGTGGGAGTTTGGTGGTGCTCTTTTTTAAGAAGGGAGATAAAACCCTTCTTAAAAATTATAGACCCATCTCGCTCCTAAGTCACGTCTATAAGCTTTTCTCACGAGTTATATCGAACCGTCTCGCCAGGAGACTCGACGAGTTTCAGCCACCGGAGCAGGCTGGGTTTCGCGGAGGATATGGTACCATAGACCACATTCACACAGTGAGGCAGATTATACAGAAGTCCGAAGAGTATAATCAGCCCCTGTGTCTGGCTTTTGTGGACTATGAGAAGGCCTTTGACTCCGTTGAAACCTGGGCTGTTCTACAATCCTTACAGCGATGCCAAGTAGACTATCGTTATATCGAGGTGCTGAGATGTCTCTACGAAGCCGCTACGATGAGTGTCCGAGTACAGGACCAGCAGACTAAACCGATCCAACTGCGCAGAGGAGTGAGGCAGGGGGATGTCATATCCCCGAAACTGTTCACGAGCGCGTTGGAAGATATGTTTAAGACGCTGGACTGGAAAGACAAGGGCATCAACATAAACGGCGACTACATCTCACACCTGCGATTCGCTGATGACATAGTCTTAATGGCGGAGTCGCTAGAGGAGCTGAACCGGATGCTGGACAGTCTAGCTTCAGCCTCCCGATGTATCGGTCTTGGCATGAATTTGGATAAAACCAAAGTCATGATCAATGCCCACATTGATCCAAGACCGGTGATCGTACATGGCCACCTTCTCGAAATTGTTTCTGAGTACACTTACCTCGGGCAGATTTTGCAGTTGGGTAAAAACAATTTTGAGAAGGAAGCCAAGAGGAGGATCCAGCTAGGCTGGGCAGCGTTCGGAAAACTACATCGAGTCTTCTCGTCATCCATACCGCAATGTTTGAAAACGAAAGTTTTTAATCAGTGCGTCCTACCAGTTATGACCTACGGAGCTGAGACGTGGACACTCACGATAGGGTTGGTCCACCAGTTCAAAGTCGCTCAGCGCGCTATGGAAAGAGCTATGCTCGGAGTTTCTCTGAAGGATAGGATTCGTAACGAATTCATCCGACAGAGAACTAAAGTCATCGACATAGCTCAGAGAATTAGCCAGCTGAAGTGGCAGTGGGCCGGCCATATTTCGCGAAGAACCGATAACCGCTGGGGTAAACGTGTTCTTGAGTGGAGACCGCGACTCGGTAAACGTAGTGTAGGACGCCCTTCGGCCAGGTGGGATGACGATCTGCGAAAGACTGCTGGCAGATGCTGGATGCGTCAAGCCGAAGACAGGGCGCTATGGCGCTCATTAGGGGAGGCCTATGTCCAACAGTGGACTAACATAGGCTGATGATGAATAATTAAATGTATGAAATTTGACTTGTCTAAGTGCTTATTTTGTAAGCCTAAAGAAATAAAGTTATTGAATCTGAATGAGATTGCAAAAAAACTTTTAAGCTTTTTTGGTTGCTTGTCCCGCCTAGGGACAAATATTTGTACGATCTACATAAATTTGTTTAAGGTGTTCTATTCTGGTCGTTTTCTATGTATAATAAAAAAAATCTATCTATGTAATAATATTGTATTATGTATATCAGTCATCTAGTATCCATAACACAAGCTCTGCTTAGCTTGGGACTACCTTAGGTGATGCTGTGTGGATCGTCCGTCATTATTTATATTTATATTTTTCCGTAACAGGACAATTCGTGATAGAATACGTGGGCGAGCTGATAGATGAAGAGGAATTCAAGTGGCGGATGAAGAGGAAACACGAGATTCGGGACGAGAACTTCTATTTCCTAACGCTGGATAAGGAAAGGATGATAGATGCTGGACCAAAGGGGAACTTAGCTAGGTGAGTTTATTAGAACAAGATATTCCGTGAAGTTTCAGTAAAAAAGTGACGCAATAACAAAATTCAACACTGTATGATATAGACACATCAGCCAAAGGCTGCTCGTCTACAACAACAACATCACCAGCCTATAATAGTCCACTGCTGGACATAGGCCTCCCCTAATGAGCGCCATAGATGGCATCATTATTTGGGGGTTATTGCCCATAATCCCCACGCTCGGCATGCGGGTTGAGGATCGCAGTTCGGTGTAGTTGTTCTGCAGAAGGCGCTGCTGCCCGCCCCCCGCTGTGTTTCCCTTAGTCGCCTCTTACGACACCCACGGGAAGAGTTGGGGTGGTGAAATTCTATGCCGGTACCATGGGCCCACGGCCCGGCTGCTCGTCTATTAACAAATAAATAAATAGATTTAGTTTATTTATCACCAGTTCACCAGTGGTCCGCCCCGGCTTCGCACTATGCGACGCTAGCTTGGAATGGCAATGTTGATTATAACAAACTAGCGGCTTCGCATGGGTTTTTTGTACAAAAAAATTATTCATGCGGATCCCTAACTTTTTTGAAAATATTCTATAGCCTATGTTAATCAGGCAAAAATTAGGTTTCGAATGGTGAAATATTTGTTCAATTCGGTCCAGTAGTTTCGGAGCCTATTCAATTCAAACAAACAATAAAATCTTCTTTTTAATATTATTATAGAGTAAATATTTATTAAACAAAGAAAATTACAATTAAATTAGTACTAGTATATTGAATCAATTGAGCTAACTGCAGACTATTCCTAACAAACAACAGGTAGCTCAACTGATCGGTCGGAAATTCATTACCGATTAAACTGTTCTCGGGGGTCCAATTATGTAGGAATCAACGCTCTCAAGGACGTAATACCCACTTAAACCCGGTGACGCTCTCTCGCCATTATTTGCCGAACCACGGTACGTTACATAATAAGCCTTGGCGTCTCCTCTTCCTTACATTTACATGGCTGGCGCCATCTAGTGACAACTTGGTGTTAAACTAGTACTTACTTTGAGGGAGGGCCGCGGGTTCGAGTCCCGCCGAAATCGATTTTTTTTGGGATTATTTAATTTCCTAGAGATTACCCCTAGTGCGAGAGCTTACGCACTATAATAACTAAAATTAACTGTTTACATTAAGGGCTGTTGATTTTGTTAAAACAATAAATAAATAAATAAAATCTTAGTACTTACCAAGTCTTCTGTTGCAGGTTTATGAATCACTGCTGCGAGCCGAATTGTGAAACGCAAAAGTGGACCGTTCTTGGTGACGTCAGAGTGGGCCTATTTGCAATAGACGATATAAAGGCGGTATGTTCTTTCTACGTCATATTACGGCTTATACTTTTACGCAACTAGGAATACGCCCCGGCTTCGAACGGATAGGAGAGCAGTTAATATATCAAAGCAGTATGTTTCTTCTACCTCATTACCTACTTAATTTTGCCCCCATGTCACTCGCTATCTACCTCCTCAATATAATAATAAAAATAATAATGCTCGACAATCCACACAGCATCATCTAGCCCCAAGCTAAGCAGAGCTTGTGTTATGGGTACTAGATGACTGATATACATAATACAATATTATTAAATAGATAGATATTTTTTTATACATAGAAAACGACCAGAACCCCTGAACAAATATCTGCAGATCGTACAAATATTTGTCCCGAGGCGGGAATCGAACCCGCAGCCTCCTGCGTCGCAGGCGGATCTTCGCCCACCGCGCCATAGTGGTCGTCAAATCATATCTTGTCCGAACAGTGTAGTATTAGAAACCAAATGTTTAGGTTAGTAACTATGTTTTTATATTTGCCTACTTATATACCTTCGGATACCTTGGGGTTAAAAAAACCTGTAATGATGTCTTCTAAATAAATAAATAAATATTATATACTTATACGCATGTAGGACTACGCTTCGAACGGATACGAGAGATATTTATGGATATTTTTGAGATTAATAAATTTTTGATGTTGTTCGAGAACTCAGTAAGAGTTAGATATAGTTAGATATAGTGGACTGTATTATACGAAAACGAAATGGATGATTATGTGGTTGATTCGATGAAGTTTATGGGATGGCAAAACAGTGAAATGGATTGTGATGAGTGTGAAGATGAATTATGTGATTTTAGCAATTAGGATTCCACTAACCTTCTGTCCGATGTGATGCGGCGAGTCGGTCTGTGTTCATCACCTAGGGTTCACTTACAGCACTAACAAAATACCTAGCAAGTCGTATACTCCCTGGTTCAATATGATGTCGGCCAGTTGTCCCGGGTATGACACAGCGTGGAGTCCTGTAGCCTGGATCACAATCACCATCGAACACTTCTCATCAAAAGGGGGATTGCACGTCTACGCGAAGATATTACCAACGAGAAACGACACGAGAATTTGGTTTATCTAATTAAAGCGTGTGCACGAAAAATTGTTACTGCTCTGTTCGAGATCCAAGAACCGAATAAAGAATTATTTAAACTTATGAGCGGGAAAAAACTAACGGTCATAAATGTACGCGACGTAAGGGATGTCAAAGTTAGTGTCAGATACGTCTAAGGCAGCTCTTAACCTAACCAACAAGAAGTTGACAGTCAATCCTAAACAGATGTTATGATTTTCATTTACCTTTTGTTTACAAAGAAAATGATATTTGTCATTTTCTTTAATGTCATAACGGATCGATATCATAGAGCTAATGTTTACTGTTGAGCTAACGGGTTAGGAATGAAATAATACAAGTACTGTTTAGCTGCCCCGAGCTAAACAGTACTTGTATTATTTATATATGATGCGTGGATTGTCCAGCATGATTTATTTTGTAAATTAATTTTTATTAAATTAATATTAGGTAAATTCATATTAGGAAAATAATATTTTGTAAATTAATATTTTGTAATTAATACCTTTAATTTTTTTTTATAGAATACACTAACGTTTACTTTGTATGATTCCAGAATAGCGAAGTAACCTTCAACTACAACCTGGAATGCACAGGGATCGAGAAGAAGCGATGTATGTGCGGCGCCAAGCGCTGCTCGGGTTACATCGGGGCTAAGCCTAAACAATTGGTAAGCTATGATTAAAACTTTCGTAGGTATTCTTCCAACACAGATTGCGTTCGTTGTTAACCCGCTGACATAATGAATTGCTGCGTGTAAGCTGTCTACTTCCAAACTTTCGCATATAATGTTAGTGTGTTTGTGATAGGATAAATTACCATCCCATTGAAATGGGCTGTGTCCGAAGTGTGTTTGGTTGTGTGTGTGAAGTCTAGTGTCACTTCATGATCTATAATGTGCGAGAGAGACAGTTGCGAAATAACTTAGACGCTTATATAGTTTATAGCGGGATATTTACCACGATTTAAATAACTTAGCTCCCCACTGCTGGGTATGTAGGCTTCCCATTCTGTCTAGTCCACAAAGATCAAGCAATAATTTGTGTATTTTTTTACAGGATGAATCTCAAAGAAAGAAACATGGTATGACCGGTAAAAGAAAATATACAAAAAGGAAAGAGATGGAAGATTCGCCGTCCACGAGTAAAAGCAAGACAAAACGACCATTAGGACGACCGCGCAAGGAAAAAGCACCGAAGGAACTGACAGAAATTGAAAAAGATCTGCTTATTATCAAAAGTGCAACTCCGAATAGCGATGAATCTAGACCGCCGAGTGTTGGTGAAAAGATAAGGGACTCTAATGCAACCGTACAAGATGAAATTTCAAATACAGAGAGCAAAGAATTTAAAGTAGAAGAATTAAATGCAATAGAATCCCGAAAATTAAATGGTACCATAGCAAATGACGATAAAGTCTTAAAAACTAAATTAGACCCTAATAAAAAGGAAGAAGTTAGAATATTGAATGGTATAGAACCAAAGTTACAAAAGAAAATAGACTCTATTCCTATGAAAGATTTACAGAGTAAAGCTGTGAAGAGGAAAGCTTCTAATACAATGGATGGAGTGTCAATGAATAGTGAACCTTGTGCGAAAAGATCTAAGTGTGATAATAGAATAGAAGTGGGTGATTGAAGTGAAATATAAAGGTTTCTGTGCGTATGCGTTTGAAAAACAGGTTGACTGGAAAGTAAATTAGTTATATAAAAATCCCTCCGCCATATTGGATCCTTAAACTGAACCAACTATCCTTTGACACTCTGGTTATTTTTAGATTCTGTGCATCTCAAAAAGTATGATTTATTTGCGCTACGAGGGATATAATCAAAAATAACAACTTATGTTTGTTGAATGTACTGACGGTGTTGCGTTACGTGTTACACAGCAAGTTCTGTCTGTCAGTACTGAGAGGCGCTTGCAACAAGCAACGAGACAGATTTTAGAGTATGACGTAACGTATCATAATCGCTGCGAATGGTACGTTACGTCCCGTAAGATCGGTCAGTACTCTGCTTAACAGTGTATACTACCTCAAACTGCTAATTTTCAACTCCGCCGGATGTCCATATCGTCTAAACTACTGAATATTTAACTTTGAAATTGATATATGGTAAAGTTCAGGACTTAATCTATCGATCATATGTTTCGAAAACACGATTCCATAAAATTTTCTCGATAGAAAAAAATCGCAAAGTTACCTCTAAATTTTTACTAAAACCTAAATTTCTCAATAAATACAGAAGTTCAGATCTTGACAATAAGCGTGGTAATAGAATTAAGTATAATAAAAATGTTATATGTTTCGGTTTTTTCAAATAATGTCCTAATTAATAGATAATAAGCTAAAACTTGATTTTTAGTGATTTTTGGACTTGCGTTGCAATGCCCTGTCCCGCTCTTATGAACGCAAAATCATATGTCTAGCCTTTTCGCACAGAGTTGAGGTTGTATGCGCCCTTAGACTTAGGTGAATTATGTATGGATCAAAACTGTATGTAGAAGAAATGCATCAATCATGTTACCGAAAACTCAAGTACACTTAGTGTTATTTTAAAGCGCCAAGCGTGCTGTGTATCCTACTAAATATTTAGTTATCCTTCATTATGTTAAAGTTTATTTTAGTTATTGCTGGACAATTTATGTTTTGACATTGTTTTTTTGTGTTATTTTCGTACAATACTGCGGTAACTAATAATAATATTTTTATTACTCCAACTTTGCACATTAAATTGGCAGCAAAAGAACGCATTTTTAATGTTGTTTTTGCAAAATTTTTCATGAATCTAGAAAATAATCGACAAAAAAATAAATTGTAGTAATTTTGTCTAAACATTGTAAATATTAGTAGATAATTAAAGACACACTGCCTATGTAGACTAGTGGTTTTAATCAAATGGATAGTGTACTGTTATAATAACCTTTATTGCTACAATATAAGGTTGAAATCATAGTTTTAATTAGGATCAAAAGTATATTTAATGCCAAATCTTTTGTATTTTGGAATAGTTATATTATGGTTAGTTTTAATGTGAGCTTTTTGGTTATTAAAAAAAATTAAAGACCTGAACTAAATAGTAATCGGACAATTACAAATAGTATTTTCACTTATATATTTCCTAAAACTCTAAGCCGTCACATAAAGGCAGAGTGTCAAGAATACTGGCAGTATTGCCATGTTGAATGTCTAGCTAATTCGTTGACCGAAATAAGCCAGCCTTTAATCTGTACACTTGAGAAGTTTTGTGATATCAGGTGGTTTTTATTAATATTACGTCAAAGTTAAACTGCTAACTGTCCGATTATCTTTGGTGAATATCGGCCTTAGAAATTAAATTTGAATCATAGTCTTCAAGTGTGATACACAAAGAACCAACTGGTTAGGTCTAAATGTGGTCCATAAAAGTAGGATGCACATGATTGGTTGTAAGCGATTGTACAATTTAAATAATGTAGTTGAGTACCTAAGGCTCGCTTTTATAAAATATACAAAGTATTTACTATTCTGTTGTTTTAGTCTATACTAATAATATAGAGGAAAGATTAAGTAGTTTCGAAGCCAATTCGATACCAAACACTTGATTGTTTGTTTGTTGTTCAACCCTCAACTAATATTATTAAGGCGAATGTTTAAGCGAAGATAACACCCAGAATAGATGAACTGAGTTGAAATGTTGCACATAAATATATGGACCGATCGAAATTAACAGAATAAATTTTAACAGAAAAACGCGTGGGTAGTCGCGTGTAGAACCTGGTTAAATTTACACCGCCGCCGCGGAATGGAATTTAACACTTTCGCGGCCCACGACGCATATGTCCTCCACAACGTGTATGTATCAGCTGGGCAGTGAATGCGTTAAGGTGGAACGGTCTCCTTGTTTAGGTATAGCTTCGCTAATAGATGGCGCTGACTTTCAATTTGTTGGTTTTTTATTGTTTTCTTATTAAATTGTGCATATTATTTAAAAGTGATACATTTGCCGCAAATGGTACGTTGTTTTTCAAATATCAATAAATGTTTCAAGCGTTGAAAACATTTATAGAACTTGTATTTGGGAAGAGCAAAATCGCCGGACCAAATCACTCACACAAGCAAAGATTATAATGTGAACTGTTGGGCACGATACGCCTGGGTGCGAATAACTCTATTTTATCTAAGTACATTTTCCTATTTTGTTTCTTGTTAGTGAACATATTTTTTGTGCGTAAGCCTGCAAAGGCAAAATCTGCCTGTTGTGACGTTGTGATTTATCAAAATTATTCTGATCGCATTTTTATATCAGAATCTGAAGTACCAAGTATTGGTATAAATAAATTCATATTTGTTTGTTTATTCATGGTATAAATAAATTCGTGTTTTCAAGCCTTCCTTTGATTCGATTGTAATAAATCGTTGATGGAGTTTCTATGTAGGTACTCAAACGAAGTATCTTGTTTGACCTCGGTCCCTATCACACAAAAACAAAGAGAAGTGTGCTAGTAATTATTATCAAATAAGAAATTAGGTGTCATTGATTTTCTGTACACTTTAATTTCAATGCAATTTTGTTTATTGCGGACTTTTGAGCACAATTAGGTACTGGTAAAATACAGGTAGTTGATCCTGGATCTGATAAATAATGATTCATCACAAAACTTTATTCATTACTTCTTCAAGATCAGAGGTATTGTCGCGCGGCGCGAATTGAACCAGCAACTTATTGTGTTGCAGAGTGATGTCAATAAATAAGTATCGTGATATCTTTGATTATATACTTGTCTAGATAGAGAGTTCGAGTTTCAAAACGGTTAAAAATGTATCACCCCACTGATGGGATAAAAGCTCGTTCCGCCCGCTCAGTCGTGACGCTGTCACTGTATGGTAAACACGCGATCTGTGAGATACAAAAATGAGGATTTGCGCCATAAAAGTGTCCAGGAATTACAGTAGACGTTTGAAAACAATTTAAAAAATCACTTATCATCGGTAAGTAAACTTAGAATTACTAGATAAGATAGAGAAACAATTAAATAAGTAAAGTTTTTTCTGTGGTTTTATACGACGCCATGTTTACATGGTTGCCAGCTCTTGGAGTATAAAATTTTGCAGTTTTGTGATTTTTAATTTGAAAAAAATATTTTGTCATGACCCAACAAATATTTTTCCGTAACTACATATTAGCGTTATTAAAAGTGAAACCATTTACTATTATTATTATGCCAACCTTATGTATTAATCGGTAGTTAAAATTGATATTAATTTTGCGGTTTTTTGTGATGTTTGATACGAAATAACGACGACCACTGTGGCGCGGTGGGCGAAGGTCCGCCTGTGACGCAGGAGTTTGCGGGTTCGATTCCCGCCTCGGGACAAATATTTGTACGATCTGAAGATATTTGTTCAGGGGTTCTGGTTGTTTTCTATGTATAATAAAAATATCTATCTATTTAATAATATTATATTATGTGTATCAGTCATCTAGTACCCATAACACAAGCACTGCTTAGCTTGGGGCTAGATGATGCTGTGTGGATTGTCTAGCATTATTTATTATTTATTTATTAAATACAACCAAGGTGTCAATTTGGGGGGGTTCTAGGGTTGATAAAGAAAGTATCTACATTTACACCGTATACCTACTAAATAAGGAAATTATAGTTTACCTATTTAAATTACAAAAACCTGCGGCTGCGTTGAATGGTAAAGCCAGTGTCGTCTACTTTTTTTTACAGAATACCTACTGATCCTGTTTTAAGAAAAAAGTGGATAGACATTATAAGAAAAAGCCGGAAAGAGGATGTCTGGAACCCAGCGAAGACAGCAGTTATTTGCTCTTTAAATTATAAGCTGCATAAATAAATAATCTGCAATAATACCTGTGTGTGTTTTTTTACAATAGATTTATTTACCTAGTAATCCTTATTTAATTTTTATAATTATAGATGAATCAAAATAAATACAATTGTTTTTACCCCTACTATTATTGGAAATATTCAAAAGCTGGTATCACTCGGTACGGCCAGATGTGACGTTGCGCTCCTGTAGTTACACATACTTGTGTGCGTAATTCGCACACAAGCCCTTCAAACCTGGCCTGTTGTTTTTGTTGCGATTGCAGCGCAACACTATCTAGACAAGTATTTAATCAAAGCGTGATATCTAGTATCCCTAGTTTTCGAAAAAACGTTTGAGAGGTAGGTAATTTTAAATATTGGATGCCACCCAATAATTTAGCTAGGTATATTAATTTTTTACATTAGACACAGTATGCGTGAATTATTATTATTGTTAGCTAGACTAGCTTTGGACGAGCATACATTACAGTAAGTACTGTGGTCACCGGACAAAAAAATTGAAATAAAAAAACTACAGAAATCATTTTTAGGTAGGTAGGTACTTTTTTTCGAAGATTTTGGGTCCAACTAAGGACAATTGAAATTTATTATTATTAGAATTTTCATCCTCCGTGACTGCATCTTTTATTTTGGGAAGTTGTTTGTTTTAAAAAATAGTTTTGCTTCGTTTTGCAACAATCAAAACAAGTCAATGACAACAGAATACCTACATACCTACAAAAACGATAGACATTGAAAGAATAGACATCCACATGACAACATTCTAAGACGAAATATGTACGTTCTATATGCTTGAACGAACAAAATCAAAGTTTATGAATGGTAAGCTATGGTATTACGAGTTGATTCGTTATGTTTCTCACAGATGACGTTGTCGTCGCCGCTCACACTCATAAGTTCATGACGTTCTTGTACGACACTATTGGTGTTCACCCACACAGTGACAAAAATGGACTAAAATTACCACGTTATTTCTAAATAAATCAAGTGTTTTCTTTAAGGAAACATAATTTGCCGCAAATAACGACCTGTAACAATGCCAAAAACAGTTATTTATTTGTAAAATTAAGCTCATATGGCTCATATTTGGGAAAATACAAATGTATGAAAAACGAATGACCTTAAGTGACTTTTTTCAACGAAATGGTACAAAGAACTACGAACTTTATGATGTCAATAGTATAATCCATTCTTCTTCACTTCATCCACTTGTGGACAAAAAGTTTACCTAAAGAGAAAATCAATATCTAACACCTACTTCTTTTATACAACAACATCAGCCTATATAGTCCACTACTGGACATAGGCCTCCCCTAATGAGCGCCATATGTGACTTTATTCATCATTTGGGGTTATTGCCCATAATCCCCACGCTGGGCATGCGGGTTGGGGATCGCAGTTCGGTGCAATTGTTCTACAGAGGGCGCTGCTGCCCGCCCTCGGTGTGTTTCCCTTAGTCGCCTCTTACGACACCCACGGGAAGAGTATTGGGTTCTTTTATAATACCTAATTTATTGTATGTAATTTTATTTGTCTAAGTACTAATTTCGTAAGACTAAATACCTACTAGGCAAAAAAGTTCCTTGTCTTCCAGGGAATCCTGGCGCATTCTTGGGAATTCTCCTAGCTACCTGTCTGTAGAGCTATGGTACGTGAAATCCGATGGAAGAGCGCAAACGGGCAGTCTCACAAGATCCTTATTCTCCGTGAGGAGAATCCGCCTGTGACGCAGGAGTTTCCTTGTCCAAACCGTGTGACGTCACAATGTCTTATACGGTTTTGTCCGATTCCACGCCGTTATCTTGTCGCATCTGTGCAATGCGTTTGGGTTCGCAACAGCGAATAAAGGCCCAGCATTGCGATGCCAAGACCAATAAATTCCACAGCGGTGTAAATTGAGCCTAAAACCCCTCTTTGTTGACGTCAAATGGGCTAGCTTCATACCATTAGACCCGTTTATCAAAATAATCAATCAACGACAACAATAAATATCATAGTGCCCATAACCATGATTTCATGAAGGTAGGAACCGTAGTGCGTAATCATAATCACGCATAGGTCAACTCAAGGTCAAGGCACGTTAGTTTAGTGTAAAAGGTCTTTTGATGTTATAACCACTTTCCTTGGCCACTAACGTTAAGTGAGTGGGTTGATTCAATTGCCGGAAATAGGAAGTTAGAGAGTGTTACCTATAAAATTGCTCGCGGCAACTACCACAAGAAATACAAACGTGTATTAACGTTATGAAATCACTTATAATTATGAATTATTAGTGGTATATAATAATAATAATAATAATGCCGGACAATCCACACAGGATTAGATGATCCTGTGTGGATTGTCCGGCATTATTATAGCCTTAAGCTAAGCGGAGCTTGTGTTATGGGTACCTAACTAGATGACTGATAAACTTAATACAATATAGGTATTTATTAGAAATTTTAATTTATATATAATGATAGGATATTTTTTTATTGTGCATGGATGTTTTCTATAGGTACATATTTCAAATAGCAGAACATCCTGATAAAATGTCTGTCTTTCACGCCAAAGCTACTGAACCAATTTTGAAAATGAAATTTGGCACAGACTATCTAGATCAGGAGAAATCTGAAAAGACATGATACTTTTTATCTCGGTATCATTTTCCCGCGTGATAGTACCTACGGTTGACCTACGGACAAGCGATATAACCGAATCCTATTTTATATATTATTTATATGATACAACAAAATTAACAACGTTAAAAATACCTACTATTATTTGGCAGACCCCACCCGTCACGCAAAAAGGGCCTATATGTGGTCTAGTTGCGGAAACCAGTCCGGTAACAAGTAATACCTACTATTCGAACCATTATCGACATTGGTATAATATAAAATTTGTCTGACTGCCGAACAAACAACAGACGTTTAGTAATAAGGCTCCACTTCTTAAATAGGGCCCCGTCTTATCACCCTTCGGGCACGATTCCCTAAAAATACACGCCAATTCGTAGAAATTAGGGAAGTATGGTTGGTTTATAAACTCACATCAAATTTGGCTGCAATGTAGGTTCGCAAAGTCGCACTCCACTAAAGAACATCTTTACCCCAACCTAACCTAGTTCTGAACTAGAGCAAGTAATAATAAAGCTAGACGTAGTAGCTACTCCATTAACTGTGGCTAGAGCAACAATGCCCCATGATCATGTTTGTATCTCGTATCTAACGAAACGATCCATGTCTGATAGAGATCTCGTAGGTACATAGGTCATATTATTTCAATTCATTTCACTATAGACCGGGCATACAATAATGTATGGAGAGGGAGGAGGACGTAATTTTTTCCTAAATATTTTTAAATTTGATATTCGTCGGTAAACTTTTGTGGTTAATCAAAGTTTTAATCTTTTTTAAGAATTAATAATTTTTTTAACATTATTTTTTTGTCGTTTTCCTTATTTTTCAACTCTCCCTATCTTTAGCCAACCTAAACCCCAAAATGCCATCGTAAGTGATTGATTGACCTTTTAAATATCATTTCAATAACATTATGCCTTTCATTATGCTCTATAATGCCATACCGAAGAAGTCAAAGTCAAGTCAACATTATGCTCGCTTGTCAGTTTGGAGAATAATCGGGAAGGGCTAGTTATGATGACCTTATTTATATCTTTGGTTTTAGATAGATAATACTTTATTCTGAGGAACTTATTACTAAAACAAGACTAAGTGGTAAAGAACTGGCCTTATCGCTTAAAGCGATTTCTTCCAGGCAACCAAAACACTTTTTTGAACACAGGCTATATACCTACCTATATAGTCCAGCCATTCTTCAGAACAAATAACTATTACCTAACACAAAAATCGTAAATTCCGGTAGTAAATCTTTCTGGTATTATCCCAAAAGTTATTATCGTTTTCTATGTATAATAAATAATATCTATGTAGGTATGTAATAATATTGTATTATGTATATTATCAGTCATCTAGTACCCATAACACAAGCTCTGCTTAGCTTGGGGCTAGATGATGGTATGTGGATTGTCCGGCATTATTTATTTATTTATATAATTATGTTGGCCATCAATATATAGGGGGAAGCTCAGACATTGTCAGATAAAGAATAACCATTTCAATAAATTTGTTTGATAATCCAATTATTAGCTTTATGTTAAATCGTCAATGTGAAAGTGGTTTTAGGTTGAAAAAAAAACACAAAAATACTTACCTTGAATAATTCTTCAGGGTGAGTTTTTTTCAGGGCTACTAAAGGGAAGTCTGAAACCGTGAGAAGTTATAAAAGGATTTACGTTAAGCTATTGATGATACAAATGATCGTTTAATTTTAATAAGTTTAAAGTTTTCAAAACCGAAAAGTTATTATAAATCAAAGAGTTCTATTATAAATCAGAGAGATAAACTAAACTTTTTAGTTTTAGTTTAGTATACAAAAGATCAGATCACTTTGATTTATAATAGGTAAGTTTTCGGTTTTGAAAAACAAAAACTTATTAAAATTAAAGCCTTTTATGATATTTTCGAGAACCTGTTTACAATGTTATTTAATTATTTTGTAGCATTAAGATGGTAATCATTCAATGTAGGTAGGTTCTAGGGATATCGATTTAAGAGTGTACCTTATGTAATTTTATAGTTAGAAATCGTTATTTATCTCAGAATCTGTGAAAGCTACCACCTTCATATTTAGGTAAATGATAATTCAAACTTTTATCTTGGATTCCGTCTTTTCAAAAACACGATTGGTGATAATTTTCTCGATACTTTTATTTTTTGAAAAATATATGTTTTGCACACATTTTGCTATTTATCTCAGGAACCACCTCATTTTTTTGTTGGATTTTTTTTTTTGTCAATAAACGTAGTAGAATTTCTTCGTTTTCGTCTTTTTAATTTTTCGATTAATTGTGTAAATAACTTGTAATTAGGCATAACAGTTTTGGCGGAGCAAAATACGGAGCACGTCTATCGCTCTGTGCTTCTCACTCATACGAAAATCATATCTTGTCATCCTGCTCGAAATTTGAATTTTGGCTGAGGTATGGCACGCTCTTAAAGGCATCTGTAATGAATTAAAGTGTACACCTACTGTTGTATCTTGTGTAGATAAATAATTTGAATTCACCTAAAAATGATGCTGAGTGTGTAAAAAAAGGTTGTTCATGTACATTATGTATTTATAAATTCTAGGTACAGGTAGGTAGGTACAGGTATGCACATTTAAATATTTTAAACCGCACCAATATTTTTAAACCTGCAAAGAAATAAACATAACTTAAATATTTAGTTAATAAGGAGGGTAAGGATATTTAAGCTACCTATATTAAATAGTAAAGTAAAAATAAAACTTCTAGCTATGGTGGGAACAAACGGGATTTTTTTATTCCCGATTGTTCCTAGTAGTAACAAACGGAAATCTTTTTTTCCGGTTGTTTTCAGTAGGAACGCAGGGGTTCCTACCCCTGCGTTCCTACTGAAACAATCGGGAATAGGCGTAGTCAAGTAAGAAAAAACACTGGATGTATTTATATGGATTTTTGTATAATTAAGGGAAGTGTTTTATACCATAACGTGATCCTATAACTGTTAACCATTATGAGGCAGTAGATAAACACTGAAAGAAAAATAACATATATCAATAATATCTATAAATATCTATGTAGTATTTATCGTTTTGGAGTCTTTTGTTTTCGTACTTAAATCAAAATAAAAAATCGACGTTATGTTGATTTAAGTACCTATCAATAAATTTTAGGTAATTATTATTTATAAAAACATCTTGTACCTAGTATTTATCGTTTCGGAGTCTTTTGTTTTAATACTTATTCAAAATAAAAAATCGACATTGATTGAAGTACCTACAAAAATTCTGACACGTTAATGGACTCAAGATTTTTTTTTTCGGAGATTGATTTAGTAGGTGTAAAAAAACCTACTGATCTGGCTAAATAATTAGTTGATAGCAGAAATTACACTAAAATATTTTTTAGTTTTCTTGCTCAAAAAGTCTGTTAGCGTAGCTTAGTTAAGATACTTACTAAAGCCCCACGCGGCATGAACGACTAATTTCAAGACCGCCCTTTTCTTGGTCAGGGTCTGTATGATGACCACCTTATAGATGATGGCGCTGATGTTGATGATGATGTACAAGTCATAGAATATAAATGCTGTCCACACGTATACGGTTAGGAGCTCGTATCTCTTCTGAAAGGAGGATACAATGATTATTTTTCCTACACTCGAAGGGAGCATTTGCCCCTTGGAGTCAAGATCCAAGTCCGTGGGCTACCGCAGCTCTCCGGGCTTAAAAAATATCTGAGCATCTGGTGCGACGTGTGACCCGAGAGCTGGTCAGTATCTGGCGCAGCGCATCAGCATTGACATACAGCGAGTATAGTAGCCGTTTTGGGGACGCTTCCATGGTACTGATATGGTTCAGTTGAGCTACCTGTCGTTTGTTTGGAGATTTGACGAAATTAGGAGCAAGAGATTTTATGTAGTTCTTGTTTTTGCTAAGGGGATCCCGCGAATTAATACTTATGACAGATCTTAATAATAATATTCTAATTGATCTCTGATCTTCTTAATAGATCTAGATTGACAAATAATCCAGCTAGGTTAGCCACTTAAAACAATTAAAAAACAAAATTGATAAGGAAAAAAATTGGGTTTTGAGCTTTTTATTATCTTGGCACAGTTTTTATGTTCACGGAACACCTAAATCATGGTAAATATCCCGAGGCTCCGCCGAAGGGTACAGTCACCAGCATAAATATATGACTATGGGCAGCGCTGCAAAACTATCTGATTATCAATTGAACTTTTAATTATGTGACGATACGTAGGATGAAGAAATATGTGATGATTTACATCCGGCAAAATAATCTTTTGTTTTGTAAAAGCATAATATCGGATCACGTAAAGACTGCATTAATATCTGATACAATTAACAGTAAGAAATATATCAAGCGGCAATATCCAATGACAGATTGATGCTCTTTTCAAGAAGCGTCATACTGTTTCGTTCAAATCACGGCTCTATGCTTAGGTATCTTTAGTTCATTCTTGCAGATTGTTGATATATATTTCTAACTGTTAATTGTATCAGATATTAATGCAGTCTTTACGTGATCCGATATTATGCTTTTACAAAACAAAAGATTATTTTGCCGGATGTAAATCATCACATATTTCTTCATCCTACGTATCGTCACATAATTAAAAGTTCAATTGATGATCAGATATTTTTGCAGCGCTGCCCATAGTCATATATTTATGCTGGTGACTGTACATACATTCCCTTTCTTTTTATAATGCTCTTTACACCCGTAGGTTTGCTGTAAAACTATTTTAGGGTGAAGTTCGCCTGGAGAAGTTCGCCTTTGTACATGTTCATTATTTTTTTAACTATATGTATGATATCACTTATGTGAGCAACAATATATTTTAAAAATACTTTCATAGTTCAGATGTGGACTAACCAAAATAAGGCCAAGCAAGAGGATTCCACTGCCAACCAAGAAGATAATGCACAATAAAAAGTAAATTGTATTGAACACGGAGAACATTTCATCTTCCTTTGATAGGAAAGATGTTAGGAATCGTTGTGTCAAGTACATCTCGAGGAATGTCCACAGCTGAAACCAATATGTTTTTTTCAGCATGTTTATAAGCCTCTTTAGATAGTTTCTTTTCATCTCATTTTATCACATTCCATCAAATCACACCACATCAATTATTCATTCTTAACCGTTTAAACCTTAAATAACCTTCCTGGTATGTATAAATAACGATTAAGACTGTAATTTTAAGCTTTTGGATTTTCTTTAAATAAATAAATTACATCACATAACATCATATTACATCGCATCACATCATATTACATCACATCACATCATATCACATAACATCACGTCACATCACATCACATGTTAATTAAATGAGTGACTCATGGTTACTCACTAGAGATAGAACAAAGGTGAAAACAGCAACGGCCTTAGGGCAGCAACAATAGCAGCAGCTCTCTGGGTACCCGAGACGGTCTATCGGAGTGCTCATATTTGGTCTCTGCTGGATTTCTTCCAGGTAAATGTCCTTGCAGCATTCACAGTGGAAGACTCTGCAACCGGTGAACGAAAATGAAGTAAGATTTTGTAAGACACGTAAATTCAAAATAGCAGAGATTATCCTACGACTAATCTCACCGCATCGATGCCATTGATCGACGATCGATCAGATTATTCGACGTTTCCTTTGATCAACCAAACCTACCACTACAATCGAGCTACGTGGATCAACATCGATCGACGCCATCCATCGATTGGTGTGGTAGTGAGGTAACCTTTATTACACCGGTGGAAAGACTTAGGTCGTTCTGAATTCTAAGCCATAAGACACAAGACTGTGTGAAATCGCGTACGTTCCTAAAATAGCACGGGATCGCCGACGATTCCATTCCGCCCGTAGACGGGGTAACAATTTTTTTATGTTACAATGCATCTCGGTGGTACAAATACCTATGCGCGTTTTTATTCAAACACCTACGGTTGGTTCTACTTACTTGTTGCCCATAATTTTGCTTTATAAATCCAAGAGCGAGGGAAGTTTGCACTGTAAAGTACGTCTAACTAGAATTTAATCTACCCAGTATCGTGTATTATTGTGGTTGCTACTTCATATCATTCATTGCTGATACGGCTAATACAATAAAAGAAAGCCGAACACTTTATAACTCTGCTTGTTTACAAAAATAACCAAAGAGTAATATAGAACGTAAATAAACATTATCTATTTATAGACTTAGTCAAGGGGTTCGAAGATTTTAATTGAAGAAGTTGAAGTTGACCCAGCTAAAAATTATAGGGAACTTTGCTCTAAAATCCTTTGCTAAAACCATAGAGTACTCCGGTCCGCCGGTGGCCCGTGTTGCTCTACGGCTAAAACCCACCCCTTTCTCTATGCCTAAGCTATGTCTCTTTCACAGTTATCTTCACAGTATATATACATATTTGATTCTTGCTTATGTAACAGCATGGTAACAGATATTTACTTGAAACAAGAGTTGACAATAAAGTAAAGTAAGTGTACCACTGCTGGGCGTAAACTTCTACTTGTACGCTGTTGTGTAGAGAATGAGTTGGTGTCGTAAATTTTTTATTCCAGAGATTAGTATGAGTATCTTATATGCCACTTAACTAAATAACAGTGTGAAATTAAGTAACGCAGTCAGTTTTTAAAACAATCTAACTAAAGTTTCATTATTCGTAGCTAGAAGCACATTCGCTCGTAGAACTGTAGCAATGCTACGGAGTTGCACGTAGCACCGTAGCTGTGCTACGCAGTTGTGCGTAGCACTGGAGCGTAGCAATAGCATGCAAATTACAGTACAGAATTATGGAATGGAGATGTAAAACACGAATAAACTCTAATATTTATATTTAATCGATGGAAAACCGAAATGGTTAGAATATTAAAATACTCGATTTCGAATTTCTTTTCCTTTGCTTCATAGTACCATAGTACTACGAATAGGTACATACGATCTCTAGCGACACTGGCATCGCTTTAGGTTTGTATAGAAAGCGACAGAATAGCGATAAACAACGCATTTTGTATTTTTGTAGAGCCGTTGAACGACCGGTTTATTTAACACTAGCGGCCCGCCCCGGCTTCGCACGGGTATAAAACAAAAATTTCAGAAATTATAGACACTAACACGATGGGCTTCACAGTTTTCATACGGACCCCTTACTTTTTCTTACAGCATTGGGATTTTTGACATTGACTCGACACTCCATTACTGACACTGGCCATAGAGAAAAAGCAAGCACCGTGCGCTATACAACCTCTTTTTCTATTCTGACGCGCCATAATAGAAAAAGAGGTTGAATATACAGCCCACGGTTCAATTATTGAATTTTTCATGCGGATCCCTAACTTTTTTGAAAATATTATATAGCCTATGTTCATCACGGAAAATTAAGGATTCTAATGGTGAAAGAATTTTTTAACTCGGTCAAGTAGTTTCGGAGCCTATTCAATTCAAACAAACAAACAAACAAACAAACATACAAACAAACAAACAATCAAATCTTTCCTCTTTATAATATTAGTATAGACTAGGAAGAAATCAGATATTCATCCGTCGCTAGAGCCTTAAGCTTTGTCCAAAATGAAGTAATGAATGTGCCTAAAGTACCGCCTACATTTTTATTCGCTTGAAAACTACAATCCTTAAAATATCTCCCAGGCACAGCTTGCGGTAGCGGCTAGAACAATTGCCTTGCATGTTTTATTTGCTTGCAAGTTATCTTCCGCAGGCTGCGTTTGTCTGGAAGAGGCTTACGGAAACTTTAAAATTGCATCATGAGAATGGTCTCCCAACAAATTAATCATTCTTTTTCACTTCTTCCACAAGTAGACAAAAAAATTAAGTATGAAGAGAAAATCAAAAACATCTTACTTCTTATTTTATAATAATTAACTGTATGAAATTTGACTTGTCTAAGTGCTTATTTTGTAAGACTAAAGAAATAAAGTTATTGAAATCTGAAATGATAACTTTTTTTAAATGCTGTTTGCGCATTACCTCTAGCTTGAGGAGAGCTAGAGGGTTATGTTGGACTCTCCACTGGGCTACTAACAGAGTGTTAGCAGTTAGTGACATACCAACTTAAAACCCATCGATACTTCCCCTCTCACCTTAGAGCCAGAGTGTCGTCAAACCACTCGTCGCCAGACGATTCGTTGGACGACGCACTGGCACTTGACAGGGTTGCGGGTTCCCGGTTGGATTCGACCGCTACCCTGTCGGTGATCATCCGTCTTGGACGGATCCCTATTGTAGTCCCTTGAAAGGGCGAGGCATGTCCTCCGAGGAGTATTTAGGGCGTCTCTCTCCGTCGGAGACCTGTGCAATGCTGGGGTGGTTCTCCTCGTACCATTGCCCAGCTGCTACTAAACAAAACCGATTCCTTAATCTCCAAGTTCTCAGCTAATTTCAGTTCTATATTAAATTAATGAATACTATTCGCTGTACCATATAATAACGAATATTAGCTCCCTGAAATTCCCCTCTGTATATTCAACTGTTGACTTTTCAAACGTTTCAATGGAGTTACATATAGAGTTATGTACAGTTGTATAGAGTTACAATTCTATAGACTTGCGTTCCTTTGCAATATTTATTTTTCTGCTGAATGGAATTTCTTAGCCTTGAAACAAGATTATTTACTCAATTAAAGGGCCTTAGCTTTTCCATTTTCTGCCTCAAATGTTTTAGAATGTTCAAGTAAAATTCTTTTAAAAGAGAGAAGCCGATAGTGAGGCTTAAGAGTTGAAAATCTGTGAGTAAGCTATTATTGTTTGTTGGGTTTTAATATATTCTCTTTTTCATCAGGGATAATGTAATTCTGATATGAAAGAATTTTTCAAATCGTTGTTTGTTTGTTCGAATTGAATAGGCTCCCAATAAACTGGTCCGATTTGAAAAATTGTTTCACCATTAGAATTCTAAATTTTCCTTGATGAACATAGGCTATAGAATATTTACAAACAAGTTAGGGATCCACAGAAAAAATTAAATTTTTGTCAAATACCGTGCGCAGACGGGGCGGATCGCTAGTTCTAAATAAATATATACTCGATTCTATTCTAGATATCATAAACAATAACACAATTTCTGCATAAAACCAGCGTTATATTAACTCGTTGGTATTTTTCTTGTTTTTATTATACTATGAGTATAGCAGGATTAGCGTGAGGTTTATCATCTATTTTCGTAGCTAGCCTACGGGAAAATAGAACGCTTGAACCTCAGAGACATGGGCTGGACTGGACGTGAGCAATTCTACTGAACAGGTTATCTATATCTATACTTGAGCAAAATATTATCATCATCATCATCACCAGCCTATAAAAGTCCACTGCTGGACATAGGCCAATATAGAAAAATATTATATAATCTATATATATATAATATTTAAGAGAGGAAAGATTTGATTGTTTGTTTGTTTGAATTACTCAGAAACTACTGGATGGATTTGAAAAATTCTTAAACTGTTAGAATATACATATTCCCTGATGAACATAGGCTGTAGAATATTTTCAAAAAAGTAAGGAATCCGCGTGAAAACGTTAATAATAAAACTGAGCGCTATATCATCAACTTCTTTTTTTATTATGGCGCCATAATACCGCACGAAATATCCATCGTGGATGTAAAGACCATTGATAATGATGATGATAATACCATGATTATAGTATCTTTAAATATTACTTTCATTATATTTTTATAATAGTAGGATTTTTTTTCCATTCCGTCCTCGCATAAAGCGATCTGTTATTTATGCGGAAACACATTAAATGCTGAACAGTATCTCATTTAAAGGATTGTAAAACCTTTTTCCCCAATAAAAAATATTAAGCGATAAAATACGTAGGAAGTTACAGAAAATGTAATAAGAAAATATAGATAAAACATAATGAAATCACTCGTGAATTTATCACCAATTTATGTCTTTGAACAGGGGCTATAAACTTTAATTAAAACAGAGAAATACTCAGTTAGTATATAAAATATATTTATCCTTTAATAAAATAAAAGTATTTTATTTCAGACACCGAGTCTATAAGTATCCATATGACTAGATTCTGCCCAGAGTGCCCGCCCAGTCTTCGCATGCGTTTTTTTTCTATGAAAATCTTTTAAGGATATCTATACCATAAGATCCAAACTTTCACTTTATAATAAAATAGTGAGAACTTTTTTTACAAAAAAAAGATATCAATCAACGATTATTTACTTAGAGCATTTAGAGTATTTACGATTTAGCTAACTTGCGACGCTGGTGAGGCGGAAGTCAAATCAATAACTTTATAACAATATTAGAATCATATCTAGTTTCATGTGACCTAATCTTTGAATTATAAATTTTATGTTATTTTAAACAATTATGAAAGACGTCACCATAACAACTTTTAATATTTTTGGGGAGCACAGCTGCCTATATCACAGACTTTTCAGTCTAGTTTAGGCAAATTACCCTTACATATAATTTGAACTTTTTGAATTTTCATATTGTCAATTATTTCATAATACTAGACAAATTATTATGTAATTATTTGTAATGATTCTTTTTGCAATAAACTATTCTATTTATTTTACTAGCTATTTACAAAATATGGATTTTGACAAGTTTAATTTTATACTACAAGTTAGCGCCGCCTGCTATTACGCCGTGCACCGTAGACAGAACACTATGATGTATCACGTCACCATAACTAATGTGCATTATGTAACTTTTTTATAATACGTATGCTTATATATTTTTGAACATACATAACTGTCCATAGGATTCCTGAAATAAATGATTTAGTGTTAAATAAATTAAAAGTAATTGAATTTTTCTTAAGTTACATTTTTTAGAGTAAAATTTTTCAGTGGTCTCCTGTCTCAGTAGGTAATTGTCTAAGTCCAAGTCAATAAAAATGCCCCCTGCATCAGTGCGATAGTCACACAACGCCCATATATAAAATTTTTGAGCAAAAACTGATTTTTAGGCATGACTTATATTGCGAAAACCACGGCTATCCATAAACGTATGAACAATGGATAGTTATATACTGCTTCATTGCAAAATATGACTCCTGTATCTTATTTTTATATATAGGTCGCTGGTTGCTCACCGACATTGCCGTAAATAAAAATAGCGCAAACTCTACCCACATTTCGCCGGAAAACTTGAGAGGAAAAATTTCGCATTTCGCAAACTCGTAACTCACGAAATTGAAGCATTTGGTGTTACTAATTAAGTTTTTCCTTGGTTTAAGGGTAAGCATTGTGAAAAATTCTAATGTTTGGCGAAAGAAATTTTTTATTTCATTTAAAATTAAAAAAATCTATACAATATAATATTGCATTAGTAAATAATGTATACATTTAAAATAAATATTCATAGAAACTCGGGAGGATTTTATATTTTCATCTATGGCCATCTATGGCGTTCATTAGGGGAGGCCTATGTCCAGCAGTGGACTATTATAGGCTGATGATGATGATGACTTAAACGCATCCCAGATTTAAGCGCATCCCAAGTCGCGATTTTCAACAGTTTTCAACAAAAAATGTCAAAAATTCGTCAGTTGAAGCGTGCTTAAATCTTCATTTACGTTTGAATGTTTGGGCATAAGGCTATCGAAACCGATATCGAAATCCCGAATCCCTAATAATGAATAAAACCGAACGAATGTTTCTTATAAATTGCTATATTCTTTAGGAAACGAAAAATAAGCGATTTCACCTTAACATCTCATCAGAGTCTTAATTGAGGCGAGCCCCAAGACTTCTTAATATGGAAATTTGGAGAAAAAGTTTGGCTGTTATATTACGCTGATTAATAATAAAAATGTAATGAACTTAAATGAGCCGTGTTGTCTGACAAACAGTGCTGGTTGACCGTCCCTCAAACATGGAAGGGGGGGAGGGGTTGCAAAAGGAACCCCCCCCCCTTCTTTTAGTCGCCTGTTTACGGCATCTGCGGTCTAAATTTTTGTCTTTGTTGATGGAGTGTCAAATAAAAAAATATCATTAATTCACTCTCATTCTCGTATGTAAGCAGTGGAACCACGAACCCATGATTTCAGGGATAGTGGAACCACGAGTAATAGTGGTACAATCCCAGTGGGACCACGAGTCGCGACCCGAAGTATCGAACCCTTCCCAGGGTTCGATACTTCATCGAGACTTATCTCGATTTTTTCCGCGGCTGGAAATAACTTCTTAGGGTATATTTTAACACCTCTACTGCGAAATCTACCTGCCGTTGCCACGTGGTGATGATCAAATACCTACTCCAATACATTTATGAGGAATCCTTCGCCAAACATTTTTAATATGTATAAACATTATTCAATATTCAGAAGTATTTTTGATACCAAATATAAAACAACAAAATAATGTTTTTAATTGTTGAATCTTCAAAATCGATAGCTATGAATACAAAGTCCAAAGATTGTCTGGATGTATGTGGATATGTTAAATCTCCAAAGTTACTGAACAAATTATTATGGAATTTTAGATTAGTTATTGAGATGAGTGATTGGTTATACGATAATATTTTTATACTTCAACATCATCAACATCACCAGCCTATAATAGTCCACTGCTGGACATAGGCCTCCCCTAATGAGCGCCATAGATGGCATCATTATTTGGAGGTTATTGCCCATAATCCCCACGCTGGGCATGCGGGTTGGGGATCGCAGTTCGGTGTAGTTGATCTGCAGAAGGCGCTGCTGCCCGCCCCCCGCTGTGTTTCCCTTAGTCGCCTCTTACGACACCCACGGGAAGAGTTGGGGTGGTGAAATTCTATGCCGGCACCACACGGCCATTGGACATTGTCAAGCAGCTTTTAATATACTTGACTGAATGTGCAGTTGCTTATATATATAACATACTAGCGGTCCGCCCCGGCTTCGCACGGGTATGAAACAAAAATTTCAGAAATAATACACACTAACATGATGGGTTTCACAGTTTTCATACGGATCCCTTACTTTTTTTTAACAGCATTGGGGTTTTTGACATTGACTCGACATTCCATAACTGACACTGGCCGTAGAGAAAAAGCAAGCACCGTGCGCTATATATTCAACCTCTTTTTCTATTATGACGCGCCATAATAGAAAAAGAGGTTATGAACATACAGCGCACGGTTCAATTATTGAATTTTTCATGCGGATCCCTAACTTTTTTTTAATATTATATAGCCTATGTTCATCACGGAAAATTTAGGATTCTAATGGTGAAAGAATTTTACAAATCGGTCCAGTAGTTTCGGAGCCTATTCAATTCAAACAAACAAACAAACAATCAAATCTTTCCTCTTTATAATATTAGTATAGATATAGATATAGATATATCACGTAATTCAGTCTACATTACTCGTAGGTAACGTAAGGCCCATTGTACCGATAAAATTTTCCATCTGTCTCAGTGAACAAACTCCCACTTAACCTGTTTCTACCGCAGGATTTTAATATAATACCTGCGCTAAATATAATGAACATTAAGAAAGCTTAATCATCTAAGCGCTTAGCGATAAATATAATGAAAAAGTATCTTTAGACATTATTAACAAATTAATTTTCTCGTATAGTCAAATAATAGAAAAAATAGAACATTCTGGTGGCGGCTTAGATTTTTAGGAAATAGATATGTATAAGCACATATAACATAATACTAGCAGTAAGTATTCTAGTTGTAGAACTAGTTTTAATATAATAATTGAAACACTTGAGATTATTGCAGACTGTTGTAAATATATGTAGGTAGCTTGATTAATCCATAACAGTTCGTGCACCGTCAGAATAGGTCATAGGCTGACTGATATCTTAAACAATCCCGGAGATAATATCAAACATTTATATTTTGTCTCGGGCTGGCATCGAACAAAAGTCATCGAGATGCTAAGAGCTATGTATACAAAAGTATATGTATACAAAAGTCATCGAGATGTATATGTATACAAAAAAAAGTCATCGACAAAAGTCATCGAGATGTATATGTATACAAAAGTCATCGAGATGTATATGTATACAAGAAAAGTATATGTATACAAAAGTCATCGAGATGCTAAGAGAATTAGCAAACTGAAGTGGCAGTGGGCCTGCCATATTTCACACATTCCATTTTAAAACACTGATTCGATTTAGATTTTTGAACCATGGCCTCTGGCCTCTAATGCGAAAACTCGATTGACAAAATGCTTTTCAACAAAGGCCTACAAAGGCATCAATAACTCTTTTGAATTATCGTGATGACTTTCAAAACCAGCTGTGGGTATAATCAGAAGTAACCATAAGCCTGCGAATTATGATCATGAGATATTATATCTCATGATCATAATTCGCAGAAGTAACCATAAGCCTGCGAATTATGATCATGAGATATTATATCTCATATTCATATTCATCATAATTCGCAGAAGTAACCATAAGCCTGCGAATTATGATCATGAGATATAATATCTCATAGAGATATTATAGATATTATAGATATTATAGATATCATGAGATATTATATCTCATGATCATAATTCGCAGGCTTATGGTTACTTCTGATTATACCCACAGCTGGTTTTGAAAGTCATCACGATAATTCAAAAGAGTTATTGATGCCTTTGTAGGCCTTTGTTGAAAAGCATTTTGTCAATCGAGTTTTCGCGAACGCTAGTATTATTAGCGTTCGCGAATATAACAAATAAATAGTTTTGCTAGTTTAGCTTACATTATGCCTTAAAAGCAATATATTTCATTAATGGCACTTAAAAGATTAGCATTTTTACGATTTTCGTAATTGACCGCTCGGTCGAGTACCTTTTATGAGCATGTTAACAGGCCATTTAGGTTTGCAGTTATTTAAGTTATGAATAATAATCTCATTACAAAGATTCATAGCTTTAACTCGAAAAATAACAAATTATTAGCCGAGGTTTGTATAATTCGTAACTCGAATTTACAAGAATTAATATGTAAGAAATGATTTTGTGCACAATGAATTTCTTCCCTATTAGCTTTATATAAATGTCATGTACTTAAATCGTATTATACTTAGATTTAGATAGGTAGGCAAAACGAACCTGTATATAACACATAAGTGATGTATATAACACTAGCGGTCCGCCCCGGCTTCGCACGGTTATTTAACAATAACTGAATTTTTCATGTAGATCCCTAACTTTTTTGAAAATATTCTATTAAAATTTACTAGTGAATTTTACAAATCGGTCCAGTAGTTTCGGAGCCTACTCAATACAAACAAACAATCAAATCTTTCCTCTTTATAATATAATATAAGTATAGATATAGATAATAAACAATTAGTTACAACAAAAACGGCCAGCACTCAGCGGTTGCTATTGAAGGAAAATCGAGCCATAGCGCTGGTCTTCCGTGTAACCCAAAATCTAAATTATGACAAAAGTATCTAAATTGCACTATAATTAGATCGCTGATGCAAAGACGTAGCATCCGTCTGGGTGGGCGCCTGCTTAGCCCAGGCGAACTACGAGATATCAGCCCGAAGAAACTCCTACAGTTACAAAAAGCCATGACCAAATAATTAAATCCTACTAATATTTAGTAGGATTAGTCCTATTAATATTTGGTGGCTTTTGTTTAGCTGCGATCTTGAAAATAAATGCGAAAGTTTTTAAATATGGATTGTTACGCTTTCACGCATAAACTACTTAACAGATTTTGATTGAACTTGGTACACAGATATTTTATGACCTGGAAAAACCTTTGGGCCATTTTTTATCCCGAAAATCCCACGGGATCGGGAGTTACGCGGGTGAAACCGCGGGCACCCAGCTATTTAATAATAAAACTAAATTTAGATAAGCAAAACAAACATGCATTAGACACATTGTTTAATAGATATCAATGTTCTTTTCCTTTCCTCCACAAGTGGACAAAAAATTGTAGTGGACTGAAGAGAAAATCAATAACACCTTATTTCTTGTTTCGTAATATTTATGGTATAAAATCTGACTTGTTCCAAATTGTTATTATGTAAGCTTAATAAATATAAGCTTTTATTTGTCTACTTGAGCTATTACATCTGAAATTTAACTATAAACAGCATTTAGCACAAGAAGTGAATGAAAACTAGAATTCATATAAAATATCAGTGTCCCGGATTTTCCTTCAACCCATCATTATCCGGAATCCGGAACCTATTATGAAATCAATCCGTGTAAATAACAAAAACAGAGAAAACGTTAATGTTTCCTTCTCTGGTTCTCATTAGAATCTCGTAATCTCGCTTTAATTATTTCCCGTGATCCAATATTAAAAATGCCCTCAATTCCGCCATTTTTAATGAATATACCTCGGAAAATACCCTATACTGCATCGTTCGAATTTCGAAATCTGCGCCTTATCTGACTTTAGTTCCACTGCATGCAGGGTTTTCAGTCGCGACCCGCGCGTTGCCCTGAGCGGTCGTGTGCTCACGCTGTGGATTTTGTGAGATTTGAAGTTAACGGAACAGTGAGTGTATTAGTGTTTGTGATTGGTTCGACAGTCTTATTCATTGGTAAGTAGAGGAAGAAGTAGCAAAATAAAAAAGCTTTTATGGTGATAATTATTTTCAGTAAAATTCCAGGTTAGGGTGTCGCAAAAAGGGTCCCACACTTAGAAAAAATTTCATCGATTTTGTATGGGGCTGGGACTTAGAAAAATTTTGATATATTTTTTTATATATATATAACATATATTTTTTCTTATGCCATCGTAAAGAGGGTCACTAGGGGTGCAACTTTGGTTCAGCTGATTGACCCCAAAGTTCTATGACCTCGGCGCTAGAGGTCAAAGTGTGTCGTTCAGTTTCAAGGCGAAAAAGACTTAGAAAATTTTCAACATGTATTTTTTTATATATATATAACATATATTTTTTCTTATGCCATCGTAAAGAGGGTCACTAGGGGTGCAACTTTGGTTCAGCTGATTGACCCCAAAGTTCTATGACCTCGGCGCTAGAGTTCAAACTGTGTCCGATACAGATACAGATACCGATACAGAGCATTCCGATAAGAGTTGATTAGGTTCAATTTGAGTGGCGGATCCGACACAGAGTACCCCGACTCCACGTGGTCTTGTGCGTGGCGCCCCTAGAGTGTATATAATAAGCCGGAGGCGCGAAGGGAGTGCAGCCTCCGCCAGCCGTAATAAGGGACAGGCACCGCGCGAGCCGCAGCGGCTGAGGCTGGTCGCCGAAGGCGACCAAAAAGCCGAAGCTGCGGAGGTGAGCAGTGGTGCCTGTCCCTTGTTACGCAATGGCGGAGAGGCTGCACTTCCCGCAGCGCCGGAGCTATCGCGAACGCGATTCTTTACACTCGTCGTCGGGGACAGTTAGGCATCGATCAAAATTTTTCTAAGTCTCAGCCCCATACAAAATCGATGAAAATTTTTCTAAGTCTAAAATAAATATTTTTTTTAGTTTTTCCTGAAAATTTCGGCTATCTCTTTTGTAACTATTACAATATTACTAATTTAAAAAAAAAAAAAAAAAAAAAAAAAAAAAAAAAATGTATGGGACCCTCTTTGCGACACCCCGACCAAATTCCATGTTATTTGTTCTTTATTATTTATTTAATAGCCAAGGAGAAAATAACTAAACACAAAAGGTACTCTTGTATATATGTACCTTTATAGTAATATATATTATTAACTTTATCGGTAGTGACATTGTGTGTCGATAATCATTTTTCTGTTTTATTAAAGTAGGCCTAGTATAAAATTGATTGATAGATATGAAAACTGATATCGCAACAAGCGTAGGTATCGCTTTCATAATGATAGTAGGCATCTGAACAGGTAATTTTTTCACAATCGTTGAAGCCATAAAATATTGTTTTTAGGCCTTTTTGTTTTTTAATTGTGGTCTTTTGAATTTTTAATGTTTTTCATCATTTGATTGTAGAGCGATTTTGCCGTTGATTCTCAATTTCAGATTTGTACTTGTAATATATAGGCATGACTTTAAATCAAATTTAACTGATTGTTGAGTCAAATAAAATCACTTAATTTAGCTCATAATTTGATTTCTATAATTTAACGTATGCCTATTCAGGATGGACGAGAGTCTACTATGACATCCTAAAAAAATTATGACCTACCCCCGGGGGTACCCGAAAATACCGCATGTATGTTCCCCAATTTTTCATTGTTTTCTAGTCGATGATTTTTTTTACGTTTTCTTTGAGAATTTTCGGGCGGAACAGTTAAAACTGTATTATATTTTTTAAGAATTTTAGGGTATTTGTTTTTGTGATAACGTCCTTCTACTAAGAACATAAATATTTTCGGGTACCCCGGGGGTGAGGCATTTTTTTTATGAGACTATTTTGTCTCTGTGTAAACCTCGCTGCAAATAAATATTTTTTTGTATGTGTAGTTTGCTTTTTGACTGTCTGTTTAAAACTATCCATCTTTAAAATGTAAATCCGTCGTAAATGTAAATCGTTCGTAAGAAAAACATGTAATGAAGTTTATGTTCAATGAAAACAGTGGAATTTTTTTTAATTTTTTCAGTGAAATTTTGTTTCATTAATAAAATAATATAAAAAAAAGTAGATGACAAACAAATGTACCGAAGGGTCCGAATAGACTATCTTAAGACCTTGTTTTTACAGAACGTATCAGAGCTACTGCAGCTAAAATTAAACTGCCCCAGTTTATGTAGACCTCATTCTAATTGACCCCTTTTAGGTACTGCACTGAACTTTATATATAAATTTTAGGACTTATTGAACACGCCGGATATTCTAATTGGTGTATTACACGGTAGGTATAAAACTATAACGGTAGTAAAACTAATAAATAAAGGCGGTTTGAAGACCTCAAATGAAATCTTGAATGTCTCATTAACAAGGGGGTAAAATCTTTATTTATTATTTTATTTTTGTATAGTGTGTAGTGTATTTAATTTTCAATGTATTTGTGTTGTTATATCATATTTCATTAATTTAGATTTGACATTACCTATATTTATCATCATTTTATAATCGTACCATAATTCCGACAAATATATTTTTGTTTGTGAATAAATAAATGAAAAAAAGAAAATAACAAATAAATAACTAAAGTCGAACTAGTACTTACAATTGAAACAATTGAGCTAACTGCAGACTGTTCCAATCAAACTATAGGTACAACTGATCCATATCAAAACCAGTCGGAAGCGGGTTCTTAACTAGCTTTTGCCCGCTACATGTTTCTATGGAACCGTTAAAACTTTATATATAACTCAAAATAAAATATTTTATGGAATAAAGCCTTTGATTTCAGGCTCAGACAAATCAGAACTTAATCTATGTAAAATTTCAGCCAAATCCGTTCAGTCGTTTTGGCGTTAGGAAGTAACAAACATCTATTAAATCATCCAAACCTTTATTATGATGAAAATATTATCTACCTATTATCTACTGAAATATCTCAGCAAATAGAGTTCGCAAATACAGTCTCTATTACATTGTTACGATGGGTGATAATGGGATAACCAGCGTCGAGTATTACCAACTACTATAAAAGTAATATTATTGTGGTAACAATCCTATTTGAGCGGTTCGTGGAAACACTTGGTCTTGGGTAAGGGTACAATCTTAGAAAATTTCTTATCCTCTTTTTATTATATATGACGAAGGAAGAACCCTCGTTACGCTTTTTAAATGGGTGACGTCACCAGGACTGACGTCACTATCATCATTGTCTTGTTGGTAGAAGTCTGCTCCATCCAACCGGCGCGACCCGAGAAAGAGATTCCTGGCCCGAACGATCCCACGACACAGTTGATGACGTCAGCAGTGATGACGTCACGATTTTCGTTGTCCGGATATTCCTCGATAGAAGGTAGTCTCAATGAAACAGCAGTTAGAAACAAGAACGTTTGATTTATTCCAGGGAGGTCCGTTCCCTCCGAGTGCTCGAGCAAGACTGAATGTTTTACTCGCCCGGTGGCTTTATTTATAGCAAAAGGTTGCCTAGCGTTTTCACAATAACAAAGGAGCAAACTCGGGGCGATGTTTTTGAATTATCACAAAGTTCTTATAGGAAACCTAACCAAGTCGATGACTTGGTTAATTTTAGAGGTTTAAACACTCAGTTAATTCTTAAAACTAGATCGTAGTGTAGAAATCACGTCTTCGCGCCGACACGGCCATTCTGCACGGCGGTGCGCGCTCTGCACCAGCCGGGTCAGCGGTTACTGTAACTGTAACAAAGGTTTTGCTTTTAAGTTTGGTATCTGTGTACAACTCCATCGAGTTGCAAACAAGGTTCTCGTAGAAAGTCAGGTTTAGTTTGTAAGTTTCTCGAAGGAGTTAGTTTAGTTTGTTTATCGAAGGTTCTCGGAGGTTCTCGTAGATGGTTCTCGGAGGTTCTCGGAGGTTCTCGTAGATGGTTCTCGGAGGTTCTCGTAGATGGTTCTCGGAGGTTCTCGGAGGTTCTCGTAGATGGTTCTCGGAGGTTCTCGGAGGTTCTCGTAGATGGTTCTCGGAGGTTCTCGGAGGTTCTCGTAGATGGTACTCGGAGGTTCTCGTAGAAGGTCAGGTTAAGTTAGTTTGGAAGGTTCTCGAAGAAGTTAGTTTAGTTCTCGTAGAAGGTCAGGTTTACTTAGCTTGGAAGGTACTCGAAGAAGTTAGTTTAGTTTGTATATCGAAGGTGCTTGGAGGTTCTCGTAGATGGTGCTCGGAGGTTCTCGTAGATGGTGCTCGGAGGTTCTCGTAGATGGTGCTCGGAGGTTCTCGTAGATGGTTCTCGGAGGTTTTCGTAGATGGTTCTCGGAGGTTCTCGAAAAAGGTTAGTTTAATTTGGTCATGGCTGTGTGGTTCTCGCATGTTCACGTAGATTCTGTAACAAAGAGATATTGCTTTTAAGTTTGGTACCTGTTTAAACTATAACGAGTTGTAAGTAATACGAAAATGGGTAAGGTCTTTGGAGGTTATAGGTTCTCGGAGGTTATAGGTTCTCGGAGGTTAAAGGTTCTTGGAGGTTATAGGTACTCGGAGGTTATAGGTACTCGGAGGTTATAGGTACTCGGAGGTTCTCGTAGATTTCTCGGAGGTTTCTCGTAGATTTCTCGGAGGTTTCTCGTAGATTTCTCGGAAGTTTCTCGTAGGTTTTCTCGTAGATTAGGAGGATAAGAATAGGAAGGGAGATGTAGTTTGTAATGAAGCATGAACGCTCGCAAGTAAAAGTGGTTATCAACTTATCTGTTTGTCCATCGTGTCTAGCTGACGAAGTACACAGCGCGGGAAGTAGATTGGTTTCTTCCACCGACATGGTTTGTTGCACGCCTGCTCACAAAGTACAGCACGGGAAGTAGACAGTGTTCAGAGGACCTTCTGGACTGGTTTCTTCCGCCGACACGGTTTGTTGCACGCCTGTTGGGCGGAGATAATCTAGGGCCATCTTCCACGGTTGTTTATCCATCGTTTCTAGCTCGCAAAGTACAGCACGGGAAGTAGAAAGTGTTTCGAGGACCGTGTGGATTGGTTTCTTCCGCCGACATGGTTTGTTGCATGCCTGTTGGGCGGAGATAATCTAGGGCCATCTTCCACGGTTGTTTACCCATCGTTCTAGCTCACAAATACAGCACGGGAAGTAGAAAGTGTTTCGAGGACCGTGTGGATTAGGTTCTCCCGCCGACACGATTTGTTGTTTGCCTGTTGGGCGGAGATGATCAAGGGCAATTTTCCACGGTCGTTTATCATTCTCCAGGACTGTCTATGCGTTCGGCTTTTCCTGACATAGAGGGGCTTGGTGTATCCGTGGTTGTTATACCCCGGAGTAGTGGTTTTACTGGCTGGTACGCGGTTATGAAGTTATTGAGGCAGTGATGACCTCGCTGGGGTGGTTTGGATCAGAAGCGCTAGCAGGCCCTGATCCCACTTCTGATGACGAAGGAAGAACCCTCGTTACGCTTTTTAAATGGGTGACGTCACCAGGACTGACGTCACTATCATCATTGTCTTGTTGGTAGAAGTCTGCTCCATCCAACCGGCGCGACCCGAGAAAGAGATTCCTGGCCCGAACGATCCCACGACACAGTTGATGACGTCAGCAGTGATGACGTCACGATTTTCGTTGTCCGGATATTCCTCGATAGAAGGTAGTCTCAATGAAACAGCAGTTAGAAACAAGAACGTTTGATTTATTCCAGGGAGGTCCGTTCCCTCCGAGTGCTCGAGCAAGACTGAATGTTTTACTCGCCCGGTGGCTTTATTTATAGCAAAAGGTTGCCTAGCGTTTTCACAATAACAAAGGAGCAAACTCGGGGCGATGTTTTTGAATTATCACAAAGTTCTTATAGGAAACCTAACCAAGTCGATGACTTGGTTAATTTTAGAGGTTTAAACACTCAGTTAATTCTTAAAACTAGATCGTAGTGTAGAAATCACGTCTTCGCGCCGACATATATATTTTCTTTTTATATAATGATAATCACATTTAATATACCATTTGGTACTTTTGTGTACGACTGTTATATTTAATTCGGTTCGCTCGTCTATACATGTAAAAAAATTACGTGTCCATTCAAAGGTTACCAGGAAGAAATCGCTCTTAGCGATAAGGCCGCCCATTGTGCTACTTTTTATCTTTATGTTTTTCTCTATCTTGATGTGCGACTGTTAATTTGGATCGCTCGTCTATACCTGTACAAAAGTTACGTGTCCACCCAAAGGTTACCAGGAAGAAATCGCTCATAGCGATAAGGCCATTGTGCAACTGTTTTTCTCGGTATGCAATAAAGAGTATTTGTATTGTATTGTATTTTATTGTACCATCTCAGAGTAGATAAAACCCAACAACTAATTAACTACAGTATTGTTCTATTTCCCGAGGCCAAATAAATAAAGGCAGAAATTAGTTATTATAATCCCCTTGTCTATGCTGAGCTCGTTAATTATGCCGAAAATATTATGGCTTGTATTCCATGTCGTGTATTCCAATATTAAGTAGGTACTTTTATGGTTTTTGTGTCGTGAAATGTCGGGTTTTTAGGGTTTTGCCATCGGTTGCAAAACCCTTATGGAATCGCTTTGGGTCTGTTTTGTGTTGTTTTGAATCCTTAATATCTCAGAAACTAGCTATTGACTTGAAATTTGAAATAATAATACATTTTGTGCGCCCGCACATATTTATAGAAAAATAAATGAAAAATCAAAATGAAGATTTTCCATACAAATTTTGAAATCGAAATTTTAAATTACAACGTACAAAGTCAAAAGTGGTATCAAATGAAAGGTACACGTTTGTAGATTTCAAAATAGTTTTTGAAATTTTGGTAGATTTTATACTTTTTAAAATATTTTGAAAAAGGTCAAAAAAGTGACCGTTCCCCCCCCCCCCCCTATCTCCGAAGATTGCAGAGCGATCGACGTGATATGTACCAAGTGTTTGTAGATATGGATATCTACAAACACTTGGTACATATCACGTCGATATATTTTACAGGAAAAATATAGAGAAATAATAGTTTTTGAAATATGGTCAAAAAGGGCGGGAAAAATTGCTGAAGCGGTGACTACCCCACCGAGTTGGGTATCAAATGAAAGGTATTGGTTCGTACATTCCAATACAGTTTTTGAAATTTCGATAAGTTTCATACTTAGTGAAATAGGTTGAAAAAAGCCGAAAAAAATTGTAGGTACCAACCCACTTACCTGCCCACTAATCTCTGTAGTAACTGTAATAGGAGTTACACAGAAAACCGTTGTTCTCAAAATTTTTGAGAAAAGATAGGTAGGTATGTATCCTAGATAATCCACACAGTATCATTTACCCACAAGCTAAGCAAAGCTTGTGTTATTGGTATTACTACGATAGCTGTTATACTTAATAAAGTATAAGTATCACATTAGATGATTTATATTTATGTACAGAAAAGGACTAGAACCTAGAACACCCGAACAAATAATCTAAAGATCCTACAAATATTAGTCCCGAGGCAGGAATCAAACCTCAACCTCCTGCGTTGTAAGCCCACCGCGCCAAGAGGTTGTCATATACGTACCTACCTAAACGACAAAAGTTCAAAACCCTCGGCGCGCGAGTTACACTCGCACTTGTCGTACTTGTTTATTTTTGTTGTAATTTTTCATTTATACTATGATATTAAAGGAAATATTGATGGTTTGAATAGTCTACAAAACTACTGCATCGATTTGATAAATTATTTCACCATTAGAATCATATTTTATCCCAGATAGGCTATAGAATATTTTCAAAAAAGCAAGGTATATGAAAACTTCAATAAAAATTTATACTAGGACCCATATCAACAATTATTTTTATTTTTTATTATTTACCTTACAGACTAACATACATTTAAAGTAGCAGACTAATAAAAAAGGGGGATGATGACATGCTTTATTATTTCGCGATGATTCACCACCCCGCAGTATTTTTTAATAATAATGCCGGACAATCCACACCGCATCATCCAGCCCCTAGCTAAGCAGAGCTTGTGTTATGTGTACTAGATGACTGATACACATAATACAATATTATTACATAGATAGATATTTTTTATTATCGAAGAAAACGACCAGAACCCCTTAACAAATATCTACAGATCGTACAAATATTTGTCCCGAGGCGGGAATCGAACCCGCAACCTCCTGCGTCGCAGGCGGTCCTTCGACCCACCGCGCCACAGAGGTCTTCAATTTGGCAGTGGTATTATTGATAGAATATTAATGGTTAATAATGGATTCCGTTAATAAAGATAAATGGCGCGGAGCGTCATGTAAAGACCTTTGCTATTACGAATTACGATGGTGTAAACGGGAAACTACGGAGTTTTTATAACTACTTGCCGCAGCGCAGAATAATAAAATAAAATATAGCATTATTTATAATTAGAAAGGTTTATTGTTTATACTAATATTATAAAGAGGAAAGGAGAGGATTTGATTGTTTGCTTGTTTGTTTGAATTGTATAGGCTCCGAAACTTATAGACCGATTTGAAAAATACTTTCATCATGAGAATTCAAAATTTTCTGTGATGAACAATGGCTATTAAATATTTTCAAAAAAGTTAAAAGGGTCCGTATAAAAAAATCAATTTTTGATAAATACCCGTGCGAAGCCGGGGCGGACCGCTAGTAGTTTATGAAAGGATAAGAAATTTAGTAAGAAGCAAGAAAATAATTTAATGGCGATCGTACATGTTGCCGGGACCAAATTTTTTTTGTTTTTTTCTTTCTACAACGAATAAAACTAGCGGAAAATTATATGCCACACATCGTAAAGCATTTTCTATCGACTTATGAAAAAAATATCTAAGATTCACAGGTATATGAGGAAAATTTGAGGATATAAGATTTTGGGCTAAAAATAAGAATGTTCTCGTTCAAATCCTTCTAAAATACATAATGACGGTTTTATTGTTCCCAGTGGTTTAAGATTCGCAAAAAAATAAAATTTATTTATGTACAAATTTTTCTCTGGTTTTTTGCTATCTCAAGAACCTCAATGCTTGTCAAAGCTTTTGTCTTTGAACGTGAATATTCTCAATAAATTTTATATAGAGGAAATATTTGATTATTTGTTTGAATTGAATATGTTTCGAAATTACTGAATTATTAATAATATATAATTATTCGATTGGAAAAATTCTTTCACCATTAGAATCCTAAATTTTTCCTCATGAACATAGGATAAAGAATATTTTCGAAAAAGTTAAGGATACGCATGAAAAATTAAATACTCGTGCGAAGCCGGGGCGGACCGCTAGTTCTCAATGAACATAAATCATGAACATTTTATTGCTATTAAACGATTTCCCGAAGCAATAGGTACATTTATCGTCACTTATAACGGCATAACTACCATGTTTTGTGATGTTTTGAGTTTTCAAATATATTGTTACAGTTGCGTCACATAATATCTTAAATTATATTTTACGATAACCATTCCCCATCATACAAGCAATAAAATTATTCAAAATCTCATCCGATATCTCTTACTAATGGTTAGTATCTGGCGCAGCGCATCAGACTGGCTGCATTGTCATACAGCGAGGCAATGCAGCCAGCATCTTGGGGATGCTTCTGACTGGTATTGATATGGATCAGTTGAGCTACCTGTAGTTTGTTTGCAACAATCTGCAGTTAGGTCAATTGTTTCATTTGTAAGTACTAGTTCTAATTTGGTTATGGTATACGCTGCGTCTGAGCTTAGCTATATGATGCTCCTTTTTATCATCATCATCATCATCAGCCCACTTTAGTCCACTGCTGGACGTAGGCCCCTAATGAGCACCATAGCGCCCTGTCTTTTAATAGCAAGGTAAAATAATAAAATAAATTTATATCTTTTAGAGAATAAAGATTAGTGTGTTATGATAAATAATGTTTTACTAATATCTATTTAATATTCTATAGACTTATTTTTAAGTTCGATGGCTAAATAATTTATCAGGTATGGGATTAAATATAAAGAGGTTTGCTTATCGTATTAATATGCTTTCAGGCCTAGCTTAGCGTGGCTTTTAGGGACTTGGATCTCTGTAGGAAAGTATAAATAAATAAATAAATAATGCTGGACAATCCCCCACAGCATCATCTAGCCCCAAGCTAAGCAGAGCATGTGTTATGGGTACTAGATGAATGATATACATAATACAATATTATTAAATATTAAATAAATAGATATTTTTTATAATACATAGAAAACGACCAGAACCTCTGAACAAACATCTGCAGATCGTACAAATATTTGTCCCGAGACGGGAACCGAACCCGCAACCTCCTGCGTCGCAGGCGGACCTTCGCCCACCGCGCCACAGTGGTCGTCAAAAGGATTATAGACCATAAAGGATGTGGTTGATCAAAAGGATTTACAAAAGTGTAAGATTTTTAACACAAAATAATGTCTTTGCTCGTGCACAATTTTCTATTTTTACGCCAACTAGACGGCGCTCGAGAAGGGTCGAGACTAAATCAAGCCCACTCTGTCTCAACTTGGCCTAGTGACACCAAAGTAACGTGTCAAGCTAAGAGCAATTTCTGGTTTTGATGGATCTGTGGATTTATTTTATTTTAGCTAGCTTTTAGCAATATATCATATTAGGTATATCCGGGATCTCTTATGTTAATAGAAATTTGTTGGTAACAACCAACAGCAATTGCAACAATTGCAACAGAAATTTCTGGTTTTGATCGATCTGTAGATTTATTTATTTTAACTAGCTTCAGCAATATAATCATAATATGTATTTCCTGTTATCTTAACACGTCTCTAATATTATGAGAAATTTGATAGTTGTTGTAATTTCTGGTTTTGATGGATCCGTAGATTTATTTATTATAGCTTTGAACAATATAATAAAATTTCATTATATGTGTTTCCTGTTATATTTACAGATTAGTTATAATATTAGAAATTGATAGTTGTTGCAATTTCCTATTTTGATGGATCTGTAGATTAATTTATTTTAGCTATCAACAATATATTATTGTTTCCTGTTCATATTGTATTCATTTATTTATCAAAAAAAATATCAATCTTTGTTTTTAACTATTATAATAGGTTTTAATAAAAAAAAACAAGAATTTAGAACACACGTTGGGTTACGTTATTGAAATTTTAATATGGATCCCTAACTTTTTTAAAAATATTCTTTAACCAGAATAATCAGAACAATCAATTTATTGGTAAAAAATATTACACGTCAGTAAATCAACAATAAATACATTAGTTAATTAAATACTAAAATTATCGCTGAAAATACGTCAATAATTATATTAAAAAAAACCCTAAGAATATATAAGAAAAATTAAATAATCATAACACTTATTATAAAATTTTTCTTACATATTCTTCAACACTGTAGAACGCCTTCTCGACGAGCCACAATTTCAATCTTCGTTTAAATGCAGATAGGGTAGGTGCGGTGACTATATGATCAGGTATATGGTTGGTACATGGCGGGTGCTAGCACGTGCGTGAGTCTGGCGGACTTAGCCAGCCTGTGAGACACCGCAGATAGCTTGCCAGCTCCGCGAGTGTTGTAGCATCGCGTGTGGTGATCTCCGCGCGTCTTGAACCGCTCCAGATTTTGCCTAACGTGCATACTACCTGGAGTATGATAATGTAAGGCAACGTAAGGATCTGGAGCGATACAAAGAATTGCCGCGCCGGCGTGTCCCACGCTGTTCTCGCGATCGCCCTCACAGCACGTTTCTGCATGCGGAAGACGCGCTCCCGATCAGCAGCGCGCCCCCACAGCTCTGCGCCGTACTGCAGGAGCGAATGAACTGTCGCGAAATAGCACGTTCGGACTACGTCCTAACCTATGTTCATTTGGGATAATGTAGGAATCCAATGGTGATATAATTTTTCGACTTGGTCTAGTACATAGTATCGGAGACTTTTCAATTCAAACAACAAATCAAATCTTACCGCTTTTTAATGTTAAGTATAGAATTTTTTTTTGTTGAGTTTTTTTATTACTGCATTGAAAATTACATCTCTTTATTATGTATTTATTTAAAAAAGAGCATCTATATTAATTCAGAACAAAATTACCCTTTCGCTTACTTTGAGCGTAAAGTGTACCTTACAATAAAATTGTTACATATACCTTTAAAGCTTTAGCTATATTTTTAGAATCCGGTTGGGTCAACCCTCAAATATTCAACAGAATTTATCTCGAAAAATTTACCGGTTGACCTATTTGAGGCGGAGACAAAATTAGGCTTGAGTTGGAACGGATAACTACAAGGTGACTCAATGTTTTGGACCAGTATATTTCCTGTAGGTTTTGGAGCGAAAACATTTATATACCAGCATCCACTTCTAACTGGTATTGATTTGAATAAGTGGAGTTACTTGTATTTTGTTAGCAATTTGCAGTTAGTTCAAGTGTTGCAATTGAAATACTAGCTCTAATTTGGTAATTTTATTGTTAATAAAGGTTTATTTGCGTGTGTTTATTAAAACGGGTTTTCATAGTGTTTCCAAAAAATCTTTTATGCTATGTTCACATGCGCGCCGTGCAGCCCGGCGGGCTGCCTGGCGGGCTGCCTGGCGGGCTGCGCGGCATGCAGCCCGTCCCAGGCCGGCGACAATTCAAGTTGTTCACACGCACGCGGCGTCGCGTCAGTCAGTGCATTTGGTTCGCGGCATTCACGTTCACAGGCGCGTTTACGGGCTCGGGCGTACTGTTCACACGCTCGTGAACGTGAACGTGCACGTTGAATGTCGAGTTGAACGCGCGCATGTGAACATAGCATTACGGAGAGGTCAAGATGGCTATGATATGTCAAAATGAGTGTAATGAACCCCATTAGTTAGACAGTCCCATGTAAATAGTATCCTTAAGTCTGGTGAAACCAAAACTATTCACCAATATTTGTTTTGGGTGCTCTATATATATTTATTTATATATCTTAGGGAAACAAAAAGCTTTAAAACTATAAAACTAGCACTTAACGATAGAAACAATAAGCTAAACAGTTTTATTTATCCACAGATAGAGCGAGAAAAATTATCCGAGGATCAATATTATGTAGTCTATATTGTATATTGGGTTAAGTATATTATCAGTTATCTAGTAGGTACCCATTACTAAGCTCTGCTTAGCTTGGTTCTAAATGATGTTGTGGATTGTCCAGTATTATTTACTTTTGAGGTATTTTTGAAAAGGAACCTTCTCATATATACTGTCAAAGACAACAATTGTCCTAAAATTGTAACCACTGCTCAGGATATTGGGCATCTTAAACTACGTTTGCTGAATCGCAGTCTTCAAGAACTTGTTTACCTCAGTGATTTCAGAAAATTTAGGTATGATGTTTGTACAAGGTCACTTTTGCCCGCTACATCGCTCGTTCTATTCCCGGATAAAACGCCCATCCAATGATGTTCTGTCTATTTATTAATAAGGAAATGTTTTGATATTTCATAGCTAAAGATTTAATGTAAAATAAATGAATAATCAAACAATTGGAGGATCTCAAGAGGCGCAAATACAGGTCTCGACAGAGCCTACGCATTTGCTACCTTTGGAGTAGAGTCCCGTAGAGTAACGAGGCTCTCCTGATGTGACGTGTGACCCTAGAGTCACACTGGTAGCATTTCCAAACAGCTAGGTAATGCTTCCGTTACTTAAGGACGCTTTCGACTGGTATTGATATTTTATTCTGGTTGTTTTCTATGTATAATATCTATCTATTTAATAATATTGTATTATGTATATCAGTCATCTAGTACCTATAACACAAGCTCTGCTTAGCTTGGGGCTAGATGATGCTGTGTGGATTGTCCAGCATTATTTATTATTATTATAAAAATTTACTATCGTAGTTTGACGAATTCATTATGAATCTAAGCGGGTTAACTACGAACCTATTTTGTGTTGGAAGAACACCAACGTTTCATCCCTTAACGAGTAACTTCATCCGGATGATTGCGGCTCGCTCTAACTCACCTTGATGAAGTATTGATATGGATCAGCTGAGCTACCCGTAGTTTGTTTGTAGTCTGCAGTAAGTTATCTAGTTTCTGATTGTCATGCAATCATCTCACATTGCTTTTTAAAAAAAACCTTAAAATAAACTGAGTTTTTAATAACAATTTTTAGTTCCCCTCTCGTGTCAAATTTGCTCGCACAGCGCAATAAAAATAAAGTGGCCTTGTACATTTTAGAGCACGTCATTTTGAAGCACCCTGTCCAAATACAACCAGACAGACTGTATGAATAGGAAATGAACCTGAATGAGGCTTTTGAAAGGAAATCGGAGCCATAGATAGCACAGACCTCTGCCCCGCAAATATATCGGTGATATGTTTCCATGACGACCTCTGTAGCGCAGTGGGGTAATGGCTGTTCATATCTATGATATGCTTCCTTGACGACCTTTGTAGTGCGGTGGGCTGAGGTCCGCCTGCAACGTAGGAGGTTGCGGGTTCGATTCCCGCCTCAAGACAAATATTTGAACGGTCTGCAGATATTTGTTCAAGGTGTTCTGGTCGTTTTCTATATATGATAATGATATATGATGCCGGCTGCATTGGCTCGCTGAATGGCAACGTAGATGCGCGACAGATACTAACCCAGCTTAGCTCTTGGGTAAAAAAAATCCAGATAAATGAAGCTATCTCTTCTTCTTCTTTCGGTTTTTATCCCACGCCAAGTGGGGTCGGAACAAGGGTCGGAACAACATGTATTTTGCCATTGTTTATTTGACAGATTTGATTAATCTGTCATCTGTTTGTTGTTATAAATAAAAATTAGTCAATCGCTTCCTACTAATCAGTGACATAAAAAGCTGTTAGTTTTAAGATTTTAGTCGGTTGAATAATGGATAAAGCCAGTAGTTTTTAAAATATTTGAAACGTGAAGGAATGTTTCATTTGAATAAAATGTGTAAAAGAAGAAATGTTTTCTATAACCAAAATGGTCGGGTAGACTTAATTCACCTGAAGTAAATCATCTGGGAAATGTGCTGTCTTGAATATTTCGGGTATTTCCCCTCAATGTTCGTTTGTGACACCCTAGATAGCGGTATCAGCTATCATTGAAATGACGTAAATCAATAATGGAGCTTAGCGTGAGCCTCAATTCTGAGAGACTGATATTCAATAGCCCTCTTCGCTTCGGTAAATGGGTACTAAGCATCAAGGCCGAATCAGAAGAAAAGAAGAGTTCAACAGATGGTTTAACTTTAGAGAGAGGAGGAAGAGGTTTTGACGTTTTTGGTGCATATTTTCTACATCAAACGTACTTAAATTGCTGAGTTCGGAAAAATTATTACTTAGTTTTTGACGACCTCTGTGGCGCGTCGGGTGGAGGTTCGCCTGCGAGATTGCGGGTTCGATTCTCGCCTCGTGACAAGTATACGTACGATCCACAGATATATGAAACATTTTATTAATTTGACAAGAGTTTCCATATATTATGGGACCGCGACTCTGCAAACGCAGTGCAGTACTCACTCTGGCATGGTAAGACATGCATACATTATTGGAGACCGCGACCCTGGAAACGCAGTATAGGACACCCTCCAGGTGAAATGACGATCTGCATATGTCAGGGGCGCTATGGCGGTCATTGCCTGTGTCCAGCCGTGGACTAACATGGGCTAATGATGATGTTGATGACGTTGTAGTGGTTATTGTTTTTTATTACTATTAGTTTAGTACTTTATCTTCTGTCCCGTAATACGGCAACAGATTATTCCGTCGCCAAACATAAGATAATCCCTCTGGACGGACGGAAATTGTGTGGATAATGAAAGCGGCTGGTCACAAGATGGTCCATCGTGTAATAAGGTCCATTATTGTGGAGAGGCTATTATGGAAGAGTTGTGTATCCGGCTTGCTTTAGGTAGTGTATTTTATTTATTTATTTTTTTATGACGAGGTTTTATTATGGTGGAAGACTGGTATATCCGGCTTGTTGCTTGCTTTACGGTATACGGTTTGGTTGAGTGTATTTTATTTATTTAGTGCTTATGGCCATTATTATTATGTAAGACTAGTGTATCCAACTTGCTTTTCGTTGTCCGGTTTGCTTTAGTGTATTTTATTTATTTATTTTTTACGGCGAGGCTAGTAGGTATTACTATGTGAGCTTGCTTTAAAAAACTCTTTGATGCTTATTTTAATTATAGATTAAACCTATTTTAAATAATATTGCCATTTATGCTTTCCAAAATGGTTCATAGGTTCATAGACTTGCTTGGGTGGAGCCAAAACGTGATCGATACCTACAGTGCTTTATTATTATTATCGCATTCAATGCTCAGATATGTAGATACATCAGGTTGAACAATGCGCCTCATAGGCAATTGAAATGCTAGGATAATGAAACTTTTACGTCTTTAGCTTAATTTCCTCTGTCTAATCTATACTAATAATATAAAGAGGAAAGATTTGATTGTTTGTATGAATTGAATAGGCTCCGGAACTACTGGACCGATTTGAAAAATTATTTCTCCATTACAACTCTAAATTTTCCCTGACGCATATAGAGGTAGGTTATAATTAATAAAAAATAAGTAATCTTTTCAAAAAATTTAGGGATCTGTGTGAAAAATTAAATTCTAAATACCCTTGCGAAGCAGGGGTGGACCGCTAATTGAGGTATATATTGTTACATTTGAATATAATTTTTGTTAAATAAACTTATATAATGGAAAGACCCAAAAATGATTTTATTATGATCGTATGATCTGCAGATACCTCGGGGTGTGACCCTTAAAGAATAAATCGCACCACAGCTTTGACCCCGGAAACGTATTTCCTGTTTTGCCCAATCCAAACATAATAATAAACGAGTAATATACATAAAGGCAACACTTTCAACACGCTTGAAAAAGTATGGCCGCGAAAAAAAGGTTTCCGCACGAAAAAAAGGATTTCCATGAGTGAATTTTACACGCATCTCTTGATTTTATAAAAGGCTGGTTTTCCACGATACTAAAACTATTTAGTTATGAACCGTTTGGTTCACACCAAGACTCTAGTAGGTACTACTAGGCTAGCTGCTCTTAACTACTCTCATCTACAACTACAGTCTTTCTGATAATACTACGCCTTTAAATAATTCCTGGATATCTTTGTCTACTGAATTAATGTAAGCTTTTGAGAACTATATACAAACAATTTTACAAAAATAAAACTAAATAAATAAATTGGGATCACAAGAGCGATGCTTCTTCACGAAGAGCGATGCTCCTTTTTAGTACTTTGAGGTCGGTTTCAAAACCCTTATGGTCTCGCTGTTTCGTCCTATTTAAAAAAAATATATCTCAGTAACTACTGCAGCTATTAACTAGAAATTTGAAATAAATACATTTCGTGCGCTGGAACGAATGTAAAGAGTTAGAAGTTCTTAAAATTTCAATATCTGTGACATTTTTACAACTTCTACCATCAAATTAAAGAGACTGTTGAAGTTCTTTTCTACTTAATGTTAGCTTTAGTCTAAGACTTTTTATTTTTAAATGTGTCTTTTTATTTTAGTTTCTTTTTGTGTTTCATTAGGATTTTTTGTCTTCCATTAACATTTAAATTGTTTTAGAACAGTAATGCATGTTACTACGAGTGGCATCTTTATAAATAGCCTTCACCTTAGTATTTTTATTTTTATTCCTTGTTTTGACATGTGTAAATTTTCCTCATAATAAAAAAAAAAATTATGAGCCGAAACATCACGCATTCACGCTCAGAGGAAGCCAGCCTAAAACAATATGGCCCTTCGGTTTAATTTAGAAGTAAATTGCGAGCTCAATGCCAAATGGTGTAGACAAAGTCGATTTATTTTTCGCTTATCAGTACATTTTTTATCAGAATCTTTTCCATTTTGCTTCCTCATCTTTTGAGGTAAAAAACCGGGTCAAACAGAGATTGTCGAAAGAAAGCCTGTCAAGACCCAAACTTTGGGATAAAATATAAATAGCAAACACAGCGAACCTTGCGATTATAAAAATTCATGTGTTTTTATTTTATTTTTGTATAGTTTATTGTTACTTACAATTGTCGTCTATAATTTGATTTTAAATGTATTTATGACATAGTGTATTATTCATAAAGATATGAAATTTCCTAAATTTATTATAATTATATACTTTACACTATGCACCCACCTCGGATCACACTTCGTCTCGGGCGGTTGTCTGTTGTAGCAGGTCTACGACGTAGCAGGTCTACGACTTAGCAGATCTACAAAGTAGCAGGTCTACAACGTAGCAGGTCTACAACGTAGCATGTCTACAACGTAGCAGGTCTACAACGTAGCAGGTCTACAACGTAGCAGGTCTACAACGTAGCAGATCTACAACTTAGCCGGACTACAACCGCCATATCACGTATTCTTTAAATAAGGATTTTTTTGCGACATCTGACTTTTTTAGTACGCTGACCTCATTTGGTCTCATAGAAGTTTTTGAACAGTATTATAAACATGATTAATTAGGCAACAAAAAATTATTCGATTTCCTTTGCCCGGAGGCCGGAACCTTGAGGGCTCGATCGACCGCCATGTATCACCTATTTGCGGTTTTTAGGTTTATTTAGAGGGCTAGAACTAAATTAACCGGTAAGTGGGTGTCTGACCGCGTGAAGTGTAGTGTAGTGTAGTGTTCCGTTATTTATGTTGTCTACGGAATCCCATGAATGGAAGAGATTTATATAGATACATATATATATATATATATATATATGTATCTATATAAATCTCTTCCATCTATATATATATATATATATATATATGTATATATATATATACCTATAAGGAAAAATACCAAAAAATATTTCGCTTAAAAATACCTCGATAAAAGTGCAATAATATTCTGCTTTTTACGATAGTTACAATCTAAATTCGAAATCCTGAATATTTACTCTGTTTTATGAGTTTAGGGGTATAAATAAAGCTTCAAAGGTATCTAATAACAAACATAATGTACCAACAGCGAAAAAGACTTTCAGAACCTTTTTTAAGCCGCGTTGACACGATCAGAGTCTACTCGGACCGAGTGGACTCGGATACCTACTCGGACGCAACTCTGATTGTGGCAACCTATAATCCCAGCCAACTCGGAAGTTGACAATCCGAGTTACGTTGACGAATTCTTAAATGGTAAATACTAACACATATTGAGACATTGTACCTATTCATTCATTCATAATATTTAGTTTTTTTATTATTGTACCAATTTTTTTGTATTGATGTTGTAAGCCTAGCTGGCAAACTAGAGATACTATAATATATTTGACATAAGACCAATATTAATGTAATGTTACACCTAGTTTACAACAATAAATTCTTTATCTTTATCTTTACGTCGAAGTAGGTATCCGTGTCCACTCGGTCCGAGCAGACTCTGATCGTGTCAACGCGGCTTTAAAGTCCGTTGAAAAATACAGTTTGGTGATTTATGATATCAAAATATTCCTAATACAGTTACATAGATAAAACCAACCCCAATTATAAGTTATCTACGAACCGAGGCGAGGGTCCGAACAGCATTATCACCATAACATCCCACAACCCGCAACTTTAGGGTTTCACAACTTTGCTCGTCAAAAACTTGGACTGTAAAGTAAACCCTAGCTTATCTGTGTAGGTAAGTACTTACTTTATTACATCTACAGCAGGTAAACTATTTTCGCAGATTGCATTTAAATATCGAATGAAAACAAAAGAGAATCAACCGTAAAAGTATTCGTGATTATAATCCAAAATAGATCTAAATCCAAACTCGATTTAGGATGTTATGATAAATTTTCCAAATATATACAAACGTAATACCAAAATTATTTATTTTTTTCAAAATACATGCTGATGAATGAATATATGCTCAATATCTGGTGCTCGATGCCAACAAGTGAGTTTTAGTTTGGTGTGTGGTGTAGCGTGGATTGTTTAAAAACATTCCACATCTATTTTGACTGCGGTTTGCAACATAGTACCCATAACATAAACTTTGCTTAACGTCAGGCTAAAATGATGCGGCGTAGATTGTCCAAAATTATGTTTTTTATCTCAATTAGATATTTATATATTGATTTTCTCATTTCTTTTAGAGATCCTGTTTCATGTTGCAAAATTAAGAAACCTTTTAAGCAATTTGTTTGAAATTCTCTCCCAAGTTTTGTTCAAAGAAATATCAAGTAATCGGGGCTAATTTCCCAGTGGACGTAACTGTCGGCGATCATCTTACTGACTTACCTGACAGATGATCGCTTAACTAAACTTTAGTCCATTTCCATTTAAGGCGAGGTATTCCTGCAGCTGTAGGCATTTTGTCCTGTCTAAAGTTGCGCGCGAAATACTTAGCGCAGATGCAGCGCCAACGACATAGTATAGAAATAAGCAGTAGCATAATATTATTTCACTTTAGAAACGCTGTTGCTATGATCAAACTTTGTTTATAGTTTTCAGTTAGAGTTTCGTAAATAAATGAAGTTGTTACAACTTCATCTCTATTTATGTTTCTTAATATAGATAATGAATTAATAATAAAGTAATTGATCCCAAGATAACAAACCAAACCAAGAACGCTGAAAAACGTCCGGACCAGACCAACAAAAGGCATCGTTAATTTCCGAACTTCGTTTTTTAAGTACCTACAAAATTTGAAATAAATACTCAAATAAAGAAGACAAAGAAGCAAATAGAGAACATTCGCTTCTATGATTTAAAATTTTGTTTGAAATAAATACAAAGAATAAAGGGTAGGTATCAAATAAAACAATTATAATAAAATATTATTATTTTCTCAAAATTCTCCAATATTCAATTCTAGCGTGCTTGTACCCGGTTAGTGGCTCAGGAGATGATAAGGCTATGGACTCCACATAATTAACTTTTCCATTTGTGGTAAGGCTAGGAAGTCTATAATTTACATTTTCATCTTGAAATCACAACGATATTCGGATCGATGGGTTCGAACCTACAATTCTTTTTTCGACCTTTTTCAACGTATTTTACTTAGTATGAAACTTAGGCGATTTTCAAAACCTGTTTTGAATTGTCGAATTCCATACCTTTGATTTGAATTGCTCTCAATGAAAAAGTCTCATTGTATGAAAATTTGTTTAATTTGCATATTTCAAAAAGTTTAATTTTTACAGACTTCTCTATATTTTTTCTGTAAATTATAAATCTATATCTACAAACGCATAGTACATTTTACATCGATCACTCTGCAATCTTCGGAGATAGGGGGTTGGTGGGGGAATGGTTAATTTTTTGACCATTTATTACATTTCACATCGATCGCTCTGCAATCTTTGGAGATAAGGGGGGGAATGGTCATTTATTCGACCTTTTTCTAAATATTTCAAAAAGTATAAAATTCATCAAAATTTCAAAATCTGTTTTGGAATGTGCAAATTGAAACCTTTCATTTGATACCCCATTCGACTCTGTAGGTCCCATTTCAATATTCAATTTCAAAATTTGTGCCTACTGAAAATCTTTATTTTGATTTTTCATTTATTTTCATAATTCGCCGCCCCCACCGAATAATATGGTAACCGACTATTACTATAGAAGTGTTTTTTATTTGAAATAATTGTTTCCGAGGTGCGATTACACCTTGTGAATTTTTTTCAGGCAAATCGTACGAGTAGTTCTTGAGATAGGCTTTTTGTAATGGGTTTTACTTTTTTATTAACGAAAAATAAAAACAACTCTTTGATCCGAACAACATCGCAACAGGTTAATACTCACTCCTCGATATCTCGCTTTTTATTGTAAGATGTGATTGCGGTTTTATTCGGGAAAAAAAGATAAAACTTATTTTACGTAAAGTAGAAAACCCTCTTATTCATGTTTTAATTGCAGTTTTTTACTATATAATAATTAAAAAAATCTGAAAACAAGCAGCGGAGCCATAATAGAAAAAGAATATAGGTATAACGCACGGTTTAATTATTGAATTTTTCATCTGGGTCCCTAACTATGGTCATCACGGAAAATTTAGCATTTTAATGATAAAAAAAAATTCAAATCGGTCCAGTAGTTTCGGAACAATTCAAACAAACAAACAATCAAATCTTTCCTCTTTATAATATTAGTATAGATAAAAGAAACCTATTAACATGTAATAAAATTATAGATTAAAAACTAGAGGTTAGCAGCTCGGGGGGAGTGCCTTGCCTTAGGCGGCCTTATCGCATTGGAATTTTTACTTTTCATAACCTAAAACGTCTTTGATTTGATGGTAATCGATATCCATGTGTAAAATCTGCGATAGTAAACTTTCAGCCATCTTGGATTTGAAAATGGACATCGTTTTCGTAATCTACATGTTTGATTTAGTCGAAAACGATACCCATATAAGTGGGTGTTAGGTCACACAGCACAGCTCGCTTCGCTCGCCGTGCTGTTCCTCTTTGTCGCATTTCACATTTTATCAGGACAAACTCTGCGAATTTGTCTAGAAATAGTTACTGTCTTTAATTGAGTACAAAAAAAAACTTAAAATATCACATAGTTTAGTCATAATATTGAAAAAACATTTCAAAAAGGGGTAACTTCGAGATTTTTTTTTCCCGAGCGAAGTTTATAAAATCTTGTATCTGAATGCGAATTTGACTAGACTAAATCCTTAATTATTACATATCTTTTTTACAGAATTTTTAATCAGTATTCCTACATCTCAGATGGTTTTGAAAACCACAAAAGTGCGGCCTCTGTTGGGATACCTGGCCTTAAGGAAAGATAGGTTTTATCCAAAAAATTTAAGACAACTGCCATGAGTGTAGAGTTGTCTTAAAAACAATTTTGGATTGAGGAAAGAGGAAGCTAGACGAAAAACGAGATTGAAGAGTCTTATAGAGTCATCAATCCCTTCGACACCTCAAGAAAAACTAAAACAAAGCAGTAAATCTCCAAAAGTCCTACTCCGGTACTTCAAGGAGCTGGGCTGGTTAGGGCCTGGTTAGGCAGGGGGATAATGCACAAAACACTCCTACGCGAGATGTCAGTGCAGATCTTAGTTCCCCCACTTAGAATTAGGATTAGAACTGCCACTCATACTCAGAATTCTGTTTTACTACAGATTTCCTACAGAATTAATATGGTACAGGCTGCCGTAGCATTAAAAAGGACGCCGCCATGATGTTTAAAATAGCTTTTAAAAATGTATATTTGAGATTTTTGGTTACTCTGTAGACGAGTTTGAAGCGTTGTCCATAATTGAATATAATTAGAATAAATTTAATTACTGTAAAATATCAAATTTAAATTCAATGTTATGCACTATATTGCTTATTATACTTGTTTGTGACATGTAATTTGATGTTTATAATAAAGTATAGGTTTCTTTGCAAAGAAGATTTTACTAAGCGATATATAATGGCAAAAAAATTTAGGTAAATAAAAAACAACAACAACAACAACTTTTCTACAACTTTTTGTCATCGTATGCCCATTGTATTTGTCTTATTATAATGTCTTTTGTTATGTTATTTTTCTGATGTACAATAAAGCATTTTTGTATTGTATTTAAAGGTTTATAATGTCTTTTGTTATGTTATTTTTCTGATGTACAATAAAGCATTTTTGTATTGTATTTAAAGGTTAATAATTTGTTTACTAAATTGTTTCTTTTAAGGTACCTCCCTTAAAAGAAACTATTTACTAAACAAATTATTACGCTTTATTCAATCAATAAAACACTTTATTACAACAACACTACAACCGAGATTCGTAAAATCACATACGGCTCTTTGCGACGGTGGCTGTTTGTTTTATCTCACTATAATCTCTGGCATCGAAGGCGAGGCACGTTGAGGGTCGTCTTGAAAGCACAGGAAGCTTTTTGCTAATATTACGCACACACAGATAAAGTTGGATTTTCAAGCACAATTATTTTGAAAATAGAACTATACTGAGGGTTCTTCTATGGAACCTTAAAAAATAACATTCACGCCTTTTTAATATATTTATATTTTTTTTCAGTTATTCACCATAAATAAATAGTTCGCCTACATTATTATGTTGGCGTTTTTAAAGGTTGCATAGAAGAACCCTCAGTATAGATCGATTTTTAAAATAATAACATACGCATAACGCACATTATTATGAGCTATGTTAGTAATTTACCGAATTAAAATACAGATCAATACAGAGACACAATGATCAAAACAAATAAGAAATAGATATATACAACATTTCACACTAAATGGCGCTGTTTGGCAGATTTTTGACACTGAGTTTCATACAGCGCTATGTATCTTAGTATGTTAACTACTTTTTGAAGAACATACGCAAAAAATATACGGCCGAACATAGACATCCCTTTTTCGAAGTCTATTAAAAACGTTCAAAAGGCTACCCGGCCACTTTCTGTCATCCCTTCTATAAAAGTTCCGCGCTCTACTTTACCCTAGCCTATCTTTATACCCACGCCCTTCAAAAATACTCAGAAAATCAACGCAAAAAACACAAAGGGTAAGGGCAAAGTCACAACATGTTTCTAACTGGCTTACGGAAGTTGACACAATGTAAAATGGGCTTTAGTACTTGCACAATGGAACGAAAAAACGGAAACAGGATTGTTTGCGCATTCGCGACAAGCAAACTTTTATTCTAAGCTTGTGGAATAGAGTGGAATGTTTGTTTACAATGAATTATGTTAGACGCAATCTGGGAGCTAAGTTATGCTCTCAAGTTGAAATTGAATACGGAGATCTGTCTCTTAAGTTATGTACAAGCAATAATGAACCTTAGAAGATATGAAAAAGCTTAGTCTTTTAGAACAAAGTGACAAAGTAAGTAGGTATTTGTTTTCTATTGTTACAATATTACTGACGTAATTAAGCTAGTCTCGACAGAGCCTATGCTTAGTATTGAGATCGTGGGGTGCGATATTTGCAACATATTTTCATAAAGAGCGAATAAAAAGGGCGTGTATTTCAATTGTATTAAAAAGTCTTGGTATTGAATATAAATTAAAGAATATATTCTACTTAATTATTATCTATCATTATACTATCAGAATTTCATATGACCATGAGGTTTAGATAGGGACTCGATACTCTTTTTATTTATCGAAAACCCACTTTATTGCCAACACATATTTCTCCAAAATCCCGTACGCAAGGATTTACTTAAACCACAAAAGAAATCTCAAGATATCCCTTTTGCTTCAGGTACAACAATGGCGGGACGAAGTTGCCTACACCTCATGAAAAATATCCTATTGAAAGACTTCAAAACTTGAAGAAATCGAACACAAAAGCAGCTTAAAAATGTGCTTTATCGGAAACCTATAAAGATGAAAATAAATGAAAGCTGAAGCTTCGAATTTAAGAAACGAATCGGATAAAGTCGTAGCTATTGAAAAGAGTTTAAGCCGAAAATGTGAGCGCTAAAGAATCATGCAAGAAGTGATATTCAGCATCGACAACTTCACATTAGATTTCCGAGATTTGTCCACCTCGATGTATCTGACAGACGGCTTCGCCAACAAAAGCCTGGACAACCAAACCACCGAAGAAGTTTTCTTCTCCAACCAATTCAAAGACGATCCTTTCATAGTTTTCTTAGTGGTCGTAAAATGCCTGATCATGCTATTTATTATCATCGCCGCTATATTTGGGAATTTACTAGTGATTGTGTCAGTGATGCGCCACAGAAAACTTCGAGTGATAACGAACTACTTCGTGGTTTCTCTGGCCCTTGCTGATATGCTCGTAGCGATTTGGGCAATGTGCTTTAACTTCTCAGTGGAACTAACGAACGGAGAGTGGCTGTTCGGGTACTTTATGTGCGACGTTTGGAACTCTCTAGACGTGTACTTCTCTTCAGCGAGTATTCTCCACTTATGCTGTATCAGCGTGGATAGATACTACGCGATAGTTCAACCACTGGATTACCCTTTGATAATGACTACCGCAAAGCTTGGAATAATGCTGGCGGTTGTCTGGTGCAGTCCAGCTTTAGTGTCATTTTTACCAATCTTTATGGGTTGGTACACGACGGAAGATCACCTTGACTTTCGGAGGCGGTTTCCGAAAGTGTGCAGTTTTACAGTGAACAGGGTATACGCAGTGATATCCAGCAGTATTAGTTTTTGGATCCCTGGAGTTATTATGCTGTATATGTACTATAGGATTTATATGGAGGCGGATCGGCAAGAGAGGATGTTGTATAGGTGAGTGCAAAAGAAACTTTCTGGGTTTTAATTCCACATAACTTTGATTCACCTTAACAGTGGTTTCGTTTCATGATTACACATTTTTCTTTTTATCTTTAATGAAAGAAACTAAGTAAGTACGTAGGTCCTTTCAGGACGCGTGCCCATAGCGTCTTGATTCTAATATTCTATCAATATTACTATTTATATTTATAGTAAACACTCACTATCTAGAGTTTATTTCTATGATCGATAATGAGATACCACTGACATAATATAAAAGTAAGCAGAATTTGCCCCTGTTTTTGTTGGTTCTAGTTGTCATTCAGTGAATGATTCTCCAGTATTAGTTTCTTTTTATCTTGTTTATGTATGATTTACAGTAGGTACTTATTTTATCTATAGCTAACTTAAACCGTAATTCGTTTCGCTGTGTTATTTTTTGCGCGTAATATTTATTACGGTCAGCAGTAAAAAAATGGTATGAGCGTGTCCTTCACTGAATATCATAGATCTTTACCTGATAGTAGATGTGCGGCATACTGTCGAAAACAAGTACGTATAAACATCACAATCAATTATCGCTAGATTCAATATTTGGCTCAACTTCTAGGCTTATAACTTACGATGTGTAGTATTTACCTACTTGACAGAATTAATAATTGCAACTAGTAAATGTATAGACTCATATCTGTCTTCTGCTGACGGCTTATATATATATATATATATCATATATCTCATATAATATATAAGCCGTCAGCAGAAGACAGAGTTCCCAGAATGCTAGCAGCATTGCCACGATGGATGGCGATGTTAATTCGTTAACCGAAATAAAAGCAAGCATTCCAATCATCTGTCGACTCTATGAGTAGCTCTCTAAGGTATTATATTTATACACCGAAGTGGTTTATGGCAGTGGGGCACATACGTCAGGATGTGGATTGATTTGCCTGCCGAGGTTTTCCCACAGGATTACAACATGGGGTTTTACAAAAAGGGTCTTCTAAGACATTTAAAGGGTCTGCCTATCCTCTATAGTGTAGGCGTCGGTCACCCCTTTCCATTTCCACGCGCGGTACGTATGTTTTTTTTTGCCATAATGGTGGTATAAAAGAAATCGTACCACCCATGGTATATTCCCTACTTCACCCCACCTAATTAAATTATACTTGTTTGCAAAATATTTAGATGCATAGGCACTCCTTCACTCTAAAACTAGTTAAAGATTAACGGATCAAAATGAAATTACCGTCTTAGCAAACTATCCTTCACAAATAAATTTAGACCCTAACTTCAACTAAATTGAGACGATTATCCAGCACCAATTCCCGATGCAAATCACTTGGACATGGTGAATAGTAAGATGGATTAGCATAAAGTTAGACTAAATCGATGGACGTGAATGGTTTAGTTTAGTTGAACGGATTTAGAGTTGGCCAACTATGAGAATTCAATTATGGAAACAGAGAATCGCTTGATCATTTCTGATTAACGTGTGGGTTAATAAGCAAATAACTTTAAAACGTTGCTCTTCAATGTTAAATTCAACATTATATTTCATACAAATTATGAAATACCTATATTGTAAAATATTTGATTACCTACATGATAAAAATATTTGGAATGAGTTTTGCTCCAACTCGAAAACTATCAACCTACAATGTAAAGGTTTCTTGTTCGCTTTATCACGGTGATCACTTTATTTGCCAGTATTACTTATGTAATTTGTATTTTGTGACGTCTCCAATATTCATGTAAGGTTTATAGTATAAAGCACTTTGATTTTGATTTTGCCTTACTCGTTTTGAAAGGAAACTATCCAAACCGTGTTCTTAGAAATCCAGATACGATACAAATCTCTTTAATCTGCGATTCGTACCAACATTCACAACAACTCCCAGAGAATTCCCGCGTCTCCTAAAAAATTCATGCTTAGAGTTCGCAAGTTCATAATTTATTAGTTGGTACAACCTTATTCCGCAGTTTCGCAAGAAATGTGTAATATTAAATATAATTTTAACAGCAAAAGAGTTGATTACAAAACAAGATAGGTATCTTAGACTTCTTAATTAATTATCAATTAATTTGCCGTGCGGTGCCGGCACAGAATTTCACCACCCCAACCCTTCCCGTGGGTGTCGTAAGAGGCGACTAAGGGAAACACACCGGGGGGCGGGCAGCAGCGCCTTCTGCAGAACAACTACACCGAACTGCGATCCCCAACCCGCATGCCCATCGTGGGGATTATGGGCAATAACCCCCACATAATGATGCCATCTATGGCGCTCATTAGGGGAGGCCTATGTCCAGCAGTGGACTATTATAGGCTGGTGATGTTGTTGTTATAAAAGTAACTATAATTATATCATTTCCTGACAGATATCTCAAGCTCCGTCAAATATTTTCTATTTAAGTATAGTAAAAAATATGCATCTCTATGTAATATACATTTTTTTACTTATTACATTGTTTATCTATATTATTGTTTATTTTACTGTCGTTTTCTAGAAGTATAATAAAAATATCTATCTATTAATCTATTAATTATAATAATATTGTATTATGTATATCAGTCATCTAGTACTCATAACACAAGCTCTGCTTAGCTTGGGGCTAGATGATGCTGTGTGGATTGTCCAGCATTATTTATTTATTTATCTACATTGCATCATTCGGTCATCATCGGTATTAATATTTTTTTTCACACATGTTGGGTTCCATTAGTGAAGTTTTCATACGTATCCCCAACTTCCACAAGGATAATGGGGGATTCCAATGGTGGAAGAATTTTTCAAATCGGTCCAGTAGTTTCGGAACCTATTCAAACAAACAAAGAATGAATAAAAATTTTCCTGTTTATAATTTAAGTATAGTTTTTATTTATCGAGTATTTATCGCGTACCTTTTATTTTATTTCTCCATACGTTATCAACGTGATGCAGAGATCGTGGCCTCGGTGCGAATACAAATCGCGATTTTTTTTAAAAGTTTTTTTACCATTTTGCGTTAACAAGGAGATCATAAAAATATTATATCTTTTTACATAACAAAAAACTTGTCTTCAAAGAAATGTTAAAATCAAAACAAAAAATGTAAATAAAGAGTCTCCCCTCGACATAAGAACTTGAGCCCTGACCTTGTAAAACAATTTAGAACTTTTCCAACGATTTGCAACGATATAATATGTACCTTTGCCTGCCGTCTGGTGCCGGCGTAGAATTTCACCACCCCCACTCCTCCCGTGGGTGTCGTAAGAGGCGACCAAGGGACACATACCGGGGGGCGGGCAGCAGCGCGCTCTGCAGAACAACTTCACCGAACTGCGATCTCAACCCGCATGCTCAGCGTAGGGACTATGGGCAATTACCCCCAAATGATAAATAATGCCATCTGTGGCGCTCATTAGGGAAGGCCTATGTTCAGCAGTGGAATATTATAGGCTGATGATGTGATGTATGTACCTTTTTGATGGTACATAAAGTGTTATACATAATTTTTATGTACATATTGCATCATTAGATGACATCTCGATGGATTAGATATATTTTGGCCCAGTTTGTCGAATTTCATTTTACTTGCTGGAAGGCAATTCTCGCAATATATCTACTCGATATATATGGCAAGAACTGTCAAAATGTCGAGTGATTGCTTCGAATCAAACAAGCGTATTCTCAACACCTGCAATTCGACATTTATCGATGGTTTTTTTTCGATAAGTTGCTCGATAAGCAACGAGTGGTCCCAGGCACTCGCTCGCATTGTCGAAGAGTGAGAAAGGAACATCCCTAGTTCTCTGTTGCTCACTTTCCTTAGTCTCTGCGTAGTGGTTTTATTATCTTTGGTCTCTGCGTTTTTGTTTGAACTACTTTCCTTTGTAATTTCCTTACGGGTACAATAAAATGGGGCACCCGAACCGAACCTAACTAAAAACCTTTAAATAAACAGAAACTGTTTAACGGTGCTGCCTGCTGACTAGATTACTTTCGCTAGTTTCACTCACTGAGCACGGCTACCCCGACCGATCCGATCGATTATAACCATACCTTATCTTTCAAAAACAACATTTCATATTATGCGAGCTTCAAATAAAATGTTGCAGCGATTATTTAACATTAATCAAGTTTCAAGAATTTTTGACAAATATTGTTAAAGTTCCGAGATTCAGCTAAGTTGGCATTACTGACGAAAACAAGCCAGATAGTGACATTCTTATAGTAAGTAACGTTGACATTCAAATATGTAATGACAAGAAATAATGAAGTCTTATTGTCTATGGCTAGTTATATCGCAGAGTGCACGAGAATGCCGTATAAAGCGGGACCCGATATAATATCAATGGCTCGATACTTATCACTTGATATATTATCCCGTGATAATGCGTATCACTCGATAAAATATCACGTGATACTCAGAATTGGCCCCCTGGTCTGTCAAAGCTAGGTGACAAATTTTGAGAAAGATTCCAAAGTCGGGGCCCAGATTTCAAAGTCAAATGCGACCAAACACCGGAAAGTTCCGTTAATCTGGAGACTTCATTAAATTGGGTCTGTTTATGAATAAAAATGATTTTTTGACCGCTTTTAATGAAACTTTGTTAGGGTATTTAATTAAAGATCGGCCAGTAATTAAGCTACTTTTCGATTCTTTGATTTATAATTAAACCGCATCTGTAGGTAGGTTTTAGCAGACAGTTTACGCAGATAATTACGAAAATTTAAATTAATTTAAGTAATATCCTTGGCTTGGCTATGGCTTTATACTTTTTCTCGCGTTTTTGTAATTTCAGTAGCGAAGAACCGTTAACCGCTGGGGTAAACGTGTCCTTGAGTGGAACGCAACTCGGTAAACGTAGTGTAGGACGCCCTCCTGCCAGGTGGGATGACGTTCTGCGAAAAGCTGCTGGCAGATGCTGGATGCGACAAGCTGAAGACAGGGCGCTATGACACTCATTATGGGAGGCCTATGCTGCCCTCGTGACGAAAAAGGGCACATCTAACATTTTTTTCAGATTTGAGTTAGATACATATTCGGAATCAGGAAAAAAAGGCGCATCTGCCTGAATTTAAAAGAAAAATCTATCCTTAACGACTTTTACAATTTGTTAGTTGTGCCCTTCTTCGTTACGAGGGCAGTATGTCCAGCAGTGGTAGATTACAGCCTCTGCGTACTGCATACTGCTTACTGTATTATCAGTTCAATCATCATCATCATCATCATCATCATCATCACCAGCCTATAATAGTCCTCAGTTCAATAAAATGTCTTAAAAAATAATTAAATTATAAAAACAATAGGTACATGTTTCACTATATTTAATAGTATCCTATGAATAATACTAATTTAATATAATAATTTAAAGTTGACTAGAAATTAATATCGCCAGCAGATGCAAATCACTTGGGACAAGGCAACCGAGCTGAATTTACATAAAGATAGGCAATATGTAACTCAGAGGAACCAGGTGCTCGTACCTATCTACCCCTTTATTCATAATCGTCTACTAACTTAAAACAGTTGCTAAATAGTGTATTTTTCATTCTGATTTATGTCAATAGAAGGAAACTGAAAGAGAATGCACTTGTACCTATCTAGGTACCCCTTTATTCATAATCGTCTGCTAACTTAAAACAGTTGCTAAATACTGTATTTTTCATTTTGATTTATATCAATAGAAACAGAAAGAGAAAATAGTAATGCTTTAAATTAGAAATCGATTATGACTGAGTTAGACTTTACTTAAAAGGTATTAAGGTACTACCATCCCTTTATTTATTAAATAAGAACAATTTCAAACACATTAACTATATTTTCTCTTGTTTTTGAAGTTGTAAACTTACCTTTTAACGGAACCTTTGTGTCGCAAAGACTCGGTAATTTTATTTAGTTCTCAAAAAAACTCAACCGTGATTCTGATAGGTACCCATTATTTTTATGAGCCCCTAGTCTAACTTGTGTGCGTAAGCTTTCGATATACGAATTCGAAAACCAAGGAATAAAAACCAAAGAATGTCAGTAGGTAGACACTAACGAGGTGAAGCCTAAAAATTTTACAAGTACGTCTAATTTTACTATTCGTATCGTGTTAGTATGAATGAAAGCACTGAAATTACCTATAATAATGTTGTTTGTCATGTCAGCTCACACATAGATTCATTTCTGGCTTCAAAATATACATAGAAATTTGTTGAGATACGCTATTCTCATGCTGTAATAGCAGCGTCTTTTACCTCTATGATTGAGGTGTGATCGGGTAGACTTGGTTTGCTAGTACCTAGGTCGCAAGAGAAAACTTGGTGTAACATTTTATACAGACAGATTAGTAGTATCCTCCAATGGTAAGTAAACAATACGAATTAATGATAGTTGGTTTATATAATTAATTATTGGTTATATATTATTGGTTATATATTATATAATTATTGGTTTTATATATTATATAATTATAATTAAGTATATAAAATTCAAATAGCATATTAATACTTCACAAACAAATAACTACCTAAATAATAAAAAAAAAATATTGTTAGAGCGGTCGGTTACTGTTTGTCTTCAATATTGTCGTGCATTTGTTTCCTGTTTGCATAAAATAGAGTGATATAAAACAGATGACAAGTTTTGTTGCACGGCGAGCGCGTTTATTTAACAGTTCAAATCCTGTGATTTGAACTGTTAAATAAACTAACGGTGCTTTTTACACGAACAGTATAACGCTGTCCTAATTGGCTGTCGCAATACGCAATACTTTTGCTATCTGACCGACTAACACATGCCACAAAATTTAAACAAACCTCTTTGAATGGAGCTGTCCTAACTGGCAATACGTAAAGCGACATCGAATTTGTTGGTTGTTGCGTTCGAACTTCAAACCTGGGGCTCTAGACAAAGTAACATTTGATTAGCGAAAGCGATGGTAGAAACGTACAAAAATGTATGGATTTGACATATTCCTTCGATATCACGCATCGCAACGACAATCATCATAGCTCAAATGATGGCGAAGTTCAATTGGTAGACAAAGTAACCTTTGCGTAGCTATCGCCTTGTCTATACGTCTGATCGCATCGCTAAATGCCGATAAGTTGGCACAATTGGTTGTCAATCTTTTGTTGTTAGACTGTCATAGTTTGATTGAAGTATTGCGCTCGTATTTGTGTTATTAATTAATATTTTTCGAATTATTCATGCAAAAGCAGTGCAAAAGAGATTGTGTTGAAGGTGCGTGCCTTTTGTGAGGAAGAAAAGGCAGACCATGCCCAGTTAAATCCATTAAATCTAGTGCGATCTCGCGTTGCACCATCAATGCAACTGGTAAGTAAAATAGGGATACCAGCTTTATACACGATACCTTTAGAATGGATCATAAGATTTACTCACATAAAAAGATAAAATAAAAAGTAAATTATCCAGGTTATTTAATTTATCTTGTTATGATATCCCTTATTTGTATATATACAAATATTGAATTTTTGAATTTTATATTATACAAATACAAATTTTATGTGTCATTTTCAGTCATGTCGGAGAAAACCACGAGTAGAATACATAATATAAAGAAGCGAAGCTATTGCTGCCTGCAACAAGTCAATTCTGCTGAAAATCGTCGTGGATCTTGAAGATTTCGATTTATAAGAATTTTTTGTGTTGTTTTTTTATGTTCCTTTTGACCATAATTAGTGTCAGAACAATTTCAATAAATAATTTAAAATTTTTATTGTTTCATAATTTAAAACTTTCCTAGTCCTAACTACTTATATATTTATATACAAATATGAAATTAAAACACAAACACACGTTTACATAATGCGGTAAAAGATTCATAATGTTGGCAATATCGTGCTGCCAATATAATGCTGCCAATTCCTGAGGCAGGACAACTTATGGTGTACGGTCTGTAGTCTATAGTTATCGAACTCAATCATTCGCTTATTTCGTCCGTTCACCGTTCATGAAATGACGGGTCAAATAAAAAGGAGTACCAAGCCAAGTAGGTTGTTACCTATAACTTCAGATAGAATTTCTGTAAACAAACGTGATACATAACAAAAAAATTGTTTCGATTTGGAAGTTTACCCAATCTTTTGAAATACTTATGGCAGTGTTTATTGTGTAATTAAAATCAATAGAAAGAAAATAACAATGGTTTTGAGCTGTATAATTATATTATTTAATTATTTTCAACAAGTTCTTAAAATCATGAAGAAATAAATAATTAGGAGAAAATACATATTTTACGACACTCGTATCATCTCGGTAATATTGGAGTAAATAACAGAAATTCAAAACTATTTTGCATTTTGACAATAGACGTTTTAGTTTGTATTGTAATTTCTTTCGACTATCGCCCTTAGAAGCCAAATGTGTGAATTTTTGCCGATCATATGCAAAAGCTTTATCTTGTTTTTTTCGTTGTTAAGTATATTTTTAATCCCTCGTGGACACAGGGAAACAAGGGTGCGATCGTGAATGCTACATCCACGCTAGCGCAAGGCTACTTAAAATTTTGACGTAATTCCAACAGCTGTTTATGAAATCGCCGTTTCGATTCGATTTCTACAGGGTCTTAGCATTCGCTAGTGTATCCATCAAGAGAATAGACAACTACGTGAAGTCGCTTCTCAAAACTGCCACTTGGCTAGGAATTTGATGGAAGTGATCGTTCGATGTTGTCAATCGGTTTGGTGAAATCAAAATATTCGTACATTGCCTACCAAAAATCTTGACGTTTAATCCATTTGAAGGTTGCCATCGCTAGAGCGATAAGAATTTTCAAAATCGAATCGCTTCATAGCGAATGCCGGTTGGCTAAGGACCCTGTTCTATTTTGTCGAGTTGGTCGCGCGGGAACCACAAGTTGATTGTTTACAAACATGAATAATTTCAATGATTCTTTGATAACAGAAATACAAGAAGATCTTCTTTTCTGCATCTAGTCGGTTTTCTAAGTGTTACGCTGTGTCCTTGTAAAGTCGTTCGACGAAAAAATCACTCGTCACACACTTGACCACTCGGCTTGTTTAACCAAAATGCGATTTTTGTGGTTTTTGTAACCCAGCGTATTTATGGTATAATATTATTATTTTTGAAATTTGTTATAAATACACGTGCGAAACCGGGGCGGACCGCTAGTACCTAATAATAATAATAATTTTGGAAAACCCACACAGCATCATATAGCCCCCAGATTAGTAATCTTTCTGACTAGATGACTGATATATTTACTAAAATAACGTCATAATGTTTTAATAAAACCAGGGACACCCGAGAAAAATCAACAGATCGTTGATCATTTGTCCCAACGAAAGAAACGAATCCGCAACCTCCTTTGTCGGTCGACATAAAATAATTATACAATTTTTAAGACAAATTAACTCTTCAATAAGAATAAAATCGCTGTGCTCACTACTAGGCAACACAAAATTAATGTATCTTTTAAAGGGCAATGTATACGCTTCTACAACAAAACTCCAAGTAATAGCAAAAATTATCTAATAATAAATTCAAACGGATTGTCAAAACTATTCTTTGCAGAAAAGGCTAACTATAAATTATCAGATAGAAAAGTTTGAGTTGAGTTTTGTTACAAACTAACAATCAAGGTAAAAGTTTCTTGTTCGCTTCTTCACTTTACCTTAAAGATTGAAGTGAACAATTAATCAAAGTGATCCCATTTTTTCCCAGTATTACTAATGTAATTTGTATTTTGTGACGTGTCCAAGAGTCCTGTAAGGTCTAAAGGAAATAAAGCACTTATTAACTAAATGTTGATTTTGATTTCAATAAACTGTAGGTAACCCCAATTTTCTGCCTTTGTCGGTCGACATAAAATAACTATATTTTTAGGACAACTTTACTCTTCCCAAGCCAAGCCGTGTGGTGCCGGCATAGAATTTCACCACCACAACTCTTCCCGTGGGTGTCGTAAGAGGCGACTAAGGGAAACATACCGGGGGGCGGGCAGTAGCGCCTTCTGCAGAACAACTACACCGAACTGCGATCCCCAACCCGCATGCCCAGCGTGGGGATTATGGGCAATAACCCCCAAATAATGATGCCATCTATGGCGCTCATTAGGGGAGGCCTAGTCCAGCAGTGGACTGTTATAGGCTGGTGATGATGTTGATGTTAACTCTTCAATAAACTGTAGGTCATCATCATCATCATCATCATCAGCCTATGTTAGTCCACTGTTGGACATAGGCCTCCCCTAATGAGCGCCATAGCGCCCTGTCTTCGGCTTGTCGCATCCAGCATCTGCCAGCAGTCTTTCGCAGATCGTCATCCCACCTGGTCGGAGGGCGTCCTACACTACGTTTACCGAGTCGCGGTCTCCACTCAAGAACACGTTTACCCCAGCGGTTATCGGTTCTTCGCGAAATATGGCCGGCCCACTGCCACTTCAGTTGGCTAATTCTCTGAGCTATGTCGATGACTTTAGTTCTCTGTCGGATGTATTCGTTACGAATCCTATCCTTCAGAGAAACTCCGAGCATAGCTCTTTCCATAGCGCGCTGAGCGACTTTGAACTGGTGGACCAACCCTATCGTGAGTGTCCACGTCTCAGCTCCGTAGGTCATGACTGGTAGGACGCACTGATTAAAAACTTTCGTTTTCAAACATTGCGGTATGGATGACGAGAAGACTCGACGTAGTTTTCCGAACGCTGCCCAGCCTAGCTGGATCCTCCTCTTGGCTTCCTTCTCGAAATTGTTTTTACCCAACTGCAAAATCTGCCCGAGGTAAGTGTACTCAGAAACAATTTCGAGAAGGTGGCCATGTACGATCACCGGTCTTGGATCAATGTGGGCATTGATCATGACTTTGGTTTTATCCAAATTCATGCCAAGACCGATACATCGGGAGGCTGAAGCTAGACTGTCCAGCATCCGGTTCAGCTCCTCTAGCGACTCCGCCATTAAGACTATGTCATCAGCGAATCGCAGGTGTGAGATGTAGTCGCCGTTTATGTTGATGCCCTTGTCTTTCCAGTCCAGCGTCTTAAACATATCTTCCAACGCGCTCGTGAACAGTTTCGGGGATATGACATCCCCCTGCCTCACTCCTCTGCGCAGTTGGATCGGTTTAGTCTGCTGGTCCTGTACTCGGACACTCATCGTAGCGGCTTCGTAGAGACATCTCAGCACCTCGATATAACGATAGTCTACTTGGCATCGCTGTAAGGATTGTAGAACAGCCCAGGTTTCAACGGAGTCAAAGGCCTTCTCATAGTCCACAAAAGCCAGACACAGGGGCTGATTATACTCTTCGGACTTCTGTATAATCTGCCTCACTGTGTGAATGTGGTCTATGGTACCATATCCTCCGCGAAACCCAGCCTGCTCCGGTGGCTGAAACTCGTCGAGTCTCCTGGCGAGACGGTTCGATATAACTCGTGAGAAAAGCTTATAGACGTGACTTAGGAGCGAGATGGGTCTATAATTTTTAAGAAGGGTTTTATCTCCCTTCTTAAAAAAGAGCACCACCAAACTCCCACTCCACGCCTTTGGAGTTCTCCCACTGTGAAGGACGGCGTTGAAGAGGCTCTGTAACTCCTGTATAACAGGGTATCCTCCAGCTTTCAAAAGCTCTGATGTTATTCCGTCCTCACCGGGGGCTTTTCCATTTTTAAGCTGCCTCAGAGCTAACACGATCTCGTCTTGACTGATGTCTGGCAGTTCGTCGGTATAGTGGCGTATCAAGGTGGCTCTAGAATCGTGGTCGTCTCGTTGGGAACGGGGAGCATGTGCAGCGTATAAACGGCCATAAAAGTCCTCTATCTCGGCCGATATCTCCGGCTTCGACAAAACGGTCCTTCCGTCGTGCGTTGAAAGCTTCGTCAGGTGGCTCCTTCCAAGCTGCTGAGTGAATACTTTGGACCCTCGGTTTCGCTCTATCGCCTCTTCAATGAGGCGTGTATTAGAGCTCCGAAGGTCGCGTCGTACCATCTTCGCAATTCGCTTGTTCAGGTCTGACCTCTCTGACGAAGTCGCTTGGGTGGTTTCCCGTCTCTTTGTCATCAGCCCAAGAGTCTCATCCGAGAGTTTGGACTTCTTACCAGTACGCTGCTTTTTGCAAAACTTGATGCCCTCGTCCCTCAGCGTTTCTACCAGATTGTGTAGGGTCTCGTCAGCGTCATCAGTGGGTTCCAAGGCAGCGAATCTATCCCCGAGAAGCTGCTGAAACTTCTCGGTGCCCGCCATGATTTGGATTGGGTTCGGTCGGAGCGTGGACTTCACCAGACGGTTTCTTTCAAGCTTCAAATTTATATTCAGAGAGCCTCGAAGGAGTCGGTGATCAGATCCGGTATTGAACCTGTTGATCACTGAGACATCTCTGAATATATGCTTGCTATCCGTCATGATGAAGTCGATCTCATTTTTAGTCACAGAATCGGGACTCCGCCATGTCCACTTCCTTTGGGGCTGTTTCTTAAAGAAAGAGTTCATTAAGAACAGCCCCTCTTTCTCAAGGAAGTTGACGAGCATTTGTCCCCTGTGATTTCGAACACCAAAACCATGCGGGCCTATTCGGGATTCGTTGCCAGTCTGGGTTCCCACCTTGCCGTTAAAGTCCCCCATAACAACGTTGAAGTGAGCCTTGGTGGTGTGATGTAAGGCTTTGGATATGTCTTCGTACATATCCTCCACTTCATCATCCGAGTGTGTCGAGGTCGGTGCGTAAACCTGAATGACCTTCAAGCTGTAGCGCTTAGACAGCCGAAGGATCAGGTACGCTACCCTGGTCGACACACTGGAGATTTCTTCGACGTTGTTAGAGAGGGCCTTATTGACGAGGAAACCTACGCCACCCTGGGATGTTTTATCACCCTCACGAAAGTAGAGAAGATGGCCCGAGTCTAGGGTTACGGTGTCCTCCCCCTCTCTACGGACTTCACATAACCCTAGAACATGCCATTTAATGTTCTCTAACTCCACTTCCAACTGCGCTAGATGGTGATCAAGCCTCAGAGTGCGTCCGTTAAACGTTGCCAGGGTCAGTGTGTGTGGGGTGTGGTAGCCTAATGTAGCCCGGTGATTCCTAGCACCCCCTGCCCCGCCGTTACCGTGGCCGCTACCATGGCCAGGAATAGCGAGGCGGCCGGGAACTGGGGGCCATTTTGTGGCGGTTCTTGTCATTTGGGGGTATTGCCCATAATCCCCACGCTGGGCATGCGGGTTGGGGATCGCAGTTTAGTGGAGTAGTTCTGCAGAGGGCGCTGCTGCCCGCCCCCCGGTGTGTTTCCCTTAGTCGCCTCTTACGACACCCACGGGATGAGTTGGGGTGGTGAAATTCTTTATTATGCCGTCACCACACGGCACCAAACTGTAGGTACTGGTAGGCAACTTCAATTTTTATCTATACCTGTCAATAAGCCGAGTTTCATCGCTCACGATATTTCTCGGTCGGGTTCGAAGCTTGACACCTCATCACGTTGATGGCCACATCTGCTCATGTTACAACGGATATTGTTATTTTCATTGGACAATGATGGACGGGTTTGTCGTCTTTTATTTTTTGTGGGGCTGGAGTAATAGTTACCTGGTTTATGGTAGATAGAGTTTACGGGTTTAGAAATGTTTTAGATCGTGATCAAACGGAGGTCTATCAGTTTAAAAAAAAAAATCTCAAAAAAATATACATTCACTTATTGAGAAATACTAATCTTACCTAAACATAAATAAATAATAATGCCGGACAATCCACACAGCATCATCTAGCCCCAAACTAAGCAGAGGTTGTGTTATGGGTACTAGATGACTGATATACGTAATACAATATTAATACATAGATAGATATTTTTTATTTTACATAGAAAACGACCAGAACACCCTGAACAAATATCTACAGATCGTACAAAAATTTGTAATTTTCTTTGTTAATCCTACTAATATTATAAACGCGAAAGTTTTTAAGAATGGATGGATGTTTGTTAATCTTTCACGCAAAACTACTAAACGGATTTCGATGAAACTTGGAACACAGATAGTTTATGACCTGGAAACACATACTCGTACCCATGGGCCACTTTATATCCCGAAAATCCCATAAAATCGGGAGTTACCCAGCTAGTAATTAAATAATAACAGTGAGTTCAAAATGAATGAGAAAAATCATTTAGACTCTATATTCCATTCCTACATGTGAAAGTAAACAACCCTCTCAGTTCTCTACCCTATAATTTAACATAAGCGTTTCGCGTAAAATTCAACAAAGAATCCAATTTAATCCTCTCAGAGAATGTTAAAAAGGTTCTAGCTACATTTCATTACAAGTGGATTGCGGCGAGATGAAAAATTTGCATAAACAACTCTTTCTAACACCTCGGGAGCCGCCCTCTGAATAGCTTCACAATATTCGCAAAACAATCGAAAACCATTTCTATATCAGCGTACGCTGTAGTGGTTTGTGTTTGCTCTACTTGTTTGCTCTCTCTTTACATCTCTATGTAGTGTATGTAGTGTGGTGTTGGTGGTGTTGTTACCAAATACATTATTGACCGTAGAGCCCTCAACAACTCTACTCTAATATACTCAATAACTCCACAATAACACCGCATACACAAAGATGTGTGATCTTCAAATACCCCACCGACCATAAGGCTTGTGCACTCTTTAAACCTAACTTAACCTAGTGGTAGTGTGATTGGTACTGTGTTTTGGTGCTTCGGCTAATCAAAATCATCATCATCACCAGCCTATAATAGTCCACTGCTGGACATAGGCCTCCCCTAATGAGCGCCATAGATGGCATCATTATTTGGGGGTTATTGCCAATAATCCCCACGCTGGGCATGCGGGTTGGGGATCGCAGTTCGGTGTAGTTGTTCTGCAGAAGGCATTGCTGCCCGCCCCCGCTGTGTTTCCCTTAGTCGCCTCTTACGACACCCACGGGAAGAGTTGGGGTGGTGAAATTCTATGCCGGCACCACACGTCAATCAATGTCGGCACCACACGGCTTCGGCTAATAGGTGAAGGTAATATTTGACTGATAATGGTGTATTCAGGATCGACCCAAAACTAAACTATACTATACTAAAATTTTACTATTTTAGTTTAGAACCTTCCCTATTTAGTGGTGTCAATTCAGAGGTCACCAACTAGCCTAAACTAAACTAAAATTTTAATTTAGAACCAATTTGAATTCCAAATTTGATTTTTTCTGATAATGTTGGGTAGACTTAGTTTATTTATGCTTTTGTTTATTTGTGTATAACTTTAAGCTAAATGTGTCGCAACACTGTAACGATCGACACTATGGTGATTACTTTTCACAATGTATTGATCTTTGTAGTGCATTTCAAAATTCTTAATTTTTCTCCTGTGTTATGTAGTGTCAAATAAATTACATATGTGTCTTTGTCTAATAGAGCGATGTTTTCCACGCAACATAGGGATAAGGTGGGGCAAGGAAATATTGTAAATATTGTAAGGTATAACGTTTAAGCGTAGGTTACGGAGATTATTTGCTTACGTTTTCATTCTTGAGAACTGCCTAAATAAATATCAAAATGCTTTATTTCATTTAGACCTAGCAGCATCCTTATTGTCTAACTTGAAATCCATAACCAGTGAACTTCAAACCGATTATCAGTTGTATACCCAGTCAGAGTTCTGTCGGTATTGTCTAAGTTATTCAACTGGTCTTCCGTTTCAGCTATTTAAACAATACGAAAGTGACAATCGAAGTCCATGCTAGGTTTGAAATGCCAAACTGAAGCCGACTACGATTACCAGTTGAGTTAGACAATAGAGCCGCTGGACACTTGGACATGTGACAACATACAAATTTAATAAGTAAGTTATGTCTGAAAAAAGGAATGTTCAGACAAAACCGGGATTTCCTACTCAGAACGGTAGCGGTTAATTTCACTCGGTTTCGCGCGGTCCACCGCAGACCGCATCCTGTCGAGTGTTTTATAAGACGTATAATTATTATTACTATTTTAACAAGTTTTTATCGCGTTTATTATTTTTTTTCTCTTCTCATCGTTTCAACAGGTTTGCACTGTGTCGTGGATTCAGATTCAGATTCAGATTCAATAACTTTATTTCTTTAGGCTTACAAAATAAGCACTTAGACAAGTCAAATTTCATACAGTTAATTATTATAACAAATAGAAATAAGGTGTTATTGATTTCTCTTCACTTCAATTTTTTGTCCACTAGTGGAAGAAGTGGTCACGAGATCTCGTGCTCGAGAGTGCAAAACTGTTAAAACGTTGAGAAGAAAAAATAAATTATAATAATAATATAGGTACGCGTAAAATAGTACTAATAATTATAAGACGTAGATTAACAGCATACGTACTCGGGTTTCACTACCGTTCTGGGTAACGAATACCGCGTAAGTCTCAATAGACCTGGATACAAAATCGATGCCATACGGTAAAAAGATAACGTAAGTGTTATAAAATTTACAGGAATTTGGTTTAAAGTTGAACGTAACCGCCACCTTATAAAATTTACAGGAGAGTGATTTAAAGTTGAAAAAAACTTGTAATAGGTCTAAGTGTATAAAATAGTTTGTAACTTCTGAAAGCTCGGAAATAAATACAAGAATAATGCTGGACAATCTACACAGCATCATCTAGCCCCAAACTTAGCAGAGCTCGTGTTAATGGGTACTAGATGACTGATATACGTAAATCAATACATTATATTGATAGATATTTTTAAGTATACAAAGAAAACGACCAGAAAATATAACCAATTTGCGAAGATATACATATAGTATAGTATTTATTGCAAATATTCATTCATATATTGTTATTACTTTGTTTCACTTAAGTACCACCCTATATTGTTCCTTCATGTCCAGTTTTCTGAAGGCTGCCTGGAAGAAATCGCTCATAGCGATAAGGCCGCCCTTTATACTTCCTTCACTTTAAGCATGTCTGTTAGTAATGTTTTCTTTCTTTGTGTATAATATACTTTATATTCTATTCTATTCTAAGATCGTACAAAAATTTGTCCCTAGATGGGAATTGATGCCGTAACCTCCTACGTCGAAATCCAACGCGCACTGCGTCACTGAAGTATAAAAAAAATGTCTACAGAACGATTTAACACTCCTTGAGATGAAACGTATATTCAATGGAAACGTTTTAACGTGATTGTGTATAACTTTGAATAAAACTCGGTGTATTTTTGGCATTTAATTTAATATGAGAGATGAGGAAGGGAAATTCACACTTCGATGTTTTGAAGGCCACGAACATTAAACCTTTAAATTATATAGTTTTGTACGAAAGGTGGGTTTTTGCGCGCTTTCGTGTACCTATAGGCAGATAATGTAATCGAAAGTTTTTATACGGGATACGTGTCTTTTCTTATATGTATAATATATTTTATTGTGTGAAACCTTAACAAAGAAAATTAAAATTTATTACAGAGCCAAATATGAACTTTTTCTTAATTAATCCTTATTAAAAAAGAAAATGACGCAATTATATTTATAACTTAGCACTAGTATTTTCAATTGAAATAATTGAGCAATAGTTTGTTTGCAGAGTGTTGCAAACAAACTACAGGTAGCTCAACTGATCCACATCAATACCAGTTGGAAGTGTACCCAAGATGATGGCTGCAATGCCTCACTGTATGGCAATGCTGATGCGCTGCGCCAGATACTGACCAGCTCTCGGGTCACACGTCGCTTCGACCAGACGCTCAGATAATTAGTATTTACAATTGAATCAATTTAGCTAACTGCAAAATCACAGCCTTTCTATAATTTCTACTATGAGTCCTAATAATTTTTGATCCTATTATACCTGCAAGCTTTAGGAGTATTTCCATAAACTTGACTTAGGTAGCTTTTACGGTTCAAAGAATTTGTAAATTAAAATTATTGTAATTCGATTTAACTTAGAGCATTTGTTGATCTTCACGAAGCGCCTTCTCTCAGAATTAATAAAAAACTCAAATGTTTTATCTTTACGAAATTGAATTATTACATTGTTCGAACTGCGATCCCCAACCCGCATGCCCAGCGTGGGGATTATGGGCAATAACCCCCAAATGATAATGCCATCTATGGCGCTCATTAGGGGAGGCCTATGTCCAGCAGTGGACTATTATAGGCCGGTGATGATGATGATGATGATTGTTCAAATATTTTATCTTTACAAAATTGCTTTGTACTTATAATTAAATCACCTGTACCTTACTTTTGATTATGTCTGACTGCACTCATGCGCATGACTGTGCATTGGTTTGCTCCCTCCCACAACGTACGTTAGACATTTCGTAGGCTATGCGTGAGAGAGAGAATATGAAAGCCGATGCAGTATGTATGGTAGGCTTAGATTAGTCACCTTATTATCTATCTGTGATTTCGAAAAATCTAGAAGTACATTACATCTATACATTTTACACATTACATCAATTTAAATGGTTGGATGTATTATCCCACTGTATGACAATGTTTACCAATGCTCTGCGCCTATACTGACCAGATATCACGCATCGCTTCAACCTGATGCCAAAAGTAATTAAATACCTACTTTTTTTTCGTTACATCGTCCATTATATAAATAAACAGGAGAAAGCCTACTTGTCTTACGTTTATTATATTTTCTTTAATTTTGTGCAAAATACACCTATTTACGGGTTAGCCATTTTCTTTTTGCGCTTTTAAAATAGCGTTGGCCTTAGCTGTCAATGTCAAAGCTCCGTCGTCTGACAGACCCATTGGGAGTTTATCTACGTCGCTTTGGATTTGTGGTGGAACGATTCCCATTGTTCTCTCTGTTTACATTCACTGGATACAAAAGGATTTTTTATAAAAAAATAGTTAAACTAATTGAAAGAGTGGATTATGAGGTCATTTATAGACAGAAATAAGATATGTAAGAAATAAGCTATAATTTAGAATCACGATGTTACTTTCTGAGATTTTTTTTTTCTTTGAGTGACCCGGATTCATTGCTCTCGAGTGTATTATACGTACTCTCGGGTACCTAACATATATATTTGTTATATATTACAATACAAAAATGCTTTATTGTACACCAGAAAAGACCACAACAAATGATATTACATAAGACAAAAGTACAATGGGCGGCCTCTTTGCTTAGAAGCGGTCTCTTCCAGGCAGCCTTTGGATGGAAAGATTTGTTATATATATGCATGGAGGGACTAGGGAGAGGCTTTTACCCAGCAGTGGGACACACCAGCCTTATTAACTTAAAAATAACTATATGTTGTATTTGTAATTATATCAAGGTGAACCCATGATCAAGAAAAGAAGAAAAAAGAAACCTTTCTTCAAAAACTAGTGAAAGAGCATAGACCGAACAATAGGAATCGTTCCGCCTGCGAGCTAATCTAAACGGATGGGCGGGAAATTGCAGTGCACTTGAGAATTGTAGTGAATGGAAATAAAGTGATTGCTGTGTGGCAAGTAGAGTGTACCTCAAGGCGTTTACGTCTGCATCCGAATAAACAAAATATTTGCTTTTATTGCACGGCGTTAGATTAAAATAAAAGAAACGTATTGTTGATAAATAGAAATTTACTACTAAATAACAGAAAGATCTAAGCACTCTATGCAATTAAAGCAGCTAACTGGCTAAAAATATCTGAACTGATTCATATTGTAGTAGTATACAGGGTGTTTGGTAAATCGTTTGCCAAAATAAAATGGAGGGTGGACGGGGTTTTTTGCTACCTTTTCTACCCCCTCAAAAAATCCTGGCCCAACGGAGGATTTTATGTAATTTTTTTAAATATTTATGTGTAATTAAAAAAAAAAATGCACTTAAACTCGGATTTAAAAAAAATGTAGTGTACCCTCCAAATTTGTGATTTATTTTTATTTGTATATTTCTTCTTTTTGATCGAAACCAGTTACTCTTAAGCGCTATCAAGTTTTTTTTATCGTCTTACAAAGTGTCTAAAAAAGCCGAATGGATATTAAAAATCAACATTAAACGAAATAAAAAAAATTAAACATTCCCTTTCGGTATGCAAAATGCCATGAAAACCTTTTACTAACTTTACAAATTTTCTTATTTTGTGTATCGATACACATTTGATAACACTATTTTTTCCATAATAAAGCGAAGTAGCTTGAAATTGCGTTGAAATTACCTTTTTTAACATATAATATACTTTTCTATACAAATTTTAAACAGAGGTTAGATTATTTGTTCGTTTGGATTAACTAGGCTCCAAAACTACTGGAATGATTTAAAAAAATCTTTTAGCATTAGAATCCTACATTAAAATATTTTATTTTTATTTATTTATTGTGATAAGATTACAAAGCAGTTTACAATCATATTTAACACATTTTAAAATAAAGTATATGGGCTTAATAACACCATAATTCTTATTTTATAATAATTTATTGTACGAAATTTTGCTTGTAAAAGGGCTTATTTTGTCAGCCTAAAGAAATTTACTTATTGAAATTTATATATATTTTCAAAACAGTTACATACGGCCGAATACTCAAACACCTCATATCATTTTATATTACGATTTGAAATGATCTCAAATCTAGCGTCTTTTTTTTTATAATAGACGTTTCGTTAGAGGATTTTCAAATCTAAGAACGTCTCAGCCAACTGACACGATCCTAAATTTATAAGATCACATTGAGTATTCGGCCATTAGAGATCCGTATGAAACTTCAATAATTACATTATTGCACAACGTTCATGTGTGTAATTTTTTTTTATACTGTGGAACCGGGGTCTTCTATACTAATATTATAAAGAGGTCAGATTTGATTGTTTGTTTGAATTGACTAAGCTCCGAAACTACTGGACCGATTTGAAAAATGATCACTATTAGAATCGTAAATTTTCCCTGATGAACATAGGCTATAGAATATTTTCAAAAAAATTAGGGTTCTATATGAAACAATTTTTTTTTTGTTAAATAACCGTGCAAAGTCGGGGCGGACCGCTAGTTATTTATAAAACGCGTGCAAATCAGCCTGAAGCCAGTAAAGCTATAAGATCTAGTTCAAATGAAGTTAGGCAGTAACCTAGCTCACCTGTCATTCGCATGCACAGCAGTGACATTGAAGGTTAACCGTAGGTGAACCGTTTCTTTGAATTCTGGATTTTAATGAAAATGGAACTATGTAGTATTGTTCGAATTTTGAATTCAAGTTATACTGATAGTGTCTATCAACAAAAGAAATTTAAAAATAAAAACAGATTAGAACTAGTTTTGTTACACTTAATTTTTTATTGATTTTTCAATTATTCGGCGTTTTTTATTTATTCACTAAGTATTTGCAGTTGAAACAATTGCGCTAATTGCAGTTCACCGTTTCGATTGTATGGAACCTATTTCAGTTTTGAAATCTTGATCGTGCAGTGGTTTTTTTAGGACTTCGATTTTTTGCAAAACTGGCGTTTTTAACAAAAATTACAACATCTTATTGCAATGAAGGTAGGTACTTGTTTATTTATTTGTGTCGAAGTATAAAAAAATTTAAAACAACAAGTAAATTTTGAGTAGGTGCATTTAGTTATCTTCACTTCTTGTAATTCAATTCATTCCATCGATCAAGGTATTCGCCTTGATCCAACTTTAAAAAAGGAGGTTCTCTCGAAAATCGATTTTTGTTTTGCTACAATTATTTTTAGGCAACAATATAAACGTATTTTTATTTTAGCATTGTTTAAACTTTGGTTTTAGCGAACGTACGTAGGGCGGTGTCCTGGGAGCATAAAAGTGCCCGGAGCATTAAAATGTCCAACGTTTTCTTCTAAAACTTACATAAACCTCTTAAATTGAACCTTAAAATTCAAGAAAAGTATTTCGAGTTGAACGTGGGTAGAACAAAATGGCCGACTAAAACTTGTACGGCGCGGTACAAGCGATTCGAGTAAATTTAGATTAAGAATCTTCTGCCCGGGGTAACCGCGTTTTTAGGGTTAAAAAGTAGACAAATTGCTTTATTTCCTTTAGACTTACAGGACTCTTGGACACATTAACTATTTGTGTCGATAGTTAGTTAATGTGTCCAAGAGTCCTGTAAGGTCTAAAGGAAATAAAGCACTTTGATTGATTTTGTAGGCCAATACAAAATTTCAGCTGTATCCGTTTATTAGTTTTGGCGTAAAGCGATAAATAAGTAGGTACCTACATCTAACATCCATCCATCATTTAAATAAATAAATAATGCTGGACACTCCACACAGCATCACCTTCACCTAGCTCCAAGCTAAGCAGAGCTTGTGTTATGGGTACTAGATACCTGTTATATTTAATAAAATATATCACATAGATTGATATTTTTTTTATACGTTGAAAACAACCACCCGTACAAATATCTGCAGACCATACAAATATTATTCCCGAGGCGGGAATCAAAGCACCTCTACGTCGTAAGAGGACCTTGGCCCACCGCGCCACACAGGTCGTCAATATACGACAAAAGTTCAAAAATCTCACTGAATTACACTCGCACTTAAAAAATCTTGTTTAAAACTTCTTGCCCGGAATTAGTACTAAATATTTTCATCTTGATATTTTTTATTATTTTTTAAGATTATAGGGACTTGTTGACTGAGTGTTGTTTAGTGGAGACCACGACTCGGTAAGCGTAGTGTAGGACGGAGGTTGTATGACGATCTGCAAAAGACTGCTGGCAGATGCTGGATGCGACAAAAAGAGAGGCATACTATGTCCAGCAGTGGGTTACTGATATGGGCTGATGATGATGATGAAGATGATGAGAGTGTATTGTGAAAATGTAATTTTTTTTAAAAGTAAAAAAGTACTCCTTACAGTTCAAAAACTTATCATACCTACGATTCTGCCTTGTTCGCTTTCCAACTTTATCTGTCTTTGATCATCAAATCGACCGCGGCTATATTTCGCGTACAATTATTAATATGATGCTAAACTAAACATCCTTTTTAACCGACTTTATAAAAAATGGGAAGTTCGGCTTTTTGTGGTATTATTTACTTATTGATGCGTCTTTTCTCTCTCATTATGGACTCCAAAACAATCATCCAAATTGATGATACGGATATGGATACATTTGTACCACACAAATGTATCCATATCTTTCTTTCTCATCATTTTTTTTATCCCGCAATTCTCAAAACACAGTTTAAAAGTAACGGATTATGTTTAAAAACAATCAAATTATTATTCCGATCAATGAAGCGCCATATTACATTTCTGTCGAATGAGATTCGTTATTGCCCCAAACCACAATACAGTTTTACGGTGCTTTAAATAAAATGTGTCCTCTGTTCCACAGGAGTAAAGTAGCAGCACTGCTTTTGGACAAACACCTGCAAATAAATGGCATCTCCATGGGGCAGGTGATGAGGGAGCGTCAAAGTATACAGGTAAGTGTCTGATCCCAGTGACGACGTGTGACCCGAGACCTGGTCGGTATGGAGTTGAGCTACCTGTAGTATGCTTGCAACAGTCTGCAGTTAGCTCAATTGTTAATACTAGGTCTAATTAAGTTAGATTGTAATTTTCTTTGATAATAAAGGCTTTTTTGCCATTACGAGTAAAAACCGATAAGAGATGGTCAACATAAATGTCATTTCATAATAAACTTTCGAATTCCAAAATTTTCCCTAACTATAGAATATTTTCAAAAAAGATAGAGATCCGCATGAAAAATTAAATTTTTGTTATATACCCGTGCGAAGCCGGGGCATACCGCTACTTATAATTAAGAGCGCATAGAAGCGATACGGGTGCCACGCACTCACCCTGATGAAGTCCCTCGTTAAAAGATAAATCGTTGGTGTTCTTCCAACACACTAGGTTCATAGTTAACCTACTAACATTCATTAAATTATCATTGTAACAGATGCAGCCTATGGCCAGCAATAAGATGAAGCGAGAGAGAAAAGCAGCGCGGACTCTCGGGATTATCATGTCGGCGTTTCTGGCGTGTTGGCTGCCTTTCTTCTTATGGTAAACTAGTTTTATTACAATTATTATTTGTTTACACAAGACCAAATATTACGGAATTAATTTAATGTCCGTGTGTTATGACCTCTGTGGCGCGGTGTGCGAAGATCCGCCTGCGACCCATGAGGGGTTCGATTCCCGCCTCGAGAAAAATATTTGTACGACCTGCTTTGTTCAGGGTGTTTTGGTCGTTTTCTATGTGTAATAAAAAAATATCTTTTATGTAATCGTATATAATATATTATGTATATCAGATAGGTAACTAGTATCCATAACACAAGTTCTGCTTAGCTTGGGGCTGTGTGAATTGCCCAGCATTACTTATTTATTTATCTGGTTCAGGTACATAATAACAGCACTATGTGGAGACCGCGTGTGTCCGTCCCCGCCGCCCGTAGTAGCTGCTGTGTTCTGGGTCGGATACTTCAACTCTGCGCTGAACCCTCTCATCTATGCATACTTCAACAGAGACTTCAGGGCAGCTTTTAGGAAGACGCTGGATTCTTGCTGCAGGTAAGAGTTATTTATTTATAAACACTTTAGCGCACACATAAAAGCATAGAAAAGGTTGGCATAATGCCTATGGCATTATCTACTTGCTAACCACACAAGAATACCAACATAAAAACTAAGATAATAACACTAGTTTAAGACAAAACTACCGCAAAATACTTAAAATACTAGAAATACTTGCTTGATTTATTTTTAGAAGTGCCTCATGTTCGGTAAAACATTTCAAGGCAAAATATATTTACTCACTAGCTGGGTGTCCACGGTATTACTAGCGTAAGTAGCGTAGTTTTTTGCATGATATCGTTACCGTCCCATCGTCTGCAAATAGTCATGGATTGTATGGTTGCCTTAGGCAAGTCGTTATTCTTAAAGAGTTCACAAATAACAGTTAGCGGGTCGCTAACAAGTTGAACTGTGAGCTGTTTGCTAGATTCATATACCGAAATGTTGCTAGGCTTAGGTTAGTGGTTACGACTCTGATAAGTAAACTGTAATAAAAAAATAATAATAAAAGAATTTATTCAAGATAACTTAGGGCTAACAAATAGTACTTAACCTTATATTTTATAGGCTAAGTTAGTGTACGTGCCTGAACTAGGTAAAAACCTGTTTAAAGACAAATAAAATGCTGATAAATAAAATAATAAAAAATCCAATAGACAATGTACAGTGCGCGTCACATATCCCCCATCTCATCTTAATGTATGGGACACAATAGTTGTTATTGTTGGGAATTTCAGACTTTGAGTATAATGGTGGGTGGTTGGATCCTGAGCGGCGGCGGCGTGATAAATTTTTGCATGTGAAAATTTGTGATAAGTTACAGGGGAATTCGAAGTAGTCATAAATATTATGTACAAGGGGGGTACTTAATTCTGCCGCGCACTGTACATAAAAGCAGCATTATTATTTATGCTAAATACATAAGCTAAACTAGTTTTAATAATAAAAGGTGCTTACAATTTGTGGCCTTACTTAAAAATAATCAATAAATTTTCACTGTTCACCAAGCAAACTCTCTTTCCCAGTTATAGACACAACCCAATCAAAATCTCTTCAAAACTCGTCTATTTACAAGCTGAATATTGTTTGATGTAACTTTTAACTAATTCCAAGCATTCTGATTATTTATTTACTTTATAAACTAATTAAAGTTTCCAAATGGAATGAAAGGCATTATAACAAACAATAATTATCGCTATTTACTTAGCTATCGAGGGTAGATTTGGAACTCATCAGCGGATTCATTGAAAGTTAAATTAGGGTGTTCCTCAAGGAAAACTAGCGCCAATGCTGAAACTACAAAAGGCACAGATTATTAGCAAATTTTCTAAGCTGTTTGCTATGCTGTCGGTTTTTCTTAAACTAGACGAAATTTTTCTACGACATTTTAATTTTATTTTGTATGTATATTTTTAATACTCCATACTCTGTTTTATATAGGAATGATTCAAAAATTTTATAAATAGGTAGTTTGCTGGAAATCGTAAACCATTTTCTATTAACTTACCTAAGAAAACTACATTCGGTTCACGAGAATTTTGAGCATTTGTAAAAAATACTAATTTGGGTCGGATTATCAATATTTTCCCAAAAGCTTACTGCAAAAAACTTTTCCGTAGTTTTATACCTTGCAGAACGAAAAATGAATATTTATTCTAAATTTTCTCAGATGCTCAAATGCAAAAAAAAACAACGAAAAAAATAAAATCTCTCGTTACTCATGATGAAATTCAAAATGGCGCCACTGTCAGTCAACGTGGCACCTTAGGAAAGGAAACAACTTAGATTCGCTCGGATGATTTGCCTTTGAGTTCTGAATTTGCTGATGAAATAACTTCGTTCAGAGGATTGTCCATAAGTTTTTAATAAAAACGCAGTAATTGCTGAAATATTTAAGATTAAAAGAAAACAGAAAAAGCAAGACCTTTTGGAGCGTTTCGAAACTGATCTAACAATAATTTCTCCTTTACAATTTGTTCAATAACCAACCATATTTTTATTCTCAAAAGGCTCAATCTCCCCAGGACAATCTGCGGCGACATAGGACGCCGATACTGCTGGCAGCGGCCGCGGCGCGATCATCACCATAGCAACGCATCCTCAGGTATATTTATATTTATTTATTTACAAAAAAAATATTATGCTGTATAACTATACTTCAGACAAGTTCCACGTGAAATATTTCTAAACATTGTTAATTATACACCAGCCAAGTTCAATGTGCAATATTTGTAAACAAAGCGCCCATACTAAAAAAAGCGATAAATGGCGGTTTTATCGCTCAAGAGCAGTCTCTTCCAGGCAGCCTTGAACGAAATCACCGTTTAAAAATATTAAAATCATGAAATATCTCTTTATCTCAGATATACACATGAACAACTGCATCAAGTCGACATCAGCTGATCTACTGAGAGCGCAGGCGTCGTCATCTAAACCAGATGAAATTGTTTTTGGGACGTGAGCTTTAAAGCAAGTGGGTAAAGTTCGTTATTGAACGACAAAAGTGAAACAACAAGTGTCAAAATGAACGCTTTTGTGAAAGTGTAGTTAAGTGTCGTTAAATTTGTGGGAGACACCAAAGTTTTAACTTAATTTTAGTTAGTTTTACCTTATTTCATCTTGGTTTGACACCAGTAGAGTAGCCTATGTCACCCAGTGTCACCACATAATGGCTTTTTGAGGGATACAGGGTAGCTTTTTGAGATGGGAGGATATGGCTAAATCTGGAATTTTATGGGTTAGAGAAATGTCGGTATAAGAGTCATGTCCTGAAAAATATAAATAAAGAAAGAAAGGAAATCGTTTATAGGCTCACACAAAAAAACATAAGTGCAAAATTAAACCTTAAAATAAATGTAAAAATAATATATTCCTAAATGTAAAAATCTTAATATCGTACCTACTGCGTATGAACCAAAATATCTATATGTATATCAGTCATCTAGTACTGCAACACAAGCTCTACTTAGCTTGGGGCTAGATGATGCTTTGTGGAATATCCAGCATTATTTATTTATAGAAACCAAAAAATGAATTTTCTTCTATAAATCTTTTAGTTTTACAGAATAATGAAACGATTCATTAAACAATCATGTCATCAATTCACCTTGTATTATTGCATTTATACATATATTCTTGTGCTGATAATAATCTTAACAAAGAAATGCATTACCTATTGTAAATTAAAGCTTGTATTTATGCACTACTGGATTCTTTTGCTGTAAGGATCTTTGTAAAAAATGCATTACTGAAAATGAAAATCTTTTCGTGGAACTGTCGACGACGGAATACCAACAATCTTCAGTCTTCAGTTGATGGATTTCCATCAACGTCAAAACCTATGAAAAATAAAATAGCCAGATTACTCACGCGTATTCTAATTTAAAGTTACAAACAATAAAGTTTCGAAATTTTTTATACAATCCTGTCTCAAAAAGCCACCCTGTATATTACTAACTACCCGTACCTATTATAAAAGCTTACTCAGGCATTTATTATTATCGTATAGATATGTACTTGAGTACACAAAGCTTCTGCCCTACAAAGGCTTTACTCAAGAATAGGTACTGACCTATTCTTGAGTAAAGCCACTCAGTCTCAGTCACTGGACTGAGCTAGCTTTTAAAATAGGGCATAAAACTCAGGACTATGACTCATCAAAATGTAAGAATAACAAAATAAGGAGGTTAAAATGTAAATAAATATAAAATATATTATGTAAATATGTTAGAAATATATGTGCAGGTATTAGATATGTATGATCATAGTGTAGATAAATAGTGTTAAATAGATATATTTTCTCAAGTGTCATCGTTAAATAGACCCTATTAGAGTAGACATTAGGTTGTGATTCATTAGATCTTGTGTTATGTATGGTTGTGAAAAGCAAAAAACGCTTAGTTTATGTATGTTATGCTTTAGTAGATTAGTACCTTTATGTCAGAGATTTTGTGGACCAGGCCCTTTAAGTTAGACTTTTAGATCCCTTCGATCTAGTTGAAAATGTTGTAAATAATATCTATTTTTCATAATAGTTCTATCAATTACGCGAATAGAATGTAATGTATCTCGGACTTTGCCACCCAGCTGTTAATATAAATAAAAAATCATCATCAATCATTATTTTAGGCAACATAAGAACAATTATGGATGGTTAAAAACTTATTCTAGGGCCCATATCAACAAAAACCTTACAGACTAACATACATACAAATATAAGTCATAATAACTAAATAGTACACAATAAGTACGTCGCGTGTGACGCACAAAACCTAGACAAAGTATATTTTCAGATTTCAATAACTTTATTTCTTTAGGCTTACAAAATAAGCACTTAGATAAGTCAAATTTCATATAGTTTATTATAAAATAAGAAATAAAATGTTATTGATTTTCTCTTCACTTCAATATTATCCACAAATGGAAGAAATGAAAAAGAAACCACTTATACAAATTAGTACCACTTACCTACCTACCTTACCTACCTTAGTACCACTTATACAAATTAGTAGTATATTTATATAAATAAACATTTATACAGTTTAAAATAAGCTTACAAATTAATATAAAAGCTGAAAAAGGCGCCTTGTTAATTAAAAACACCGTGAAAGCTAGTACCTAGCAATAGCAAAAGTAAAATCGCAAACGGGAAGGAAATTGCGAGAAGAGTAAAGAATAATTTAGGTAACATGTTGGGTAGTTTTTTCAGTGCACGAAAATAAACTCTATGCTCTAAAACGTAAAATTATGTTTCTCTCTACCTGCCGCGCTGGAGGTGGCAAGTAAAGTAAAAGTTATATCGAAAAACAAAGGTTCGAAGATTTTTATTCGAAGTCTGGCTCAGTGCCCCGCCGCCATTTTGTTTTTGTTTTTCAACATAGTGGCGCACGATAAAACCTAGGTACAGACAGAAGCATTAATTGGTAACCCCCCTAATAGCTAAAGTTTACATTGCAAATCACTGTACGATTTACAAATCTTTTACTCAAATACTAAGAAACAAAAACGTAACACCCAGTGGGAATCGAACCAGACATCCAATCGCTCACATGACAAGTAATGCACGCACCAACCAACTAAACCAACGAACCAGTTATCAAAGCGTCGAAATTTTATGTTATTAGTGTTCGACAGCGGATTTTTATTTATGAGATCTCTTTACACTGGTACACTGGATAAGAAAAAAAAGAAGTATTTGAGGGTAGATTTAAATATAATCTTGGTGAATAATGAAAAGGTCACTAGCCATACTCAATTCTAGTCTTGGCTTACTGGTTTGAATCATAAATGAATTGAAGAATATTGAAGGAAATTATGCAAATTAAGAATTTTGTGAGAACTAAGATCGCGGAGCAAATGAGTAATCAGGAGATTGCTCGTTAGCTTTGAATTACGGTAAGTTATCAACTTATTATTCATGTGTCATAATCATTACGAAACAAATACATATTTTTTAGTAAAACCTTGTTATCTTTAACTTCATTTAAGTATTGATTTGTTGTCTTACAGATAAAAACCGTGCGCTTAAGTGTAATGTGGGGATGTGAATGTAAGAAGCAATGGCAGATAAACAACAGGAGTGTATTACAAATCAGTGAAGTCGCCACAATAATATTGTTGACATTCAGACTAGTTCGCCTTTTGCATCCACTCGTTCTACTGCTCAACAATATTTGATATCAACATCAACAGAAGGCATTTGCATGCAGCTGATATACTTACACAATTATCGAGCAGCAAAAATAGGACTGTCTGCTGAACTCCATCGTAGGGCATGAATAACTTTAGGTAAGTGATAATACTGATAATTCTCAACAAATTCGAACACCTTTATCTATGATTATTTCATCATAATAATGATATTTTTAACAAGTTAGTATTTACACTAACTAAATTAACATTATAACAGTTGACTTTTTTTTCTTTTTAGGTTTTGGAGATGGATATCCTCTATGGGTCCTGGAGAAATAGTAAAAATAACTGGGCGCATGAATGACGAGCTTGAAAGTGTTGAAGGTTACTACGCGGATCGCGTATCGAGAAGCCCAAATTTATTTTGTCCATGATAATTGTGCAGTGCATCGTACGCGGATGGTTTCTCAAGGGTTGTTCATCTCTACAAGGCATTACTGTTATTTCTTGGACATCTAAAAGTTCGGACCTAAATCCGATACAAAATATGTGGGGTCAAATGGTTTTAAATTGAGATCCGATCCGTAGCCCTTAAGCTATTAAGCGATAAGTATCACTTAATATAAAGGATGATAAATATCACTACCTACTAAACCCTAATGTAATTTTACCTTTTAACATTGTGAGAAAAACTCCATTTGACCTCATTTATTTTCAAAACTACCTGATTATTTAGTATTCCATGATTTACACGAGATCCAAATTGTTTAATTCATTAGATTAGCAAAGTAAACGAAAATCTAATGAAAACATGTGTATTCTCGAGCACTAAATCGAAAATGGAATATTATTTTTCAGGATAGTAAGCTATTTGTAAGTAGGCTAAATAATAAAATAAAACATCAATTAAATTTTTTGTGTTGTTGTTTGTGTAGGCAAATTTTTGAAAAAAATAAACGTAATTGTTTACCTGAAATTATTATTATTGTTTTATTTTATCAATTACTTTAAATTCATTCTAATAGACAAAAACTTCACTATTACACATAAATAAATGTCATTACATTACTAAAATTAAGTAGTAGTTAAAAAACAAAAACATCCACTGCAAGGATTCGATGACGATCATTACGATGTGCGGTGACAGAATCTCGGTTACATTAACCACTACACCATAGTTACATGTGATACAGGCTCGAAATTTCAGTATCGTTACTCCTGATAAAAGAAATGTAGGTGTTGAAAAAAACATTTGTTTTTTATTTAAACAATTAAACAAACTATATAAAAAAACAAAAAGAAAAAATAATGTAAATTAAAATGAATATATAAATCTTCACGGGTTTGAACCTACATGCTACTGAATGATAACTATGACATATTCTGTGAGGGGGTTACCAATTAATGCTTCTGTCTGTACATAGATCGATTAGAAATCTTTATTTATACAAACAAAAAAATATATATTCACTATAGTCATAAACCGTCACATTTCAGAGTTGTCTGCAAAAAAGATCGACGTAGAAATATTTTTCTTTGAAATAATTGGTCACTAAGTTAGCGTCTAAGTTTACTTTAATGGTATTAAATATTATCTTCCTCATTGTTGCCTAAAAAAGTATCATTGAACGTCGCGGCAACTAGAGCAGCCCAGCTCACGTAGGCTATACTTTTTCTGGATTTTCTGTGGTCCAACTACGTAAAAGTTAGCAATAATATTTCTAGATGGCCTTTAAATAACATTTCTTCTATCTTCTTTCTAAAAAGCGATACATGGCAACCAATATTCAAGAAAAAATTCAATAAAATTTTTGAATGTTAATTATCCAGTCATAAATGCCTTAAAAAGATCCATCGCTACAAGGTCTTCATTATTTCAATTCGAAATGTATTATTAACAAAGAAAATCGTACAATGAGCTAGACTTAACAAGAGAACATTAAATTACAAGTTCTAATTATATTATGAGTCTACTCAAACTTTAAAGAATGGTATAATTAAACCTAATTAAATTGGATTACAGGAACATTTACAAAAGTCTTGGAATACCTAAAAAGCCCTAAGAACACTGGATCTTTATTCTCTATGAAATAGGAAATTCCTTGCCCAAACCGTGTCATGACCAAACCGTGTGACGTCACATGTATTCTAAATAAAATTTTGTTCGATTCCACGCCGCTGTCTTGTCAAATCTGTGAAACGCGTAAGGATTGGCAATAGTGAATAAAGGCTGCGACCAGCGTGGATTTACAGATCGGGTTTACTAGTTTATTTTTTGTGTGGAAAAAATTCATTGAATAAGACAAAGTCGTAGAACAAAAGTTTTTCGTCTTGATCTACCCAAGTCACCTTTAAAAGGTTATAGATCATGTACCTGTTAAAAATTTATTTATTTTTTTTTATCCTGTAAAGGTTGATGAGCTAGGAAACACTAGGTCTTTGGAGTCCTGAGGTTTGGTGTTACCAAATAAACAATCTAGAAAGTGAGTTTAGTTTCAACAACATCTATAATAGTCAACTGCTGGACATAGGCCTCCCCTAATGAGCGCCAAAGATGGCATTCATTTGGGGGTTAATGCCCATAATCCCCACGCTGGGCATGCCGGTTGGGGATCGCAGTTCGGTGGAGTTGTTCTACAGAGGGCGCTGCTGCCCGACCCCCGGTGTGTTTCCCTTAGTCGCCTCTTACGACACCCACGGGAAGAGATGGGGTGGTGAATTCTATGCCGGCACCACACGGCATTGAGTTTAGTTTATCAGCTTTATAATTCCCTAGGGCAGTAGCACCCCCTGCATAAGTATTCTACCAACGAACAGCGATCCCCAACCCATATGACCAGCGTGGGGATTATAGGCCGGTGTCAGCTGGTGCTAGACGATTATCAGTCGACCAGTATAGGCTGGGGTTCCAAAGCCCTCGTTATTTTCTCCCTACACTACATAATTATCCTGATTGACCTAACAAAGGCATACTGGCTTTTATTTTGGCCAACGTATAAGTAATTAATCCAGCATCGCCAATGTTGCCAGCATTCTGTGCCCTCGACTTCTGGTAACGGCCTAGAGCATGCTCTATGCAGCGCATAGAGGAGGTACGGGCGCGACGTGAGACGTGAGCCGCACTCACCCATATGAAGACCCTCGTTAAGGGATGAAACATTGGTGTTCTTACAACATATAATAGGTTCGTAGTTAACCCGCTTACATTCATAATGAATTTATCAAACTACGATAGTTTTTATAGTAAAACGGCCTAGATTCTTAGAAAAATGATATGTATATTTGCTTTTTTAATAGTAAAATCTTTATTAACAAAGAATTACAATAATATAAGTATTTGCAATTGTAACAATTGATCTAACTGCAGATGTTCAAACAAACTACAGGTACCTCAACAGATCCATGTCGATCCATATCATAGGGCAGTGTGCCAAAGATGCTGGCTGCATTGCCTCGCTGTATGGCAGTGCTGATGCGCTGCGCCAGATACTGACATTAAACCAAATTAAGTTCCTATCTGCAGAACAACTACACCGAACTGCGATCCCAACCCGCATGCCCAGCGTGGGGATTATGGGCAATAACCCCCAAATAATGATGCCATCTATGGCGCTCATTAGGGGAGGCCTATGTCCAGCAGTGGACTATTATAGGCTGGTGATGTTGATGTTTATGTTGAAGTTCCTATCTCACCCAAACAATAAGTTATCATTTTATATAAAACGATTTTGAACGCCATTACCCATACCTCCCCGATTCAATATTCAATTTTTATAAGTGAATTTCTGCGAGAATTCACGTATAAAAATTCACTTATCATTTTCATCGTACCTTCTTGCGTACCTTGCCAAACTTTTCGGATAAAGATGCGATAAAATGATAAAGTAGTAACGCTTTTGTCATCAAAAATCATTTTTATCAATATCTTTGAGGATTTGAACTTGTAATGAACTGGATAAGATTCGATCTGGGGTTGTTTCAATAAAAGTTCAGCAAAAAAGGTTTAATATACCTTTTTTGCTGAACTTTTATTATTATTTATATATTTTTTTGATTTCTTTTCTTGTGGTTGTTTAAAAAGGCAGACTTATCGTAGAACTAGCTAACTTAGGCTTACAACTTTGTTTACCCACTTGAATAACTGTAGTAGGAAGTGACTAACTTAGGTACAGTCAGCAGCGAAAATTTATATAGCTACACTGCGGCTTTATTAGGATAGAATATAATTATTAATTACCTACAACAAAACTTTAAAATATGTTTAAATACCTACTAAATACAATAATTATTAAAATAATATCGCTAAAAGAAAATTAAGGTATTGAACCGGCTCAGTGGTTTACTCTGCTTTATATAATACGTATTCGATATACTAAATTATATAATTTTCATACATTTTCGATAACTATCACAAACTTCCCCTCAGCTCTGAAAAAAAGTCACACTGTATATAACTCCGTAGTTTTTAACAATAATATATAATATAATTGATATAATTTGTTTACTGAATTCGAGAAGTAACCAACATAGAAGAATGTTTGCGAGAATTTTAAATGAAAAAGTTGCGAGTAGGCAAGTTTTACGAAAGCACGTTAGAACTTAGGAGTTTCTTTATATATATTTACTCAACTGACTGTACATGTTTGCCTTCGAAATGGAAATTTGTTTGAAACTTGAAGGATCGGGCGTTATTTGAGCACAGTTTTATGTACATAAAGTTACTTCGTTAGAATTTATCTGTTCGTTCATCTTTTAGGTATATTCTTTGCTAGTTCTGAATCAAAAAAAAATCTAAATCAAAGTGCTTTATTTCCTTTAGACCTTACAGGACGAAGACTCTTGAAGGGGTATCAATAAGGGAAAATATTATTCAATGAATTAACAGACAACTTGCAAAGGGTTTAAGAAAATTTCGCCATCTTTGGCCTTGTACTATATTTTTTTTTTTATTCAACGTGGCAATTCTGCCAGCATTCTGGGCCTTCTCTCGACGGTTTAGATTAGTTATGAAATAGAAAGTGTTCAAATATTTTGTACTAATACATAGTTGTTATTCGTCTAAGTATTGTTATTTTCTATATAAATTTAAATTATCATTTTGTTTTAATTTTTATCTTGACAATGGTAATTTTTTTGTTTTAAAATTGACATGATTCGAAAAAGTATATAAACTTAAACAATTTAAAAAACCCACAGTAAATTGAAAATCTTCCATTTTTAAATAGAAAATAAATGAATAACGTTTAATATAAATATGTATAAGAAACTCACTCTCACCGAGTGGGTTTCTTTAATTAATTCCATTCCATGCCAACAAAATTCTAAGAATTCCATGCCGAGTAAAAACCTAAGTGGATTTCCCTGAAAGATACATGAAATTCAGGTAATCGGTTCCGGAAACAATTCGAATCGAGTAATATGCCTACTTAACAAGAGGTTTACATAATTCCTAGAATTGGTAGAATTTTTACTCGTTTATACGTCATGGGGGTTTAGTATCTTTTGCCCCCCTGTTACGGGGCGCAATGAACCTTTCGCTGGGAGCATGATAAAAAGAACGGAAGAAAGAAAGAAAGTAAATTTGACCCCGTGACACAGTCAAATATAATATATAAAAGATATGAGTACAAAAAACAGCGAACAAAGAATAGAATAATACTTAATAGAAGAATACTTATATGATACATCTTTGATCTTTACTGATATTAGGATGAGGAAGATTTGCTTATTGATTCGTTTGTTTGAATTTAACAGGCTCCGAAACTGCTAGAACAATTTGTAATCATCAATCCGATCGAAATATCTGAGAGTCTGTTCGAAGCGACGTGACCCGAGAGCTGCACCCTTATTGTCTAACTTGAAATCATTACCAGTGAACTTCAAACCGATTATCAGTTGTAGACCCAGTCAGAATGTTGTCGGTATTGTCTACCAGTTGAATACCTTAGACTCTAAGGTATTCAACTGGTCTTCGGTTTCAGCTATTTACACAATACGAAAGTGACATTCGAAGTCCAGTATAGGTTTGAAATGCCAAAATGAAGCCGATTACGATTACCAATTGAGTTAGACAATAGAGCCGCTTGTCATATCTGGCGCAGCGCATCACCATTGCAATACAGCGAGGCAATGCAGCCAGCGCTGCAGCGTCTTGGGGACGCTTCCGACTGGTATTGATATGGATCAGTTGAGCTACCTATAGATTGTCAGCAGTTAGCTCAACTGTTGGTTCAACTGTTCAATTTTAAAACTAGTTTTAATTTGTTTCTGTTATCTATCCTAATAATAAGAGGAAAGATTAGATTGTTTGTTTGTTTGAATTGAATAGGCTCTGAAACTCGACCGATTTGAAAAATTCTTTGACCATTACAACAAAGGCTAGTGTATTTTCCAAAAAGTTAGGGATCTACATGATAAATTAATTTTTGGAGCGAACCGCTAGTTTCTCTATAATTTTCTTTGTTAATAGAGTAACTAACATTCATTTTGTTAACCTCTCTGATTGAGACTACGAAATGGATAGACCCCCTTCTGTATTCGGGAACATAAAATAGCGACCTTGCTCATTTATAAATAATATCTTTCAAAAAAATCCGAATTATGCATGGCGGATAGCAATCTATTTGAATAAGAATTTTTCTTACTCTGTGAATAATCATTGATCAAATATTGTATTCTTTTTCCGAATAGAAATGAGATTTGATCATTGATTATTTGATTCTAAAAATGATCACAAGCGGTGGCAGATAATTATAATAATACCTGGTGAACTTAAATGAAATATTTAATAAGGGCAGCATTTAATTTAATCAAACACAGCCAAAACCGGTATTACTGCGATGATGAATCCTCTATTTAAATAAAAATATATCAAAATCATGCAAAACTAGATTTTTCTAAGTTTGTACTGTGCCTAAATATATAAAGTTATTAAAATTGGAATTTTGAAATCAGAACATCACAGATGCGCACTTCATACTGGTTACAAAACATCCGCTATTTTTAAAACATAACAAGACCCTTTCCTTTTGCGTCGACGTTAAAATGGCACCGCAAAACCGGAAAAGTACCGGCAAAAGCTTGTGCTCAAATAATCCCTTCTGAATCCGGGTGAAAGTGCGATGCTAACAACATAAGAGCAGTGAAGTGACCGCCGCTGTAGTTGAATGTAAACGAATGTGAAGCGGACGTTTCGAGAGATTACAGCTTTTATCTGGCATTTGGGACACTTTTGATTCGGATAAATGGAAAGAAGGGATTTATTTGGCTATAACAAGGTGTGGGGTACAAAAAAATACAAAATCTTTATTGGAACCATAATGTATAGGGTACAATTGTGGGCTGACTACCGCAAAAGTTGAAAACTGCGTAGCGGAGCCAGCGCCCTCCTCCGCAAACAAATTAATTATGTATGTTCCATATAAAAACATATAGATAAGAATTTATTAGTATTATACAAAAATATTTATTTAATTTCACTGTGTATACCTGTATATATAGCATGTGAATGAGTAAGGTGCTCCTGAGGACAACGGTCTCAACAGTCCGAGCAACAGATAATGAGTCCGTGATAATGAGTGGATAATCCTTTACCCACGGTTCAATGCACCCCGCATTGAAACTGTTCGGAAATTAACAATTTGCGTTCGGTAAATGTATCACATTTTGGAGTTATTAGGCGTTTCTGATGATTTAAAAAAACGATAGACCGTACCCAATTTATAATACAAAGAATTTTCTCAGTCTGTTTTCTGAATAGCAAAATACTATCGAACGAAAACCAACAATTGTGTACAATATACGTACAGTACAGTACAGTACAGTACAATACAGTATGTATATAAACAATAGCATACAATGTATGTACAATAGCCATATGTTTTCTTTTAGCGCTAAATTTATGTTTAGTTATTTTGTCTATACTAATAATATAAGGAGGAAAGATTTGTTTGTTTGTTTGAATTGAATAGGCTCTGAAATTACAGGACCGATTTGAAAAAAAAAATCACCATTAGAATGCTAAATTTTCTGTGATAAACATAGGCTATATAATATTTTCAAAAAATCAATTTAAAAAATCACTTCTTTTTATATTATGGCTCCGCTGTTTCCTTTCTCTCTACGGCCAGTGTCGGTTATGGAGTGTCAAGTCAATGTCAAAAACCCCAATGCTGCTAAAAAGTTAGGGGTCCGTATGAAAACTGTGAAACCCAACGTGTTAGTATAAATAATATCTGAAATGTTTTGTTTATTACCCGTGCGAAGCCGGGGCAGACCGCTAGTTTTATACAGACTTGCTATCCCGTTTAGTAAGAAAAACAGATTGGTAGGTACATAAATAAATGAAAAAAAAAAAAAAATCAAGTGCATAGTTTTGATAAGCAAAGAAATATTCTATCATATGCAGGTCTGTATAGTGTTTTTATGCTGGTTATAAATTTCTAAAGGAATGTTGTTGAAGCGCCAAAAATAATTATGATTGATGTGTTTGAATCGTTTCTTATTCATTTCAAATCAATATCAATCATAAAATCAATAATGCCGGACAATCCACACAGCATCATCTAGCCCCAATCGAAGCAGAGCTTGTGTTGTGGGTACTATATGACTGATATACATAATACAATAGTATTAGGTACATAGATAGATATTTTTTATTAAAGAAAACGACCCTGAGCACCCTGAACAAATATCTACAGATCGTACAAATATTTGTCCCGAGGCGGGAATCGAACCCAACAACATCCTGCGTCGCAGGCAGACCTTCGCCCACCGCGCCACAGAGGTCGTCGAAATTTAAGCGTAGGTACATGATAGTCAAATTAAGAAGTAACCAAATTATTCTCAACATTCTATAAACAGAGACTTTGAAATGTATCTAAATATTCATGAACCAATTAATACCCTGTTATTAAGAAAGCACAAAACGTTTAGAACAAAGGTAGAGAAAATTTCAATATCTAATAATGGAGCACTTAAGCTGCTAGTCAACTGCGGTGTTAGGACGAAACGTTCCATTTATAATTGGATAGGGTGGACCCAAAACCACTTCTTGTTTGGCATGATCAGATTGGTCAGCCTTAGACTGTGTACTGGTGAGGACATTATACTCAACAAGTGCATGCAAAAAATATAAGTTTATTTATAATAAAAAAAATCTGTGAGATGTGGATTATGATAATTAAATGAATTTAATATGAGTTTTAGTAACTAAAATATTGAGGTATCTTTAACACTTTTTCTTTCGTATTTTGCTTTCTTTTTTCTGAGGGTTATTTCTAACTGCTGCCGTCTGAAATAAGTTTGTATTAAATACAACAATTTTAAAGTATGTAGGTATAAATAATAAATTATTTATCTTGTTAAACACTTCAAACAATAAAAATAAGGAACAATCAATTACAGTTTCGACAAAAATAGCCAACACTAAGATGGATGAGAAGGAAAATCGTGCCATGCAGCTGGTTTTCCGTGTAAGCCAGAATCAAGCTCATTTGTCGCCATGTGACGCACACCATATTGTCATAAGTCAAAGAAAAAAGTTGTAAGGAAAAAATTAAAAACGACTAAAGGTTAGAATAAAATTAAATTTAAAATCTTAAATATTCTACGATATTATTTTACTCTCACGATTTTAGTTTTCAACAAAAATACATGACTAATACAAGATTTTCGTTGTTTCTAATTATACTTATTCTTGTTGATTATAATTATTTAGTTCTATTTTTGATACAAGCGGTGTATCGCAGTTGGTCTGCACCTTAACGATTGCTCTAATTGAGCTCGGGTTGAAATTAAATATGCGGAACCACTTACCTAACCATTTCTAAATAGAAGAGAGAAAACTTTTATTGACACTAGTATTTTACGCCCTTTATTAGAAGTTAGCGTTAGCCCTTTATTGGAAATGATAGCTCCAACGCTGGTTATTCGCAATTAGTTTATTAATTCAATTCAGGTTTATATAAAGTTTCTCGTAAACTCACGCATGAAATGCGTAAAAAGTTTCAGGTAGTTTTTTCACCGCGTTGCAGAATGCACGAATGGGTTGGTCAAACTCTGCCTTAATGAATTAATATAATAATAATATTAAATGAATCATTTATTTCAGGCAACATAAGGACAGTTCTGGATGGTAAGAAACTCTAGGGCCCATATTAATAACCTTACAAAAATAATTATTATTAACGGTAATATTACAGAATGACTAATATGTAGGTACCTCCATCAACCTTACATAATCCGCCCTTCCTTCAAGTTCGAATGTTCTAGAAGAGTCGAGAAATTTCCAATTACCATCCACGATATGAATCGCATGCCTGTAGGTTCATCCTCTGGTACATTCCATGCGTATCTGAGTTGTTACCATCGGCGTTTACATAATCTCGATATTAACTCGAATACGAATTGCAAGTTTGTTCGAACGCGGCAAATTAAGAAAATAAATATTTTTATTACCATCGGCGTGTACGCTAACTCGATACATGCAGAATATGCAGAACTTTGATAGAATATCTAAATATTTTTTTATGAATATTTATCTAAATTATGACGTAATTTTATGAGGCGCGCGAAAGGGGGGCGTGAGTAATTCGACACGCACACATTAGCGCCATTTTTTTTTGCGTTGTGTGAAGGGTTAACTCGAATCCGAATTGCAAGTTAATTCGAACACGGTATTATGAAGAAAACTTTAAAATACGAACATGGGCACAGAGCTGTATGTTCGTTTTTTAAAATAGCGAGCGAAGCAAGCCTTGCATTGTGACCGCACTAGTAAACCGCTAGTAGAATACAGATATTAGGAGCCGACCCGTTTTTGTCCTTAGATATTAAGTGATTCTGCTACCATACTGTAAAGTAGATATTTATTTTGACACCATTACTATGACATAAAAATAATGCACAAAAATGTTCGGTGCTTTTACATTGGTAAAAGCACCGATATTTCCAGCTATATGATCGTGCAATCACGATCATATAGCTGGCACTCGCCGCGGGGGAACACTACACCACCACCCAGGTAAAACCGCCTTACTGAGGAAGAGTGTCTTTTGCATGGCCCCTAAAATTTATAATAAGATCCCTCTATCAATACGCTCCGAAAATAGTATTGGTGCATTTAAAACCAAATTAAATAAATTACTTGAAGAAAAGGCTTATTATACCATTGACGAATTCTTAAATGATAAATTCTAACACATATTGACATTATACCTATTCATTCATTCATAATATTTAGTTTTTTTTTATTATTGTATCTAATTTTTTTTTGTATTGATGTTGTAAGCCTAGCTGGCAAACTAGAGATACTATAATATATTTGACATAAGACCAATATTAATGTATAATGATTAGTAATTAACGGGTATTTATCGCGTTTCTTCTTCCTCCTTTCTTCTTCTTCTTTTCTCGACGTTTCAACAGGTTTGCACTCTGTCGTGGTCACGAGATGACTGGAGTATTGGAGCTGCCGCCGCCTTTTATATACTAGCGTTACTCACACGTACACACACTCGGACGACACACTACACTAACAGTGTCCGTGACGCGCTGAGAAGCCGGTCTGCGACGAGTGCACTTAGCTAACACTGGATTCCATGAGGCAGAGAGTCTGAAACCGTCTTCACGATTGAAATTAGGATATTTCTTAATTTCAATCGCTTCCCGAACCATTCTCTTGTAATAATGCCTTTCATTACAGATGACTTGCGGTTTGTGTAATTCAATCCAGTGATTGGGTCCTGAGTCTACTATGTGCTCAGCTATTGCCGACTTGATTACTTGTCGATTTTTGACCGCTGCTATATGTTCCTTAACACGTTCCGCTACCGTGCGTTTAGTCTGGCCGATGTAGGCACGACCGCAGCTGCAATCGATCTTGTAGACTCCAGGAACTTGCAAGGGTACTACATCTTTCGGTGTTCGTAATGTCTTCGCCATCTTAGTAAGTGGAGTGTAAACCGACTTGATTGAAAACTTTTTAAGAAGGTTTCCAATTTTGTCCGTCACCCCTTTCACATAAGGCAAAAACACCGGCTGTCTGGTCACTTCAACATGTTTTTCTTTGCGCCTATGATTGGGTTGCCATCTGATACTAGTCTTGTAGCCATTTCGTTTCAGAACCTCCTGAACATGTTCTAATTCACTTGTTAGGTGTTCAGGGTCACAGAGGTCATGAGCTCTGTTTACTAGAGAAGATACTACTGACTCCAGATGTGACGGATGGTGGTGTGACGCAGCGTTAAGATATCTGTCCGTGTGTGTTGGTTTTCTGTACACAGTGTGTCCTAAGGTCCCGTCGGATTTCACCGTCACTTTTAAGTCGAGGAAGGCCAACGATCTGTTCTCCTCTATTTCGTGCGTAAACCTGATCTTAGGGTGTAAGGAGTTCAGATACTCTGTCAGCTCAGCCAGTTCCTGGTTGTTTCCGGTCATTATACAGAACACATCGTCGACGTATCTCTTCCACAATTTTATACCAAAAGCTGCTAGATCTATCTTTGATTCAAAATGTTCCATCCAGATATTGGCAAGTACAGGTGCTACAGGACTACCCATTGCTACACCGTCTATCTGAAGGTAATGTTGCCCCTGGTACAAAAAGAAATTGCCATCGAGACAGTTCTTTAAAAGTAATAGGTGTTGTTCAGGAAGGTCATCCTCACTTAATCTCTGTCTCACAACATCTAGACAATCAGCAAGTGGAACATTAGTGAACAGAGATTCAACATCAAAGCTCACCAATAAATCACCAGGTTCCAACGTTATGTCGGCGCGAATCCTTCACAAAGGACGACGTCTTTCCCGTAAGTGGCTGAAGAACCCCAGCTACGAATTTGGCTAGATTATAAGTCGGTGAGTCTATTTGACTTACTATTGGTCGTAGTGGTACTTCTTCTTTATGTATCTTGGGCAGGCCATATAGCTTTGGTGACTGCACAATGGCTGGTCTGTATAGACGTTCGAAGACATCCTCAGTGAAAAGGTCCTTATGTTCGTGTATAAGTGCTCGTACCCGTTTGGTCACTCTTGCCGTGGGATTGTAGGTAACTGGCTTATATACCTTCTTGTCACTTAGCAATTTCCGTATTTTAGCGTCATAATCTTGAGTGTTCATAAGTACGGTGGCGTTTCCTTTATCAGCTTTAAGTACCAGTATCTCAGGGTTTTTTCTGAGATTTTCAAGAGCTTGACGCTCACCCGCAGTTATGTTGGGTTTCGGGAGTCGACATTTTCGCAATATAATTGAAACATCTTGTCTCAGCGTTTCCGCGTCATTTGTAGGTATTTTATTGCGAACAATAGTCTCCTCGACGCTGCTGACAATATCCTCATACGGAATGCGTTTTGGCGTAAGAGCAAAATTAAGACCTTTTTCAAGAATGTTTATTGTGTCGTCATCAAGTTGAGTATCAGTTAAATTAATAACAGTTTTAGGAAATTGTGTCGGCGACTGTACCTTATTATTCTGTACTTTTTTACAACGAGCTACCAATCGTTCAAACTTCTTTTCATGCCGCTCGGTACAGAGATCATAGGTCCGCTGTGCTTGATTGTACGTTATTCGATCACACAATTCAAAATCACTGACTGACAACACTACACTGCATTCCATATGTAGGTCATACAGGTTACATTGCACTTGTTGTAGGTAGCGCTGATCATTTCTGATCATTTGCTTGAGTAGGCGGGCACTCGCTTTCCACAGAATTTTATCGGAATGTTCAATGTCACTACGCGGTTTAATACGACAACACGTAGGTATCAGGTCCCAATCGCGACATTTTGTTAAAAATGTTAGCGATGTTTTGAGACGCGCACTTTTATTCCGTAAAAATTCTAGCTGTTTCACTTTGTTTACCATTTCCGGCCCGTACCGGGTAGCAATTAATGTTTTGAAACTTACGCGATCTGAACACATAATGATTAGTAATTAACGGGTATTTATCGCGTTTCTTCTTCCTCCTTTCTTCTTCTTCTTTTCTTGACGTTTCAACAGGTTTGCACTCTGTCGTGGTCACGAGATGACTGGAGTATTGCAGCTGCGGTCGTGCCTACATCGGCCAGACTAAACGCACGGTAGCGGAACGTGTTAAGGAACATATAGCAGCGGTCAAAAATCGACAAGTAATCAAGTCGGCAATAGCTGAGCACATAGTAGACTCAGGACCCAATCACTGGATTGAATTACACAAACCGCAAGTCATCTGTAATGAAAGGCATTATTACAAGAGAATGGTTCGGGAAGCGATTGAAATTAAGAAATATCCTAATTTCAATCGTGAAGACGGTTTCAGACTCTCTGCCTCATGGAATCCAGTGTTAGCTAAGTGCACTCGTCGCAGACCGGCTTCTCAGCGCGTCACGGACACTGTTAGTGTAGTGTGTCGTCCGAGTGTGTGTACGTGTGAGTAACGCTAGTATATAAAAGGCGGCGGCAGCTCCAATACTCCAGTCATCTCGTGACCACGACAGAGTGCAAACCTGTTGAAACGTCGAGAAAAGAAGAAGAAGAAAGGAGGAAGAAGAAACGCGATAAATACCCGTTAATTACTAATCATTATGTGTTCAGATCGCGTAAGTTTCAAAACATTAAATATTAATGTAATGTTACACCTAGTTTACAACAATAAATTCTTTATCTTTATCTTCATAAAAATTTTATTGTTTGGCCGTTTTACATAAAAAGGGTACAAGCCGCGTTACTTTTTGAAATATTTAAATTTTCAGAAATACCTGCAATCATCTTTATAGATCGCCATGAAGTCTACCAGTCACATATCAAAATTAATAAAAAAGTAATTAGTTTATTCGTTCTTTTCGTAATTATAATGGCATAGTCAGATATATAGACACAGACACAATTAATTTATGAGAAATTTATAATAATAACTACTCTATTTTCGTCGGGTAAAAAATAGTTGTTGCGACCGATAAGAGAAATCGAGAAATCATAGTAACAAATTCACAGTTCGAAAGTTCCTTTATTTTCCGTCAACAATTTAAAATTCGAATACCAACTTCCGAAAATCGATGCTATTCGATGAAACATACAACATTGAAAGCTATTGATTGGTTGAATTATTGAACAGATATGGAAGTCCCATGTCCATTGATTAGGTGTTAAATAAGATAAGGGAAAATATGGCGTAGCAAAAACAGTTAAAGACATGGAGGCTTATTCGAATACCCTTCTGAGGAAAGTTGTATACTTACTCAGTAAATATTCAATATACCTACTATGGATATTATTGGATCGGTTGAGCTATCTGTAGTTTGTTTACAACATTCTGCAGTTAGCTCAATTATTTCAATTGTAAATATTAGCTCTAATTTAGTTACATTATTGTAATTTTCTTCGTTAATGAAGGTTTAAAAAATATGTACTATTAATTATCGCCACGAGACACTTTTTTTGAAGGGCAAGTTTAACAAACTTTAAAAAAAAAGTGTCTTGTTTAATCGAAAAATTTTAAAATAATGAGTGTTTACCATAAGAAAAAAAACACTATCTACGAACTAAATAATATATTTATATAAGGTTATAGGTAGATAATCAATAACCTCTTAAAGGTGACTTCGGTAAATCAAGACTAACTACTTTTGTTCTATGACTTTGTCTGTTCAATGATTTTTTTTCGGGATAAAAGTATATCCGTGTCCGTCTCCTAGTTCTTAGCTATCTCCCAACCAATTTTTAGCCAAATCAGTTCAGCTTTTTTTGAGTTATAAATAGTTGTTATAAATAGTATAACCAACAAGACTTTCTTTATAAATGTTTGTCCACTTATAAAACCAATTACATTTTTAAAGCTAGCATCGAATGATTTGTTCATAAAATATTCTGGTAGGTCAGAGTTCATAGCATTTTCATTTATCAGAAAGCCTTTCGGCCAATTATTTCTTCTTGAATGGACAGGGAACTTAATATCAACCTTACATAATTGGTGTACTTAAAGTTCGTTTTGTATTGAAAACTGATGTTAAGACTTCAAGGTTTGACGTCATAAATTAGTACTTATTCGTTGGTAGTTAGTATAATTTAATATACTAACTACCAACGAATAAGTACTAATTTTTAACAAATAAGTACTAATGTTTAATATACTAACTACCAACGAATAAGTACCATATATTAATATATTGCCAAATATTATTATATTTTTAACTTTTCTACTCTTAAGGCTCCGGCGATGGTTTTTTTCCCATATAAACGTAGTACGAAAATGATTTGTAATGAGCATATATTTTCACCATGATCTGCTATTATTTGTATTAAAACAGTATTTATCTAGGTTCCTGCTACTTTTTTTATTCAAAATACGTTTCTGAAATGTAATTAAACCAAAAAAAAAATATAGACAATAGATTCAATTCCTTTTCAATCTTAATTAAAAAATAATAAAATGTAAAAAACTTATCTTAACCTCCCAACCAGCAAAACAGTCTCAGAACAGGCACTTTATAAGAGTGGTAGGCTTAAAGCGTTCTTATATTTGTTTAGGAACATGCCATCGATCTTATATTACTCTTAGACAAGCCGGTATGGCCTCAAGAAAGCTCAGTCTTATAACCAAGTCTCATATATGTATATAAGAGTATATTACTATGCTATTGTAAGCCACTTACTCCTATAAGAGCATTTACTAAGACTTATTGCAATTGAGAAAACTTGCTCTTATATGCACATTTCCTAAGATCGTTTGATTTTATAAAAGACTTGCTAAATGCGATTGTCAGAATATCAGACTAATATCAGCATTGCATAAGAACACTGTGAGTACGTGCATTTCTAATCTTACAAAGGACCAATATAAGAGCGTTTGATCTTAGATCGATATTGAGAATACAAATTTTAATCATTACATGAGTAAAATTTTAAAATTTTAATACTCAGTAATAAATAATGGATTACAATAACTGGGAAACATTAAAGAAAACTGCTGGCAATAATATGTATTATTTAAAGGAAAAACAAATATACTGCTGCCAGGACAAGGTAGTGTAGATAACAAAGTGAGGGTTCTGCAGGTTTTGCTTTCGTACAAGAAGTCGATAGTAACGACGACGGAAAAATATTTTGTTCCATAAATTATTACAGAGAAGATGGAATCGCCGAGCGAAGACGAAACCGACTATGAAAAACCTTTCGTGTTTAAAAACTATGTTAAGAAATTTGCGTAAAACTTTAACTTTAATATATCACATGCAGCACTAAATGAATTGTAATTTATTTTAAACAAGAGTCTAAACTAAACGCACACTACTTGAAACAAACAGCTGAACTATAATTTTTCTTCGTTTTTATTGTTTGTAGGCCAAAATAGCACGCCATAGCTTCCCCTGCTCAGGTACTGTTGGTACAGACCATGCATTTCCCGCTCAATGGTCTGATCTCAATGGTCACAATCTTGAATGGCATGGTGTGTTTGATGAAAACTTCAAAATCTGTAACAAAATCGTAAAAATGACCTCAATATCTTAACAAATGCGATGTAATTATTTGATCAAGGGTACGAAAACCACGAAAGAATGTTGGACATACGTAACAGTGGCAGAACGAAATCTACAGATGTCAGCACATCAAGCTACCCGAAACTGAAAATTTTTCCTAATTAACTTTGACCCTTATGCTGTAGCGGTAAAGTTGAAAATCTATTACTTAAATAAATTTAACGAATTGTAGAAGCTTGTTGTACTGGCGTCTGTACGTAAGCAATCAATGAAGTGGCAGAACGTTATGTAATTTTTTTTCTTTCTGCCTATCTAAGTTTTTATATAATATTGCGAGGATCCCTAATTTATTTCAATATGGAGATATCTTTAGTATTCCGAATGCTTAAATTAGAGTAAACAATCTTATAGTAGTCTAATAGCGCGCTTGTAAAATGCAGCTAAAAAAATGGCGACACTATCAATACAAATTTAAAATATTATTTTTATACGATAACAGAAAATGCCATATTTAATGAGGCGCATGAATTTTGAAGCGTAAAACCAGGTCTACTTAACAGTAATTTATATATTCCAATAAGAATACTTACCGTAAAACTTAAATACATGCACTTGATAATATCGGCACTTTAGTATAAACAACTCACACTTCACAATAACTTTAATTGTTTTTATTTATAAATAGTTTTTTCTTCCATTGCAACTTTGAAACGAACACTCATACAACTTTGAGCTTGTATTGCCTCAAGAAGTTCTATCCTTAGACCAATATAAGCCTATGCAGGCTTACAAGATACTTCCATAAGAGCAATAGTAGCTTAAGTCGGCTTAAATTAATTTGGGCTAGATATCTGTAAGTGCAAACAGCATTCAATTAGACTGATATTAAAACGATATAAAACTAAATAGGCTTATAATTGGTGCCCAAACGCGGGCTTATACGATTATATAGGAGAGATTTAGGAGCAAAAAATAGTATTATCCCATAAACCAGTTCCAATACAATTAGGTACAATTTAAAATTTCTTTAGACATCGGCTGTTACATCATGAACATTATCAGCTAATGTAAATTTTGCCTTCAAAACTATTTCTATCAAAAAGTTTTAGTTAGAGTTTAGCAAACATTTTACTTAAACAAAAAATTATAGCAATGATGATAAAATAATAGATAAACAAAGTCCGATTATTTACTGCGTGTTGAAAAATTTTATTTAAACAAATTTTTTTTAGCGATTATGTTAAAATAAACAAAATCAAACTACATTTACATCAGTTGTGTTAGCAATATGGTTGTAAAATTCCTACACAGCTTTAGGAGTTAGCTCTTACGTTTTTTATACAATCGTTTTGTGTTTTAAAACGTTTCCATAGAAGTAATACATGGGTGTGTTATTAGTGTATATATAAGAACCTTAAATAAGTGCCTAAGTATAAGAATGTGTCATATATACGCTGTTGGCGTTCCTTAATAAATAAATAAAAAAGCCACGGGCAGAATATAATAGAAGATCAAACGAACTTATAGGTTCGGACGATATAATATGAGTGGTTTAATTTGAAGATATACCTGTTAATTTATATCGAAAATTAAACCACGAAATATAGTGTGGAATAAACCTTACTTTAGATACACCATACAACACCTTTTGGCACTCCGCCAGAAGACTAGGCCAAATCCAATAGCACTCTAGCTTGTAGAATAACATCGATCAATACACCCAAATGGAGTTTTTATAGCGATACGGTTTTATTTTCAGGACCGTTATTGTTTTATTATTTTTTTTATGAAAAGTAGTAACAGCAACATCACATCATCAGCCTATAATAGTCCACGGCTGGACATAGGCCTCCACTAATGAGCCTAGATGGCATTATTTATCATTTGGGGGTTATTATAATATAATCCCACGCTGGGCATGCGGGTTGTAGATCGCAGTTCGGTGGAGTTGATTTGTAGAGAGCGCTGCTGCCCGTTCCGGTGTCTCCCTTAGTCGCCTCTTACGACACCCACGGGAAGAGTTCGGTTTTGAAATTAACAGAAAAGCAAACTGCTTATTAATTCAGTCCAGACTGATACTTTTATCAGTGAAGATGATTTTTGTAACTTTTTGTATCAGTTAATAGGAAATCTAAATAATTATTATTTAGATTTCTGTGATGTTGAAGCTACATTGCTAGCTAATTATTGGTTGGAAATTTACTTGTCATAGTATTTATGTAAGTCTAAAGAAATAAAGTTATTGACATCTGAAATCTGTTAGGCCTCATTATGACGCCATTACTTAATAATTTATGGTCGTCATATAGGGTCTTCGTTGAAAGAAGGAAAATCTTTAGATACAAAACATATTACTTATTGTTAATATGCTTTACTGACGAAATATACATGTATAATATAAATAAATAATAATTTAATAAACGATTGATTGGTAATTCAGTAACGGATTGAAAAAAAATCGCGTCAGTATTTTGTTTGGTAACCTTGGACATTTAAATATTAAAAAAACACTGATTTCTAGAAGTTTATGCCGACAAAAAAATAGCTAAACGACATTTAAACACAGCAATTTCATAAAAAATCTAAGATGTCATCAGAGTGTCTCGAATGGTGGCAGCATTATCACATTAAATTGCAATACTCATATATTGACTGAATAGAAACGGATTCATTAAAAAAAGTACCAAATTTACTCAAAATTAAACGTGTATTTAATGAATCCAGGCAAACCTGCTTGACCTTATTTGAACGTTTATACAAACACTAGCGGTCCGCCCCGGCTTCGCACGGGTGTTAAACAATAATCTCAGAAATTATACACTCTTACGGTGGGTTTCACAGTTTTCATACGGATCCCTTACTTTTTTTAACAGCATTGGGGTTTTTGACATTGACTCGACACTCCATAACTGACACTGATGCTAAAACTAGCGAGTCCAAAAAAAAAAAAAAAAAAACTGACACTGGCCGTAGAGAAAAAGCAAGCACAGTGCGCTATATATTTAACCTCTTTTTCTATTATGACGCACCATAATAGAAAAAGAGGTTGAATATACAGCGCACGGTTCAATTATTGATATTTCATGCGGATCCCTAACTTTTAAAAAAATATTATATAGCCTATGTTCATCACGGAAAATTAAGGATTTAATTAAACTCCCCTTTTTTGGTTATTCGCGTAAAAAGTTAGCATGCATTACTCTAATAACATGTTTAAAGCATTGCAGAAGTATTTTGGCAGCTAATAATGAAATGTGCATGGAAATGAGCCAAACTAAAGCCGAGTTGACACGATCAGAGTCTGCTCGGACCGAGTGGACTCGGAAACCTAATCGGACGCAACTCGGATAGTGGCAACCCATAATACGAGCGCACTCGGACGACGAATAAGGGTTGCCACAATCCAAATTGCATCCGAGTCAGTCTACTCGGTCCGAGCAGACTCTGATCGTGTCAACTCGGCTTTAGTTTTTCAATGACTTTTGTGAGTTTGGGCTTTATTTTTGTTCCCCTGTTTTACAGTTCCTTTTTACGTTTTTTGTAGATTAACTAAATGAAATTTTTACTTTTGTCCTCCGTTATAAAAATAACTTTTCTTGAAAATATTTCTATTAGAAAATGCTTCTTCCAACACCCTATAAAACTAAATAACAATCTACCATTTTCTGCTCAGTAGCAGAAAACGACAGTCACCATGATAAGGCAAAACTGAGCACCAATTTACGAACGCAATCCAACTTGCGAATAACTACTCCGAAGAAACAATTGGAAAGCAATCCGAGGATAAAACAGGTAGACGATCAACTTCAAGCAACTTTGATCGCACTTACTGGCAACAAGATAATTGCTACTTCGGTCAAGAGGAGTTAATGTAAGTATTTGGTTTAGATACACAGTGGATTTTGTAACAATGCTGATGATCGATTGCAACAGAGATTGACAAGTGATGGTGCATTGTAATAGTTGTAACAGTGATATAAACATGAATACTGATCCTAAGTTAAAGCTTCGGCCAAAAACCTGCTTGTCAAACACGCGGGATGTGGGGTACGAATCGATAGTGTCATCAACGCGAAACATTTCCTTATAAATATTTTCTTTATTTTCTAAGTACCTTAGAATACCCGCGTCGTGGTCGCTTAGGTGTACAAGACTCCATTTGGCTCTATTGCAGTATCCACGCTCGTTTGATGCTACCGCGCTACACGTCCCGTGTAGGTTGGGCCGAATCTAGATTCTGCGGCAACCTAGAAGCGAGTTTAATCGCCCGTCTACCGTTTGAGCTTTATTGTAAGTTGTACTTATTCTGCGGTTTTCTGCTGTTGATTATTTCTCAATCCCCTAAGGTAGGTACGGGTGGGTTCAGATCTTGAGTCTTTTGTTCGGATTCCTTTGTGGTCTTTTGTTTTTTGTTTCGAAGTACTGAAAATAGCATCGGCTAAGTGCGAGTTGAGTTCGTGGTAATTAATAAAGGTAAATTAATTGTTTCTGATTCGTCCCACGTTCTATTATCGCACAAAATACATTTCTAATCCATAAATGCCAGATAGGTAGTTCTGTTATTTAGGAAACAATCAGTTATTATAAACTAAACCAAAAACTACTAAAGCAACACTTATACCAACAAAGTTACGTAAAAGTCAGTATTTTGTTTGGTAACCTTGGACATTTAAATATTAAAAAAACACTGATTTCTAGAAGTTTATGCCGACAAAAAAATAGCTAAACGACATTTAAACACAGCAATTTCATAAAAAATCTAAGATGTCATCAGAGTGTCTCGAATGGTGGCAGCATTATCACATTAAATTGCAATACTCATATATTGACTGAATAGAAACGGATTCATTAAAAAAAGTACCAAATTTACTCAAAATTAAACGTGTATTTAATGAATCCAGGCAAACCTGCTTGACCTTATTTGAACGTTTATACAAACACTAGCGGTCCGCCCCGGCTTCGCACGGGTGTTAAACAATAATCTCAGAAATTATACACTCTTACGGTGGGTTTCACAGTTTTCATACGGATCCCTTACTTTTTTTAACAGCATTGGGGTTTTTGACATTGACTCGACACTCCATAACTGACACTGATGCTAAAACTAGCGAGTCCAAAAAAAAAAAAAAAAAAAACTGACACTGGCCGTAGAGAAAAAGCAAGCACAGTGCGCTATATATTTAACCTCTTTTTCTATTATGACGCACCATAATAGAAAAAGAGGTTGAATATACAGCGCACGGTTCAATTATTGATATTTCATGCGGATCCCTAACTTTTAAAAAAATATTATATAGCCTATGTTCATCACGGAAAATTAAGGATTTAATTAAACTCCCCTTTTTTGGTTATTCGCGTAAAAAGTTAGCATGCATTACTCTAATAACATGTTTAAAGCATTGCAGAAGTATTTTGGCAGCTAATAATGAAATGTGCATGGAAATGAGCCAAACTAAAGCCGAGTTGACACGATCAGAGTCTGCTCGGACCGAGTGGACTCGGAAACCTAATCGGACGCAACTCGGATAGTGGCAACCCATAATACGAGCGCACTCGGACGACGAATAAGGGTTGCCACAATCCAAATTGCATCCGAGTCAGTCTACTCGGTCCGAGCAGACTCTGATCGTGTCAACTCGGCTTTAGTTTTTCAATGACTTTTGTGAGTTTGGGCTTTATTTTTGTTCCCCTGTTTTATAGTTCCTTTTTACGTTTTTTGTAGATTAACTAAATTAAATTTTTAGTTTTGTCCTAAATGTCCTAATGTTCAATTTTGTGCAAAAGATTAATAAGGCATAATTTCGTAGGTTTTATTCATATAATAGAGGTAAACATAAATAGGTTTATGTAAAGTATTGAATAGGTTGTAGTATTACTTTTATGTATTATGTATTATTAGCTAGTAATTGTAAAGTAGAAATCAATAATGTTAGTGCTCATAGAGCGTGTATAAATCTAATAAATAATGTATTTTTATGAAATAAATATTTTTATGGAACTGTAAATATTAAAAACGTCATACAATTAATAAATTATCTATGTAAGAAAAAATACTTAAAATTGATATTGTTAAATAAAGTAGAAATTTTGAAATCGATGTGCAATATTTATGTAAAGATTTTAAATAAATCATTTACTGATGTAGCATATTTATTTTATTTTATTCCTTAAATATTGATAATATTTATGTAAGTATGTAAAGCTTTTGTCCACGGCTTCTCTCACTTGATTTATTCTTGAATAATAGATACATCAGAGCGAAACTTTTTTTTTAATGTTTCAATTACTAAATTACAAAATTTAATCAAAATCGTAAACTAATCTAGAATAGTTTATATAAATATATCTTTAGGATGAAAGTCATTTATACAAACAATACAATATTATTTCACACAAAATTGGGTAAAATATCTGATCACCTAGTTCTTTAATTTATGTATGAGGCAATTATGGCATTAGAATTAAATAATATTTTAATTTCTCAATGCAAGCTTCAAGCGAGTCGCCTGTGCGCTGAATGCCGTGCCGTCGTTGTAAAATCTATCTAAATGTTAATGAGTTAAATCCCATATTTGAATGCTCATTGAATACGCACAATGTTGAGATAACGGACTATTGTACCCTTGGTATACTTATATATATAAGTTAGTAGATAACGTAACAAGATTCCCTATGTTAGCATTGGATTTATTTATTAAGCTAAGATCATTATTCACATCTACTTTAAGCCTATTGTTCTTGTTGTTTGGCTAAAATAAATTAATTTATCGCGGCAGGTAATCAAGAACTAAAAGGAATTTGAGCTCTTTTAGTTATAGCCGCTAAAATAACTATAGCTCAAATAAAATTCACCGAAAAATCATTTTATATTTATCGTTGTCCTGGCATTGGATCTGCGAGCCAGAACACGTTACAAAAATAACTTTTCTTTAAAATATTTCTATTAGAAAATGCTTCTTCCAACACCATATAAAACTAAATAACAATCTACCATTTTCTTGCTCAGTAGCAGAAAACGACAGTCACCATGATAAGGCAAAACTTAGCACCAAGTTACGAACGCAATCCAACTTGCGAATAAATACTCCGAAGAAACAATTGGAAAGCAATCCGAGGATAAAACAGGTAGACGAGCAACTTCAAGCAACTTTGATCGCACTTACTGGCAACAGGATAATTGCTACTTCGGTCAAGAGGAGTTAATGTAAGTATTTGGTTTAGATACACAGTGGATTTTGTAACAATGCTGATGATCGATTGCAACAGAGATTGACAAGTGATGGTGCATTGTAATAGTTGTAACAGTGATATAAACATGAATACTGATCCTAAGTTAAAGCTTCGGCCAAAAACCTGCTTGTCAAACACGCGGGATGTGGGGTACGAATCGATAGTGTCATCAACGCGAAACATTTCCTTATAAATATTTCTTTATTTTCTAATTAGGTACCTTAGAATACCCGCGTCGTGGTCGCTTAGGTGTACAAGACTCCATTTGGCTCTATTGCAGTATCCACGCTCGTTTGATGCTACCGCGCTACACGTCCCGCGTAGGTTGGGCCGAATCTTGATTCTGCGGCAACCTAGAAGTGACTTTAATCGCCCGTCTACAAAACCGTTTGAGCTTTATTGTAAGTTGTACTTATTCTGCGGTTTTCTGCTGTTGATTATTTCTCAATCCCCTAAGGTAGGTACGGGTGGGCTCAGATCTTGAGTCTTTTGTTCGGATTCCTTTGTGGTCTTTTGTTTTTTGTTTCGAAGTACTGAAAATAGCATCGGCTAAGTGCGAGCTGAGTTCGTGGTAATTAATAAAGGTAAATTAATTGTTTCTGATTCGTCCCACGTTCTATTATCGCACAAAATACATTTCTAATCCATAAATGCCAGATAGGTAGTTCTGTTATTTAGGAAACAATCAGTTATTATAAACTAAACCAAAAACTACTAAAACAACACTTAAACCAACAAAGTTACCACAATTTAATGGAACATAATAGAATATATTATTTGGAATAATAGATAAGTAAATCTAAGTAAGGTTACCAGTTTTTGGCGAAAATAAAATAGGGATCTGAAAAAAAAAATCGCAACTCATTGTATTTTATTATAAGTTAGCAAATTTAAATCAGTCGTAATATTTTCGGTAACTATTAAAATCGAGCTTTTAGATACAAGGTAGGCGAAATTTTACCACTAGAGTTTTACGTCACTGAACTGCGGGAAATTCAAATTTCCGTTCAACATACTCCTAATAGCATATAATAATAGAATGTATCGCAACTAGCATGGGTTTTCTGAAAATTGTTAAGTATACATACAAAAATACTAATCTCTGTCTTTACATAATAATTAGTAGTAGTTAGTACATTAGGCATATAATATCGACAAAAGGTTTTTTTAACGCTTAATAGGCTATTTGTCAAAATTCAAAATATACTACAAATTGTTTTCATCAGATAGTTTTTGCAAATTACACGAAATAAATTATAATAATTTTTGAAATTTGGTTAGAGCGAGGTTTCAACCTTAAAAACAAAGTCAAAAACAAGGTCATTATAATAATGATGACAAAGCGATATAATGTAAGTTTATATTTGGTGTCTTAATTTCCGAAAATAAATACTTTTTGTTTGATTGTATATGTTTTGAAAATTTAACAGATATAAAACAGAAAATTTTTAGAATTATTTTCGGTGACGGGAACGCCGCGGTGGTAACTCTGGCGACGTCACATGGAAGTAATTAAGGATAACTCGGATGATTGGTATTTGCATTTTATGTTTTCTGAGGGTTATGTTCGCTCTGTGAGCTATTTCTGAAGCAATTTTCTACCAATTTTGAATAAAATTCATAACTAGTAGCATAAATATTCGTTTTGAATCTCAAAACGGAACCAAATTTTGTGCGAGCCGACTACAGTAACCGAGCCGAGCAGTTGCCGTGTGGTGCCGGTATAGAATTTCACCACCCCAACTCTTCCCGTGGGTGTCGTAAGAGGCGACTAAGGGAAACACACCGCGGGGCGGGCAGCAGTGCCTTCTGCAGAACAACTACACCGAACTGCGATCCCCAACCCGCATGCCCAGCGTGGGGATTATGGGCAATAACCCCCAAATAATGATGCCATCTATGGCGCTCATTAGGGGAGGCCTATGTCCAGCAGTGGACTATATAGGCTGATGTTGTTGTTGTTGTTGTTGTTGGTCCTACAGTAGGGCAGTTATTTATATGGTGCTATTACAGATAAATGTAAGGCCGCCCTCCGGCCAGGTGGGATGACGATCTGCGAAAGACTGCTGGCAGATGCTGGATGCAAGCTGAAGACAGGGCGCCATAGCACTCATTAGGAGAGGCCTATGTCCAGCAGTGGACCGATGTGACAAACTTTTGAAGGTAACATACAATTGTGTGTTATGTATGATCAAATAAATCTTGTACTTTCCATAGGGCATGATATATTACATAGGTTAGATAAAGATGACTTGGGTTATGTTACCAATTATGTTGAACTTAAGATTCACCTTTACGGTATACATACGGCTTCATTGGAGTTTCAGGCCTTTCAATGGTCTATTAAAATGAATAATTAATAATAAATGAAAGCATAGCTAGTTATGGGTAACAAATTATATACTTATATAATTACACATATCTGAAACAAACACCTTCAGCTAAAACAGTAAGTTAAGTTGTCTCGAGGCGGGAATTGAACCCGCTACCTTCTATGTCGCAGGTTGAAGTGGCCAATTGATTACGACGCTCTGTTATGTGGATTTAATTTGGACGATCTCCAAATCGATGTCATTGGTCGACAATTCCGTATAATGCCCATAGATATATGTATATCGCTGTTGCGAAACAGCTTACGCAGTGTCTTTTATAGGTAGGTGAGTTAATTGATATGTAGCAACGGTAAACTATGTCCCTTTGTTATAAAGTACCTATTACTTAAGAAAGGACAAAAAGGTAGACAATTTTCTTTAATAAGTTCTGAGCAAATATTACGAGGATTTGAAATATGTTCAGGTAAAATTTGTATCTAAATGTAGTTTTGTATACATAACAATGTATACTATACAAACCTACTATAAGGGTTAAGAAAACATATCGATACCTTAATTTGCAAAACGAATCACTCCACTTTTTTTCGAATATTTCTTTTTAGTACCGAAACTAGATTTATTCTCTACAGTTTGCAATTCTTATATCTACACGATATTTATATACATTTTCTTCAGCATCATCAGCCTATGTTAGACCACAGCTGAACATCCCCTAATGAGTGCCATAGATTTATATTCATATATTTCCCTATTTATACCAAATTTTTAATTAAAAAAGGCCGACAACCTTGACCTTTTCCCATGGGCCTTGCCCTGGTTCTAAATACAGAGGTGTTTGATATTCCACGTCTGATTTATGCAGTCCTAATGAAGGGATCAGCCTTGGATCAGCTTCGTGTTAGCAAACCCCAAGTTCGTTTGGTAAAGGATCGAAGGTAGTTTTTACTACGATAGTTTGTATGGTGCCGTTTTAATTCAATTGTATTTTCCCTACCTTAAACATTCAAACTCTATACCTAGCATTTATAAATGTCCATTAGGAGATATAGTTTAGAATAGAAGCAGTGACTAATGCTCTTCAAATTTCATCTTCTAAGTAGGTTTCATCCTATAGGTAGATGATCAATTACCCCTTATAGGCGACTTGGGTAGATCATGACGAACAACTTAATTTGTTTTATGACTGTTGCCAAAACGTAATACAACACAACCCTATAAAGTATAGCAACCCCTTTCTTTCTTTGCTAAATGCCGGTACACTAGCCCTAAGCTAAGCTTGTGTTATGGGTACTAGATGACTGATATTTAATACAATATAGGTAGATATGTTTAGTATCCATAAAAAACCTGAACAAATATCGTACATACAGTTGTCCCGAGCCCGCCTCGGGACATTTTATTTTTAATCGAACCGGCGACTTCACTCTATGCCGCTGAGGTCGTCAATATAATGGCCTACTAAATAGAATTGTATTCAAAAGTCTTACTAACCTTCGTAGGTTAATTCATTAAATGCGAAAGTATTCAACCAATAAGATATTCTATAAGTGTCATTATATCAATGAATTGCTCATACTATTTTCGCCGTAGGTTTTTGTAATGAGACACATTTCAAAAATAAGTTTCTTTGGTAAACTCGACATCGTTAAAATAGCCAAGAGAGGATGAAGCCAGGCAGAATAGCGCAATAGATACGAAGCCTAAATGATACAGCCGTTTGAGTAGATTTATCTGTGTCGCAGGGAAATGGCAAAATCAGTGATTTTACAAAACCCTAAGAAATAGGGAGATAGTGCCATATGTGACTTATTTTGTCAATTCCTTAATACTAGTAAATGACGTTATAAATATAATTGTATCAAAAGTGTTTCATAACTTTTATTTATTGGTATATATGGTTTATTTATTAAATACGAAAGCATAGCAACCAATAAGAATTGCTATAAGAGTAATCGTATCGCTCATAGTATTTTCGCCGTAGGTTTTTGTAATTGAGACATTTTAAAAATAAGTGCCCTATTATTTTCTATTGTGAACTCTACATCGTTAAAATAGCCGCTTGAGTGGATGGAGCCAGACAGAATAGCGCAATAGATACGATGCTGGGGCAGTTTAAGTTAAACTTTGTATATGCTGCAAATCTTTGTTATTTTACTTTTACAAAATTATTGAATTTACCACATTATTCATTTTTTAAATCAAATGTTGTAAATAACTTTACAACATTTACAGCATACCCCCTGTAATGTATCACGAGTGTAGTCATTTGATAAGATCACTAATTTTACTATTTACCTGCGACATTATATTATAAAAAAATCGAGCTATGATTCTGCCAGCATGTAACCATAACAACAATGAGGCAAAGACTCGAGTCAAGATCTTGAAAAGAACGTAGAAGAATATTTTAAGGGTTTGTCTCATTATAAAACAAAGTTACTTGAAAAGTTTGTATGAAAACGACGTTGACAAGTCAGCACAGGTCTGTTAACGACCTAACCTAACCTTTGTTAATGATATGCGGGTATCTAAACAACTGCTTTTCCGGAATATACCAAAGTTTTTGATTGGACGGGGAAATAATTTTCATATTTTAACAAAAATTATAAGATTTTTTTTGAGCTTGATGCTTTTTGAGTCGAAATAATATTTCTTGAAAATAAACCTAAAAGTTGAAAAGATTAATATTAAAGTTGATACTTCGCAGAATAAAAAAATTACAGTTAGTACATACACATGTATAACTAATTTATTTTCCCAGAAAGGTCTTAAAAATAACAGATGATATCCTAAAAATATTATAAAGTTCATGTTTGTGCCGCTTGTGAAAATAATTGGCCGATGATAAAGCAAAACATACTCAATAGATAGGGCTGAAATTATGCACACAACAGATCCTGGATACCTAGAATCACATTTATTATTCTTCTTCTTTTAGTCGTTACACTCTTAACAGAGTGGTCCTAGTCATCAGCAGGGGTGGCCTCACAATCTCATGCCACTTCTCTCGCCGCTTTCCTGTAGGCCAAGGACAGAGATTGTTCTCTAGGGTAGAATAGACAATAATGACATCGCATCGCCATACATTACGTACATTATTGAAGTTGAAGAAATTAATTTCAAATAATTTACGCATTCGATGACAAAGTGACGTTATTTTTGTCTATTCTACCTTAGACAAGAAAGCCCGTGCTTGCCCTACTGGTATGTACAGTCCGCGTCACATATAAGTACTATCGCATATAATGTGGGTTCGAATCCTTCCGCGAACCGTTGGAGATTGGGGGATCTAAACTACGTTATTTATGGTTTTCCATTATCTTTGACATTTAGTGATGTTTCTAAAAAAATATTTATGTTTTTCTATAATAAATGATAATTTAGTTTTATTTTCATTCGGTACCCTGACTCAAAACTCGATAAGATCCATAAGTAACTCTGTGGCTCTACGGCAGTGATATTCGTGTAGGGGACCGTTTAGTGTAGCCTTAATTTCGGTACCAGGCGTACGTGTATGAGTTAACAAGTCCCATTATGTCACGCCTGACGCCTGGTATGGATTTAATCCGTCCAGCGTTTTGTGCCGTCAAGTTTTACTTGAACCACAAAAATTTACACAGTTGTATACTCAAAGCGCGTAACATGTCTATACCTTCATCATCAGCCTATGTTAGTCCACTGTTGGACATAGGCCTCCCCTAATGAGCGCCATAGCGCCCTGTCTTCGGCTTGTCGCATCCAGCATCTGCCAGCAGTCTTTCGCAGATCGTCATCCCACCTGGCCGGAGGGCGTCCTACACTACGTTTACCGAGTCGCGGTCTCCACTCAAGAACACGTTTACCCCAGCGGTTATCGGTTCTTCGCGAAATATGGCCGGCCCACTGCCACTTCAGTTTGCTAATTCTCTGAGCTATGTCGATGACCTTAGTTCTCTGTCGGATGAATTCGTTACGAATCCTATCCTTCAGAGAAACTCCGAGCATAGCTCTTTCCATAGCGCGCTGAGCGACTTTGAACTGGTGGACCAACCCTATCGTGAGTGTCCACGTCTCAGCTCCGTAGGTCATGACTGGTAGGACGCACTGATTAAAAACTTTCGTTTTCAAACATTGCGGTATGGATGACGAGAAGACTCGTCGTAGTTTTCCGAATGCTGCCCAGCCTAGCTGGATCCTCCTCTTGGCTTCCTTCTCGAAATTGTTTTTACCCAACTGCAAAATCTGCCCGAGGTAAGTGTACTCAGAAACAATTTCGAGAAGGTGGCCATGTACGATCACCGGTCTTGGATCAATGTGGGCATTGATCATGACTTTGGTTTTATCCAAATTCATGCCAAGACCGATACATCGGGAGGCTGAAGCTAGACTGTCCAGCATCCGGTTCAGCTCCTCTAGCGACTCCGCCATTAAGACTATGTCATCAGCGAATCGCAGGTGTGAGATGTAGTCGCCGTTTATGTTGATGCCCTTGTCTTTCCAGTCCAGCGTCTTAAACATATCTTCCAACGCGCTCGTGAACAGTTTCGGGGATATGACATCCCCCTGCCTCACTCCTCTGCGCAGTTGGATTGGTTTAGTCTGCTGGTCCTGTACTCGGACACTCATCGTAGCGGCTTCGTAGAGACATCTCAGCACCTCGATATAACGATAGTCTACTTGGCATCGCTGTAAGGATTGTAGAACAGCCCAGGTTTCAACGGAGTCAAAAGCCTTCTCATAGTCCACAAAAGCCAGACACAGGGGCTGATTATACTCTTCGGACTTCTGTATAATCTGCCTCACTGTGTGAATGTGGTCTATGGTACCATATCCTCCGCGAAACCCAGCCTGCTCCGGTGGCTGAAACTCGTCGAGTCTCCTGGCGAGACGGTTCGATATAACTCGTGAGAAAAGCTTATAGACGTGACTTAGGAGCGAGATGGGTCTATAATTTTTAAGAAGGGTTTTATCTCCCTTCTTAAAAAAGAGCACCACCAAACTCCCACTCCACGCCTTTGGAGTTCTCCCACTGTGAAGGACGGCGTTGAAGAGGCTCTGTAACTCCTGTATAACAGGGTATCCTCCAGCTTTCAAAAGCTCTGATGTTATTCCGTCCTCACCGGGGGCTTTTCCATTTTTAAGCTGCCTCAGAGCTAACACGATCTCGTCTTGACTGATGTCTGGCAGTTCGTCGGTATAGTGGCGTATCAAGGTGGCTCTAGAATCGTGGTCGTCTCGTTGGGAACGGGGAGCATGTGCAGCGTATAAACGGCCATAAAAGTCCTCTATCTCGGCCGATATCTCCGGCTTCGACAATACGGTCCTTCCGTCGTGCGTTGAAAGCTTCGTCAGGTGGCTCCTTCCAAGCTGCTGAGTGAATACTTTGGACCCTCGGTTTCGCTCTATCGCCTCTTCAATGAGGCGTGTATTAGAGCTCCGAAGGTCGCATCGTACCATCTTCGCAATTCGCTTGTTCAGGTCTGACCTCTCTGACGAAGTCGCTTGGGTGGTTTCCCGTCTTTTTGTCATCAGCCCAAGAGTCTCATCCGAGAGTTTGGACTTCTTACCAGTACGCTGCTTTTTGCAAAACTTGATGCCCTCGTCCCTCAGCGTTTCTACCAGATTGTGTAGGGTCTCGTCAGCGTCATCAGTGGGTTCCAAGGCAGCGAATCTATCCCCGAGAAGCTGCTGAAACTTCTCGGTGCCCGCCATGATTTGGATTGGGTTCGGTCGGAGCGTGGACTTCATCAGACGGTTTCTTTCAAGCTTCAAATTTATATTCAGAGAGCCTCGAAGGAGTCGGTGATCAGATCCGGTATTGAACCTGTTGATCACTGAGACATCTCTGAATATATGCTTGCTATCCGTCATGATGAAGTCGATCTCATTTTTTGTCACAGAATCGGGACTCCGCCATGTCCACTTCCTTTGGGGCTGTTTCTTAAAGAAAGAGTTCATTAAGAACAGCCCCTCTTTCTCAAGGAAGTTGACGAGCATTTGTCCCCTGTGATTTCGAACACCAAAACCATGCGGGCCTATTCGGGATTCGTTGCCAGTCTGGGTTCCCACCTTGCCGTTAAAGTCCCCCATAACAACGTTGAAGTGAGCCTTGGTGGTGTGATGTAAGGCTTTGGATATGTCTTCGTACATATCCTCCACTTCATCATCCGAGTGTGTCGAGGTCGGTGCGTAGACCTGAATGACCTTCAAGCTGTAGCGCTTAGACAGCCGAAGGATCAGGTACGCTACCCTGGTCGACACACTGGAGATTTCTTCGACGTTGTTAGAGAGGGCCTTATTGACGAGGAAACCTACGCCACCCTGGGATGTTTTATCACCCTCGCGAAAGTAGAGAAGATGGCCCGAGTCTAAGGTTACAGTGTCCTCCCCCTCTCTACGGACTTCACATAACCCTAGAACATGCCATTTAATGTTCTCTAGCTCCACTTCCAACTGCGCTAGATGGTGATCAAGCCTCAGAGTGCGTCCGTTAAACGTTGCCAGGGTCAGTGTGTGTGGGGTGTGGTAGCCTAATGTAGCCCGGAGATTCCTAGCACCCCCTGCCCCGCCGTTACCGTGGCCGCTACCATGGCCAGGAATAGCGAGGCGGCCGGGAACTGGGGGCCATTTTGTGGCGGTTCTTATCATGGGGGTAATTGCCCATAATCCCCACGCTGGGCATGCGGGTTGGGGATCGCAGTTTAGTGGAGTAGTTCTGCAGAGGGCGCTGCTGCCCGCCCCCCGGTGTGTTTCCCTTAGTCGCCTCTTACGACACCCACGGGATGAGTTGGGGTGGTGAAATTCTATATTATGCCGTCACCACACGGCAATGTGCGACATGTCTATACCTTATTCTCTATTAACTATGAGATTCCTTGCCCAAACCGTGTGACGCCACAATGTGTTCCAAATACGACTTTGCTCGATTCCACGCCGCTGTCTTGTCTTATCTGAGAAACACGCTGGGATTGGCAATAGTGATTATAGCCCAAGTCTGTGGATATACGATTTTGTACGATGGAAGAAAGACGTTGTTTTACACGTTAATAAAGAAACGAACGGTGTTCAGAACCTCGCTCCTCAATACGTTGAGTGTGAAAACACCGCGCTAGTTTACGCCGCGCGAGAGTATAGATCTTGAAATTTGCACTGAAGAACATTTCAGTTAGTAATTTATTCTAAAGTAGTATCAGATGACATGATAAGTTTGATGGCTTTCTTATACAATGCAGGTGAAGTAGCAAATAGATCAGTTTCGGAGAAGTACTCATTATTATGTTACCTATTCCAAGCATTATTGTACCACATTAATTTCTAGAGCGTCTATCTTTATTATACTTAGGCCACTTTATTCCAAATAACGCGTGCGAAGCCAAAGGCAGAAACAAAAGCTGAAGAATAATATAAATTACAGTATAATATTGACGAGCTCTGTGGCGTTTAGTTGTAGATGCGATAATATACCTTTTTAATTGCCAAAAAGTTGTACGGCCTGAGGCTGACAATAGCTCACTTTAACTTTTGAACTTAATTAGTTAAAACAAACGAGTTTTTGATTACAAAAACTATGAATACTTTAAAAATTTAAACGTATTGAGTAATAATTATTAGTAATTGAACAAAAAACATAATTATTTCTTATGATAATACACTTCTACATATCTTTAAAAGTTACTACTAAGGAACTATCAATACTTATCTACTACCCTACAATATAACTTATTTACTATTTCTACCTCCTGTCTACGACTATCGACTACCATAAACTACAACCTGTGCTAGCTTCGTTAACACACAATTACCTCCCTCATAAAATATAATAAACAGTAATACAAGATTGATAACGAAGAAGCTTGTTTACACGATACGACTCATAAACACACGACAGATCGACGTCGCGTTTTCAGTATCCCTGTCTCAAACATTTTCCTGAAATCAATACTTTTTTAACATTTACCAAACTGGTTTAGCTATATATAGTTTTCAGAATAAAGCATTATCTGTTTTATATTATATTCTATTGCTTGTCAGCGTTGGTCAACAAAAAGTTTACATAAATATGTAGTAAGGATATTAAAGTTCAGAAAGTAGTCCGTGTATTCGACGAATCTGTTGTATTGTACTGACTCATATGAGACCATAAATCCGACAGATTTTTGCGTCGTGTCGGATGTTACGAACGGCTCGAAAGCAAAAAACGTCCATTCATCATAATTTTCATAATTTCCACACAAGAAAGAAACTGCTCTTACTTAGATCGAAGAAAGGTCAAGTTTGGGTCCACAATAATTAGGTATAAGATATTAATTAATATAAGGGCTGATGCGGCAGCAGATTTGGCGGAGGATCTCAGGAGGCGTAAATATGCAGGTCTCGACAGAGCTTACGAATTTGCTCCCTTTCATCTCAGCATACATAGGGACAAACTGACAGACAGCCGGAAGCAACTTTGTTTTATACTATGTAGTGATACCATATATTACGTAGATACAATATTCAAACTAACAAATGACTGCAGATCGCAGCAAACTTTTATCCCAAGGAGGGAATTGAATTGCAATCTTATGCGTCGCAAGCCGACCTTCACCCACCGCACCCCAGATTTCGTTGATGATTCAAAACCACTTACAAAATTCTTCCAGTTTTTAAATTGAAATATTTAATATGTTTTTTTAAAAACTTTCACGATTTGTTGAAATATTAAAGAATATTTATCGTGTATTTATCGCGTACCTTTTGTTTTTATTTTCCCCTACGTTGCCATCGCGTTGCAGCGATCGTGGTCACGGGGCGACTGATTACCATATTGCTGTTTATGAACAGCTGAACATTTTTCCGCCCATGGTTTTATATTTAATAAAAATAATTATCTGTGTACGAGAAGTTGGTAAGTGTAATCTCAATATTTCAAAATTATTTTGGTTATTGCCACTTTTTGCAAAGTGGGTCGGATAACGCCCAATGACCTTTTACTTGATGTTTCAATGACTTGTTGAAGTCCACTGGATTTTACGATACTCTAAAATTTCATTATTAACTTTGTAAAGATTCGACGCAGGTGCTTTCAAATATTTGGATAAAAGAAATACATATTTGCTTTTCTTTTATGAAGAGAATTTAATAAAAGTTTTGAAGAAGTTACCTCTGTACGTGTAGAATGTGATGAGTGGAAAATAGTCTATTTTTTAATGTTATTTATTTTTAAGGACTTTTACTTGAAATGTATATCAGTCCTATCGTAACCTAAACTTATTACAAACAAACAACAAAATTAGAGTAATAATAGAAAACGACCAGAACACCCTGAACAAATATTTGCAGATCGTACAAATATCTGTCCCGAGGCGGGAATCGAACCCGCAACCTCCGGTAGCAGACCTTCGCCCACCACGCCACAGAGGTCGTCAAACGTCAAAGGTCGTCAAAGTTTTTAGACTAGTTGTATCTGAATTCTTATTTTACACAGTTCTTACACATTACATTGTTATTTAGTGGCCAATAAGGTACAAAGTATTGTTTACAATTTAGCTGTATCTAGATTTTTACGTTACATCCATCATTTCACAATTAACATCTTGATTGTTTTCGTAATTAATAAATAAAAGGTATAGGTACTGTACGGTATCATCAATTATATATACTAATATTATAAAGAGGAAAGATTTGATTGTTTGTTTGTTTGTTTGTTTGTTTGAATTGAATAGGCTCCGAAACTACTGGACCGAGTTAAAAAATTCTTTCACCATAAGAATCCTTAATTTTACGTGATGAACATAGGCTATATAATATTTTCAAAAAAGTTAGGGATCCGCATGAAAAATTCAATAATTGAACCGTGGGCTGTATATTCAACCTCTTTTTCTATTATGGCGCGTCAGAATAGAAAAAGAGGTTGTATAGCGCACGGTGCTTGCTTTTTCTCTACGGCCAGTGTCAGTTTTGGAATGTCGAGTCAATGTCAAAAACCCCAATGCTGTTAAAAAAAGTAAAGATCCGTATGAAAACTGTGAAACCCATCGTTTTAGTGTGTATAATTTCTGAAATTTTTGTTTAATACCCGTGCGAAGCCGGGGCGGGCCGCTAGTTATCTATAAATAGTTACATAGTTATCACCCGATAAATTTGATCACAATGAATAGTTACATGGTAAATGGTGGTAAAGTGTGTCATTCTCCTAACACAAAGTAAAGGGTAAATCAAACTAGCACTTACACAAATCCAAATAGCTCAATAATAAACTACATTATATCTATTTCTGTGAGAGTGTGGGTGCACATACATAGACACAAAGACATATCATTTCCACAGACAAACTTACCCTCCAAGGTCGCCCACATTTCTTATGTTAACAACTAAACTACTCTTCAAAGAAACACCACTAACTAAAAGAAAACCCAGCTCTCTAATTAAAGCGGTCAAGCACGTTTCAAGCCTAAAGGTTGAAGCTCATTTATACCACACTGCACAGCACAGCAGAAATGATCGTTCAAATATGAGTTTTATGTTTGTAGTCTTTGATAAAGTTTATTTCCCAAGCATGCATAAGCCTTATAAAAAGAAAATTTACTGAATTTAACTTACCGTATAGAAATGGAATTGGCAGCCTTGCCGCAAATTTCTTCCAGGCGACCAAAGTGAAAGGAGAACATAGTCTCCGTTATCCCTGAGCCGTGGCCGAATGTGGAGGAGTATTTTATTTTATTCGTAAAGTATTTGTATGTATATGATTGGAGTCCCATTGAGCTGAGGTTATCGCTTACTTACTACTTACCGTATTATCGCAAACTTACTACTTACAGCATACGAAGAATACGGTAGCATAACTGAAGCATACGGAGCTCAGGAGGGCTTCAAGCGACCCGCGCAGTTTGGGGACCTATTGTGCTATTACTATAGCTTCCATCACTCGCTGATTTGTAATATTACTTTGCATAAAACAGAAAAAAAAAATATCTCATAGCGGATCGTAGTTAGACAGTGAGCCTGATAGATGTGATTTGACCTTTAGTCTTACCGCTCACCTTTCAACTCTCAGTCCTATGAGATAAGGTTGAAAATAAACCAAAAACTATTGCTCAACTCAACTGAATTTCAACGTGCAACCCTAAGTTCCAAGGAGATACAAAAAAACACCAAAAAAATTGACAGTTGAGGTGGTTGCCGAAAAAAAATTGATTTTCGGTAAATTAGGGTGAGTCTGGACGTGATTGTTCAACTAATTAATGTGAATTTAAAGATTTAGAAATGTCTACGTCTTTTAGAAATGTCTACTGCTTACATTAAAAAACTCTTTTACCCACTCAAACGTCCCGGTCCCCACGGCGCCAAATAATTTTTCCGGTCAAACGTTCAAGTCCACACGGATGCCAACGTGACTCTCGTCTACAAAATTCATTTTTTGCCTATGTAAACACCACGAAAGCTGCTCCCACTTGACGCTAGATGGTTCTGTACACAATAACGCAGCCAATAAGCCATACCATGGCCAGTTCACAGAAGAAAAAAAAAAAGAAATCTTTTGTTTATTTTCACGTTGCGTCATCAATGGCGTCATTCCTTGTTCTTTGTGTTTGAAACGGAAGTATTAAGTGATTTCTATCCCAATGTAAAAAAAAAAAAGTAAAATTTTTGAGAAAATAATTCTCGCTCAGTTAACCTGCCACTTCAACGTTAATAGGTTATTCCATAAAAATCAATTTGGCTTCACCAAAGGTAGATCGACAACAGATGCAGGTACAGTTCTATTAAAACATATATTCGATGCTTGGGATAAAGCAAAAAACGCTATTGGTATATTTTGTGATCTTTCTAAAGCTTTTGATTGTGTAGATCATGGCACTTTAATTAGCAAATTGAAACACTATGGAATTGATAACAAGGCACTGGACCTTATGCAATCATATCTATCTGATAGAGTTCAAAAAGTTGATATTGGTAAAGAAAGATCTAGAGGTTCGAAGATCGAATTAGGTGTTCCGCAAGGATCAATATTAGGTCCATTTTTATTTTTAGTCTATGTAAATGATCTCCCTTTTTTAGCTAAAGATTTTTGTGATATAGTCTTATTTGCTGATGATACCTCGCTGGTTTTTAAAGTTGACAGAAATAAATATAATTATGACGATGTAAATAATTCTCTTTCACAAATACTAGATTGGTTCACCGCAAATAATCTCTTACTCAATGCTAAAAAAACCAAATGCATAAAATTCATGTTACCAAATGTAAGAGATTTCCCTACTAAAATTATGCTAAGGGATGAGATAGTTCCTCTTGTAGACTCTACCATTTTCCTAGGGCTACATATTGATTCCTCTCTGCAATGGAGACCGCAAATTGATGCTCTCGCAGGCAGACTTAGTTCAGCAGCATATGCAGTTCGAACAATTAGATATATTACCGATGAAGATACAGCTAGGTTAGTTTATTTCAGTTACTTCCATAGTATTATGTCGTATAGTATTTTGCTATGGGGACAGGCGGCGGACATACAGACTATATTTGTACTTCAAAAAAGGGCCATCCGTGCGATTTATAAATTAAAGCCACGCGATTCTTTGAGAGAATTATTTAAAGAAATAAATATCTTGACAGTAATATCGCAATACATCTATGAAAATTTAATGTATACGCACAAAAACAGAGACAAGTTTTTGAAAAACTGTGATGTTCACGCTAGAAATACAAGAAATAAAAACAAATTAGTCATCCCATCGTACAGATTACATAAGGTAGGGAAGTCATTTATGGGAAATTGCGTGCGCTTCTATAATAAGCTTCCATTCGAAGCAACTGAGCTCCCTATTCGTAAATTTAAACAATACATAAAACAAAACCTTATTAAGAAAGCATTTTACTCGATAGATGATTACGTTAATGATACTAATGCTTGGCCAGATGTCGCTCCATTCCACACCAATAATAGCATGTAAGAAACTGAATGTTGTGCTTAGTTTTTGGTACCAATTTAAATAACTATTGACATGTATCTAAATCACATTAAACTAGATTTAGATAGGCAAAACAAAAATTGTATTAGACACATAAGTTATATATGAATGTACTAGTGGTTTCTTTTTCACTTCTTCCACTAGTGGACAAAAAATTGAAGTGAAGAGAAATCAATAACCAATTATTTCTTATTTAAATAATTGTCTGTTTGAAATTTGACTTGTCTAAGTGCTTATTTTGTAAGCCTAAAGAAATAAAGTTATTGAATCTGAATCTGAATCTGAATGTATTAGTGTTATACATCAAAACAATCCTCAGGAATCATACTATAGGTTTATCGTAAAATCTAGAGGATGCGAGAATGATGCGGCGGTATTTTAATCGCCGAAATGAGGTGTCGAATTACGGCCATTGTTATTGTGTTGTTGGAAAGTGTTTTGGCTAAATGGTGTATGAAATTATTAGATATTCTAATAAAATATGCCTCATAATATGAAAATCAGGTGAGTATTAGTTTATAAACACACTAAGACAATAAAAATAAACAAAATTAAATATGATTAAACGAATTTATCTTGGGCCGTCGTACACATTTGACCTCGCTGACCTCGCGATTTTTCGGTCGAGTGATTAGATTGTTTAAATTTATTTTGGTAGAAAGCGCAATAATTATCCAAAGATTTTGGTATCAATCGAAAGGATAAATCCTACACTTTTTTAGCATGTAATTATCTTGGGCAAGAACAATGTAGTTTTCAAATAAAATCGTATGAAAAAATTAGTTAGCTGTATTTTTAGAGAAATCGCAAATTTGCAGCCCTTATTCTAGATTGTACTGCAATTGAGTAATAAGCGTATATAGTGTTGTTAGATTCTAAATTTCAATAGCATTCTGATTGTATTTATTGTTTGGTTGTAGCTGTAGCAGTTGTCGTGCTATAAGCGTTTTTTCGAGACGAGGTAGCGCGTAGAATGCGCGCAGCGGTTTCCCGCGCCGGCGGAACGTTAGACGAGCGGGACGCTTGAGTGGTAGGAACAAGGTTAGTCTTGATTCCCGCGTCAGGACAAGCCCGGCACAGAGGTGATCTCCTTTAGCCCCCTTTCCCCCCAAAAAGAAACTTTAAGGCCTATATACCGAATCCCCTGATTTTAAATTGGTTGGCGACCGCCCGATGGGAGTAGATTTAAAATCAGCGCCGCAAGTGTAATAAGTTTTTATATAATTTTTATTTAGCTTATGCATAATTAGCGGGACAAAACAAGCGACCTCCTGAGTTGCGACCTTTACCCACCGCGTCATATAGCCCGTCAGTAGTCATTACTTTACGCCTTGCTTACCGCAAGCTTCAAGCAACCCGCGTTTTAGCGACGCCGCGACCTATTCGCTTCCGAGGCGCGTACGCGACGCAATACCGCGATGGATATGAGAATCGGATCCACATTTATGATGCGCAGTTGGTTCGCGGCTTCACGCAGCGAGTCGGAAAGGAGCGTACGGAGTTATTACTATATAGTTATTCTGTGGAATAGATTAAGATTTGAATTTACTTTTCTTTCCAATTACAAGTAAACAGCTCATTATTAACAACAAAAATATAATTATATAGGTAACTAAATTAGAGATTATTTACAATTGAGCTAACTGCAGACACTATATCAACACCAGTTTGAAGTGAACCAAGATGCTGGCTGCATTACCTCGCTGAAAGTCAATACTGATGCGATGCGCCAGATACTGACCAGCTCTCGGGTAAAACGCTTATTATTTACTTGTCTATTTCTATTAACTTTTTAGATTCTGGATGCGACAAGCTCTATGAAAGACAAGGCGCTATGGCGCTCATTAGAGAAGACCTGTATCCAGCAATGGAGCAATTATACGCTGATGATGATAAACGTTTCAATAGTAAAATGTAAGGTAAGCTACAGGCGGAAGATAAAGGCTGGAGCAGACCGGGTGCGTATGCGTGACTACGACGTAACAACGTCGTAGTCACCCGCGTAGTTACGGCGTAACCCAGATAAAGGCTGGAGCAGACCGGATGCGTATGCGTGACTACGACGTAACAACGTCGTAGTCATGCGCGTAGTTACGGCGTAACCCAATGTCACACCGGGTTACGCATATGTCTACGCTTACGCTTACGCAATCGAGCTGAGAACGCAACGCAGGCCCCGTGCCCGGCTATAGCAGCCATATTACTGTTTTTGACGCTGTTGTGCACGATGTCTCACGAATATCGACCTAGTAGTTCATATACATTCATATTTACGCACGATTTCAATAAGTTTTTCTTTTTTATCGCTATTAATTACTAATCAAATCAAAACAAAAAACCACTTTTTTGTAACAAAATACAACAGACTGCAATTTCGCGCGCAGGGCAACGCACAGCAAAGGTACGTGCGTGTTCAAATTTGTTCGGTGTGACGTCCAAAATGGCGCACGATTGAATACAACGTCATCAACGCGACGTTGCCGTTCTGCTCTGCGTAAGGTACGGCGTAAGTCACGCAGCGTGTTTGTGTCTTGGGAGCTGCGTTGCGTAGGGCTACGCATTACGTCGACGCGCACGTCTACGTTACGCAGTGTGTCCTGTCTCATACATTTCCATACATTACAACTCAGTGGTACGTGCGCGTCTACGCTTACGTCTACGCATACGCATCCGGTCTGCTCCAGCCTTAACCCTAAATATTTCAACCACTTTCTCTTCATATTGTCTCACACACGTCGCATGTCTACCAAACAGTAGGCCAAGCACGAGGATTGTTCTCTAGGGTAGAATAGACAATAATGGCATCGCATCACCATACATTGCGCACATGATTGAAGTTGAAGAAATTAATTTTCAATAATTTACGCATTCGATGACATAGTGACGTAGTTTTTCTCTATTCTACCTTAGACAAGAAGCCCGTGCTTGCTCTACAGGTCAGTTACCCCCTCCTGGCTCTACGTTATTACCTCGTAAATCCTCATGTGTAATCAGTTGTCAGTTACCGCGTTATTTATGTTGCTGCAACGGCTTTACGTAGCCTCATTATTAGTAAAGTAGCTTTTTCCTGCGGCTTTGTTCTCATAGAATAAATACATTTATAATCCTGGAGAATTCTCATAGCATCATCTAGCGATCTAAGAGGAGATATATTTTCAAAACAAATAGTTTAGCTATTATATGAGTAAGCAATCCAGAGTTAAAATCCATGTAAATTAAATAATTACTTACTTTTATTTATAAAAATCATTAAATGAAAAAAGTAAAGTAAAAGTAAAAAATATTTATTTGACTAAGAAAAGTTTATTATTGTTCAGGTTACGGATATCACTCAATATAAAAATATCCAAAGATGAATGTTCATGTACCTATAAATTTAGTGATACAGGTAAATTAAATACCCACTCAAATAAATTTAATATAAAAATCAAACATAAAACATGAATAAATTTACAATGCAAACAATAAAAATAAGGTGAAAAAAAGATAGTTGTTTAAAAAGGTATTAGGATACCTTTCATTATCCGGTATTTGATTTGATTGGGGTTAAACAGTCCAAATCAAATACCAATCGGAACATTGGCTGCATTGGCCCCGTTGTATGACAGTGCAGATGTACTGCGCCAGATAGTCACCAGCTTTCGGGATTAAACTGGTTTAGGAATACCTGGAAACGATAAGCCGCTTACAAATATACAGAGTGGCTGGCGTTGAGATTAATTGTATTTCAATACCATCATGGATTTTGTATGAACAGAACAGCCTGAGTTCTGGCTTCGGTTTTAAAATTAAAAACCTAGTGCGTTACTTGCCTTTGTGTTCAACCACACTATTACTATGGGACACAAAACAACCGCACGTTTACAAACCGCGGCCCAATTGTGGGATTTCGAAATCAGGCACTAAAATAAGTATAATACGTGATGTATTTTTCCATTGTCTTTTTAGACTTGTTTAAACGCGTTCTATCGCAGTGCGTAGATTTTCAATAAAGTCAAATGTCAAGGCGTAGCACGTCTACGCCGTAGCAAGTGCTACGAGACATCGCTACGAGGGTCTACGAGCCGCTACGCTGCACATTTTATATTAAAATCTCGTTTAGCATTTCTTGAGAGGAATTAATATTAGTTCTTTCTCATAGACAGATTCGGAAAAGAACATATTGTTTTAAAAACCTCTTCTTATACTCATAATAAATCTCTCAGTTTTGTTATTAAGTTGTTACTCCCACAATTGCTCAATCTCAATCTGATGAAAGCACTCCGGAGCCGTGGTCCCACTGCGATGTCCCACTGGTGGGTCAAAACTTTTTCGTGGTTCCACCAAACACACACTTGACCGTTTTCTTACAATGTGGGATGTAATTGTATGTTATAAAATAATAATTTGTTAATGTGTCAAAATAAGAAGTCTAGATTGTTAAAAATAATAAAATCCAAAATCCACAATTATTACCCCGTTTTTTATGAATTATTGGAGACTTGTTTACATACTTTTGACATCGAACTTGGCTGGTATGTAGTACCAACACATGTTCAGTTTAAAACGGAACATTTGTTCCCTCAAGCGTACTAACTTCCTCGCTCGAGTGAACACGCTCCGTAATGTTCATACGTTTGCCGATAACGTACTTATCCGCCCTTATTATTTGAACCAGTTTAAACTGGATATGATAGGCGAATTAAATTATTAACTTTAAGATAAATTAATTACTGGAATTAATCATTTAATTTTTTGAATTAAAATTTTGTTAGTTTAATTTCAAGATGAATTACATAAATGCGGTACTTACTTATTTATTTATTTCCTAAATAGCTTTTCTCGGTGAGTTGTACGTCGCCTGAAGATTGAACTGCCAAATTTCATTAATATCCGTTTATCCGTTTAGGTATGAAAACACACAGATAAAATTCTTTTATTTTTTATACTAAGTATGATAGATAAGATAAATTACATAATCGTGGAGTTCAATCATTTAGGTACCTGCTTATTATTGCGCAGCGCATCAGCATTGCCATACAGCGAGGCAATGCAGCCAGCATGAATGCAGACAGGAATAATTAATGTAATGTAATTTCTATTGTAATTAATTTTTATGCATCAGTGACTCCCTTTAAACATACCTACATTATGTGTATCTCTAATTTTATTGTTTGTTGGTAATAAGTTTAGGTTACGATAGGACTGGCATACTTTTCATGTAAAATCCTTAAAAATAAATAATATTAAACAAAAAAGTTTTGTAATTAGTTAAGATGATGGTAATCCGCATTCAATAAAGAAAAAAGCTATATTTCCTGGTCCCAAAAACCCTTATTCCACTTCAGGACAAGCAAGCGCACGGCGCAATACCATCCCTACTTGGTGGATATACCCTCCTCTCGCACTAAGCGATTTTCCTCCACCTTCATCATTCGCACAAGGAATGGAACTGACTGCCTGCTTCTGTTTCTTCAGCTAACTTCAACCTGGGTCTTTTCAAAACTAGAGTGGATAAGTGTCTTCTAGACCTGCGTGATCCACCGTCGGCCATATCTTCACTTTCCATGAGATCATGGCCAAACAAAGGTCAGATAAAAAAAACGTCTTGAGCATGCTGCAGACTGGTTTTGACTGATTGACTGACAGACTGATTGAGTAGCTCAACTGACCATGGATCAGTTGAGCTCATTCTAGTCTAACCAGTCAATCTAGTCGTTAGGTCAATCGTTTCTGTTATAACTACTAGTTATAATCTGGTTATTAAAGGAAATTTTCTTGGTTTATAAATACTATATTGATGACTAATATGCTTAATTACATAGATTGATATTTAAACTACACTTAGGAAAAAACCAGAACGGAACAATCTGCAGATCGTAAATTCATTTGTCTCGAGGCGGGAATCGAACTCGTAACCTGCGTTGCAAGCGGATCTTCGCGCACCGTGCCATAAAGGTCATCAATCATCAGATAAACACAGATGCTGCGAAAATACTCAGTTATACATTTATTTGCCCATTTTCTCTATATGCTATGGCGTTGTTTTTTCTATTTTACCTCAAGTTCTCAGGTTAAATTGCAAAAACACAAGGGAAAAGAAAACCTGAAATAAACTAACTCTATTACCCAAACTTCTCGACGCTAGGTAATTGGTTAAGATCGATTGCTCCTGTCAATTTATCACTCACCTTTCTACAGAGCAGAGGTAGTCAGTTCTGCTAATATTGTAAAGGTGAAAGTTTGTGCCGTTGTGACGTTGTTTGGTCGGAAACAAAGTCATGCTATTGCATGGAATGAGCTGAAATATTGTGATACTCCCTATGCATAAAATAAAAAAAAAATAGCAATATCTTCATCATCATAAGACGATATAGGCCTTCCCTAATGAGCGCCATAGATGGCAATATTGTGACCGTGGGAAGCATCACACAAAATTTTGCACAAATGTACTAATAGTTTCTTTTTTAATTGTTCCACTAATGGACAAAAAAAATTGTCAAAGAGAAAATGAATATCAACTTATTTCTTATTTTTAAATTTAATTAGTCTATGTTATATCTATCTATGTTAATAAAATAAAGTTATTGATATCTGGCAATCTGAATTAAAATAGACATATTTCTGAACCGATAATAAAATGTGATTGTATTGTATTTTTTTTATATCATTCACGGACGGTCGTATGAACTCCATCCTCATCATCATCGTCAGCCTATGTTATGCCACCGGGGGCATTGGCCGCTCCTGGTGAGCGCCAAAGCGCCCTGTCTTCAGCTTGGCACATCCAGCATCTGTCTGCAGTCTCTCGTAGGTATCCCACCAGTTGGGCGTCCTGCACTACGTTCGCGTCTCCACTCACATATTTACCCCAGGCCATCCTATTTGTAGGTAAATACTAGATTTTTTCGAAAATAGCCGAACAATTATAACAGACGTGGGCAGATTGCTCCCATTAAAAGTGGAACGCAACCGTCAAGTAATGCTAGTTTGTATACTTTCATTTTTTTGTTTAAATTTCGTAAGCTTGAGCATTTAAATCAGGAAAAATATTATACAAAGAGTCGGACATGAGTTATATTTTCAGACAGCGTAATTTTGTCCTAAAAATAAAACTCTTTTCTTTAATTAAAAGTATAAAATACTTTCGTTATTTTAGGACTAAAAATATTCATTTCATCAAAAAAGCTTCCAAACGGCACATTTTTATCTGTATAAAATTTTAGACACTCAAATAAAGCTATTTCATTTGAGAACGATTCGCGGACAAGGGAGTATTTACTCAAAAAATGAAAAAGCTCGAAATAACCACGGGAGGATTAGGGTTCATGTCCATCAAAGTATCATTTTTCAAATATGTTAGTAACTAAGGGGTTCGAAGATTTTTGTTGTAAGCCTGGCTTAGTGTCCCGCCGCAATTTTGTTTTTTTTTTCCTTCAAAAATGCGGCGACTATTAGGAACAAATATACAAACAAAAAATATACAATCACTATAGTCCTAAAGCATCAGTATTTATCTGCAAAAAAGTCAAAGTTGAATAATTATCTTGGAAACTATTTAATTAGAAGATTTTAGAAGAATATTGTGAGCAAGAAACATTTAACAAGTGACTCTTTCTTTTTATTAATTACCATTAATCTTTTATAACAAAGAAGTTGAAGTTGAGTCACAGCAAAATCGAGCAGCGCAAAAAAAGAAAAAAAAGAAGTTGATGTATATCGCTATGGTTTTATTATTGAAGTTTTTATACGGATCCCTAACTTTTTTGAAAATATTTTATAGGCTATGTTCATCACGGAAATTTTAGGATTCTTATGGTGGAAGAATTTTTAAAATTGGTCCAGTAGTTTTGGAGCCTATTCAATTCAAACAAACAAACAAACAAACAAACAAACAAACAAATCTTTCCTCTTTATAATATTAGTATAGATAACTTTGTAACGTGACACTAGGAATTTGGTGACCAAGGCTTTTTTGTTTGTTTAATTGTTGTCTCCAAGATATATAATGTAGGAAATATCGTGAGCAGCCATTTTGAAAAAAAAAAACAAAATGGCGGACGGTTGCCTACGGGGCTTATCGGGAATCTATTAGGTTTTAGTGTGCATGACGAAATCAAATAAGATCGAAGTTGGGTCTGATTTGATATACCTAGATGCACAGTATACATCTTGAAATTAATAAATAGGACTTATTGATTGAAATAAACGTAGCCTTAGAATTAACTAACAAATCTATATTTTTTATATCAATTATTTATGACAGACGATTGCGGTGCGGTGCAGTAGTTAGAAAACTATATATTTTATTATTAAGTATATCCGTCGTCCTAGTACCATTACACAAGCTCTGCTTAGCTTCGGGCTATGGCAGATCCAGAATTATTTATTTATTTGATATTATTACTATTTATTCATAATTTTGTGTACTTTTTTATTTTAATATTGGCTACATTCAGCTGACACTTTCCTTTAACTCGAAATAAAAAGCCGCGAATGGGAGGCTTAGCCAGAATGGAACGTAAACACTTACTATTTATTTTTGGAAATTATTTCCCCAACTTGATATCATATCTTTGGCGTGTCATTTTAATTTTAGGAGACACGACTTTTTGGCGCCAAAGGTAGCAAAACATAGACAGAAAATACTTCATTGCACAATAAAAAAAAAAAAAAATTAAAAAAGTAAATGTCAAAACGAATTTTCTATCGTAAAAATACGTAAAAATACGATAGAAAATTCGTTTTGCATACATTCGTTTGACCACAAATTCAGATCACATTATATTTCAACGACTTAACGTCTATTTTTCTTTGCAAGATTTGATTACAGCTGACATAAGACCGGTGTCTCGTGAAAAACCTGCCTCGAACACTCAAACGTTATTCAGTTAAATAAGTCTCAAGTGGATATATTTTGACAGTATTCAACGAAAACCTGTCAAAAACTGCGACTTGAGATATGCTTATGTCTGAGTTAGGTTTGAGAGTTCGAGGGTAAACAATTTATGATAATGTTGAACAATAAACACACCATCTAGCCCCAAGCTACTGCACAGTTTTTCAAAGCTGCTACAACTTGTATTATAGGTACTAGATGACTGGTGACAATAATACAATACATTACATAGATAGATATATTTTTATTAATCATTGAAAATCACCAAAACTCCCGGAAAAGTATCTGCAGATACTACAAACATCGAGACGGGAATCGAACCCGCAACGTCCTGCGTCACAGATGGAACTTCTTCCACCGCGCCACATAGTCTTCAACATAAATAAATAAATAAATAAATAAATGCTGGACAATCCACACAGCATCATCTAGCCCCAAGATAAGCAGAGCTTGTGTTAAATGATTGTAAGAAGATTAAAATTTAACATATTTTCGTGTAAAGGGTCTTTTGTGTCTTTTGGCGGTACAAAACCAAACATTAAAATCGTGATAAATAAAAGCATATCTTTGGGTACAGATTTATAACCTAATAAATGTCGGTAAACGTTTTTGAGCTTTGTCCCCTGCGAAATTAAAGCGAGAATTCTTTTCAATGTAAAAACAGAGGCACTCAACGTTTCTAATTTATTGTTATAACAAATTTTTATTGTGTCTAATTCATCATTTTTATATTTCCCTTTGTTAAACATCATAACACATTATGTATTTCCCGGAAATTTAACATTATCTGCAGAAAACACAATATTCACACAATAGCCTCTTCTGTGTGTCCCATTTTATTGTATTTTCCTTTCTTATTTTTCCTTTGAGCAAAACGTATAAGTTACCTAATAAAATCTGCTTGCAAGGACATTTTCATAAAATACTAAACAGTAGATATTGTACTCTAGCCAAACTTAATTTACATATTTTGTAAACAAACCACCAATACATATATTAAAATCTAATGTTAATTTTTCAGGGTTACTAAGGGGAATTAATAAACCGTGAGAATTATCGAAAAGTCATTGAAGGAGTCAAATATTAAATTTTGAAAAAAATACGTTCAGCATTAAAAAAATACGAATAAGTTTTTTAATTGTTAAGAAAAATGAGTACGTGATTTTTTTTTACCTTTTTGGTATTTTTACTTGAAAGTAAATAAATCAACACCTTCTTGATTAATTCAGGTATAAAATTATATAAACTTTTGCTAAAGTTTCAATAAAGTGTTCATTCATTCATTCTGTATTTACTATGAAACAATAAAAACATAAACTCGACGACAAGCGTTTTATTATTTGTATAGCTATCAGCTTTAAACATATAAAGTTTATATGCAACCAAACTCGACATGCATAGGGACGGGTCTCTTACTTGGTTACGACGGTGATTTGTTAGATTGTCCGTTTAATAAATGTACAGGCAAAAGCCATTAAAGATACATTGAGGTAAAAGTCCGTCTGACTTAGCCAACGTCACTAGGCACCTTAAAATTAAACATCACGTTTTTACTGGTTTGCGTTCTTTATTAAAGAATATTTATCGGCTATTTATCGCGTACCTTTTGTTTTTATTTTCCCCTACGTTTCCATCGCGTTGCAGCGATCGTGGTCACGGGGCGACTGATGGAAACGTAGGGGAAAATAGAAAACAAAAGGTACGCGATAAATATTCTTTAATATGTCAACAAATTGCGTTCTTTAGTTATAATGAAACATTCTAATCTGTATTGTGTATCCTAATTAATATAAATGAACATTGCTAGATAAACCACACATAAGCAGCATCATCTTGTCCCAATGTAAGCTGAGCAATTATTTATTATTAACTGGCCACCTCCCATAGCTTACTGCCATAGCTTTCACAAATTACATGTAGGCTACGTTCATATCTTTTTATATCCTGTCTATCTATTAGTATATTTATTTATCTAAAATTTTATATATTATAAAGAGGAAAGATTTGATTGTTTGAATAGGCCTGGACCGATTTGAAGAACTCTTTAACCAAACGAATCCTACACTATCCCAGATGAACATAGGACATAGAATATTTCAAAATATTAGGTATCCGGTATCCATATGAAAACTTCAATAATGTCCGTAAAATGTATCTAAAACCGTCTTTACTAACTACCCGTGCGAAGCCGGGGCAGATGGCTGGTAAGATAAAATAATAACTATAAGTAGCGGAAGAACTTTTGCCATGGTAAAATTCATCTCGGTCCTCTGTATGGGGTTTTTTTGGAAAAATAGATGAATGTAAAAGAAAAGTGTTTATTTATGACTATACAACTCACAACAGGTTACAATATCACCACAATATCACGAGCACTCTGCTTTTTACAGGAACTTTTACAGGCATTTATTGATATTTGGTCCGTTGGAAAAAAAATTAAACTATTTTGACTGCATAATAAGTTTAAGTCAGGTGTCAAATGTAAAAGAGTGACACTGGGTCGGTAACTGACTCGTTTTTGTTTATTAGTAAGTAGGCGTTTGGTCAGCAGAATTAATTATTTCATCAACCGGATTAAACTTTCATTTAACAATTATTGACTATAAGGCTACACATGGCCGCATTGGAGGAAAACATAAAATTTATTTACGCTGTCAAAGTTTTAACGTAAATTTTGAAGCTTTTGGTTTGAAGTTTTAGGTTTGTTAGATTTAAGGCAATAAAATATTAAATTAAAAAAATATGGAAGAATAACAACAGTAATATCTAAAAATTTTATAATTCTGTCCTATAATGATTAGTAATTAACGGGTATTTATCGCGTTTCTTCTTCTTCCTTTCTTATTCTTCTTGAGTCATCTCGTGACCACGACAGAGTGCAAACCTGTTGAAACGTCGAGAAAGTAAGAAGAAGAAGAAAGGAAGAAGAAGAAACGCGATAAATACCCGTTAATTACTAATCATTATGTGTTCAGATCGCGTAAGTTTCAAAACATTAATTCTGTCCTACACCCTCAGCCTATTATTCTGTATCACGGTTTGCCGCTACCTCACAAATGTATTTATGTATTTATTTATTTACTGTTATCATCTTATTCTTACAAATATTAAGTTGCAGAAATATTTAAAATGCAATGTTACATTGCAACTGACCAATTCAGTATTTTTTGCGGATTACTAAATGCAGCACCTTACCCTTTTTTTTTTTGCTGGTAAATTAATTTTTATGCTGACCAAAACCTCTTTGCTGACGGCTCAAATGATACACACACTTTTGACACCACATTTCACAGCACAGCTTTGTAGTCTTCAGGCGACAGAAGCGTGAGGGAGATACGCAGACTGTTCGTCACTATTAGGAAGTACGCCGTAACTGAAACAGAAAATAGCGATCTATAATGAATACATATAAAATATATAATAAATAAATAATGCCGGACATTCCACACAGCATCATCTCCCAAGCTAAGCAGAGCTTGTGTAATGGGTACTAGATGACTGATATACATAATACAATATTATAACACAAATTGATAATTTTTATTATAAATAGAAAACGATCAGAACACCCTGAACAAATATTTGCAGATCGTATACATATTTGTCCCGGGGCGGGAATCGAACCTGCAACCTCCTGCGTCGCAGGCGGACCTTCGCCCACCGCGCCACACCCAACTAACACTTAGGCGCTAAGACAAGAGCTATATTAGATGTATAAGAGCGCTAACCAGATCTTACAGTTATTAATAAGTGTTACTATTTGGAGTTAGAGCGCACTATAACTCCTCTATACCCCCGAATTGGGCACACTTTTATATCGCCTTGGGTTATTTAATGGCTGTACAACAGAGTTACAGATTTGGTTTAGAGGTATAATAGAGCTATTAGAGAGCTACAATAGCGAAAACTGAAACTACAAGAGATAAAAACGCGATAAATAAGCGGAAGTTAAGTCCTTTAGTGGTACAATAGATTAATATAGCGTTTATTAACTCTTTGGGTGCTTTGAGGGCTGCAAATAGGTGACTACTAACTCTTTAAGGGGAACAACAGAACTACAACGTCACTCACTATGTCTTTAGGTGGAATGAGGGTGGCAAATGGGTGATTATTAACGCTCTGAGCTCCAAAAGGTATCTATAAGAGCTATAAGGTTCTTAAATTTTAACATCACGATATTCTTTTTTTATCAACAGAATAATTACTTCTAGTTTTGTGTGCGTAAAATGTTTAGATATTTATTAATCCAAAAGGGCGCCTCGTTTGTGAAACTGAAATGAAATCGTTTAGTTCCAACTTATTGACTACAGGAGAGGTTGATTTTTCACTGCGAACGTAAGTACATTGTGATTAAGTATATGTATTATTAACAAATTATTCAAGCGCCCGATGACTAATGTCTCTTTACTGAAAATAAACAATGTATTAGATATGGAGTAACATAAAAGTTTTCGAAGAATCGAATAAAACATTGTTTATTCCAGTTTAAAATATCGTGCTAGTCGTAATTAATACACATAATGAAGCATAAGTAAAATACTTTATATAAATCATAGTTGCTTCTGTTTTTATAACCTTAGTCAGATCAATTCGCAACCCTTAAATGGTGGGCAAACAAATTTAGGGATCCGTAGTACTGTCTGTCCGTAGCTTTTTGAGTGACATTCATTACACTTCTATTTTACAGTAACGCGAAAGTAACGCATACTGCTACTTTAAAACCACTCAAAAATAAGAAAAAGGTCCTTTATATTATGTTTATGTTTAAAATTTATCAATTATTTAGAAATCAGATATAGATTTCTGTGTTAGGCTTATAAGTACTTATGATAGGATGCCGGCATAGGAGATTCAATTTTATGTATATATTTTATTCACTGTATCTTTTCTCTCTCCTCTCATTCATCTCCTTCATCCTCCTTCATCTCCTCTTTTCAGTGACGTCATGAAATAACTTGTATTTTAATTTCAGAATGCCGTACACAACAATTGTACAAACTATAGAAAAAGGAAAATATGTGCTGTGTACTGCATGCTCCATCGGATCCATGGAAACATAATAATAGTACTAAAATGGCCTAAATGCAATGCGTTAAAACTTGTAAAATCTACAAACACCTTACTACAACTTGATGGGCGACGAATAAAGTGTCAAGTAAAAATAAGAAATATTTCAACTTATGCAGAAGCTGAACGCGAATTAGATTTTGTGTTATAACGATATGAAAACGTGTAAAACTTGACAAAAAAAAAAAAACAAAGAGAAAGATGATGTTGATAAAGGACTTGATAAGTCGGAAGGCGGCCTCTGCAAAAGAGACCTACTAGTACAAGCTGTAGGTCTGATTGTGAATGATATGATACAAATTAATAACCTCTTGATCTTGACTATATTTTTATTGGTTTATTACTATAAATCTTGATGATAAGCTGAATTTCATGAATCTTTATCAGATAATTTTTTTGCTTTATAGTTTTGAAATGACAAATATAAGGATTCAGTGTGATAAATAAATATATTTGAATATGATTCATTTAAAGAAAAACTAAGTTAATTTACTTTGTATAAAAGAATAAAAGAAATGTGATTGAAATATTGTGTTTAATTTGATTTATTATTTAGAAAATTATGTACGGGACCCAGATTCACATTTTCGCAGAAAACTCCCGCTTGACTACTTCTAGTACCTACTATCACTTCGCCATTGCTCTGATATCAACAAGTGAACAAATAAGGGTTACAGAAGAGGTATTGAGATCTATTACTCTACCTAAACCTATACAGAAGTGACATTAGGCACTAGAAGTTCTATGATAGCGAAAAATGTTCCCACTGTTACAACTTTAAGTAATATAAGAGAGTATTGTACCTCTTTAGGTATTTGGTGCTATAATAACCATTGTATAAGTAATTATTGCTTTTGTACAACTTTTAGTTCTTGGCAAGAGTTCGTTAGCGCTTGCATAGCACTTTGGGGGGTTGTAGTCAGTGCTTACTTCTTATTTAGATTCTATGGTTGTAAGATTCACTTACAGCTATAAAACAAGATGCTTAGCCTGTATTATAGCGTTACAAATTGCTGCTGTATGTCTTTAACCTTTAAACTCATCTTGTTATTACCCTTAAAACTATGCTGTATAGCTCACAGTGGAATATTTTGTTAGACTACACTCTTATGTTGCCAAAAGTTGTTATTGCTGCTGCTATTGCACCTTTATATCACGTTAAGGTCTAAAATAAGCTCTAATTGACGCCAAATTGTTTGTTGGGACAGAAGTCGTCATAATATTTTATTTATTTATTTATTGCTTTATTTATTTTATTTATTTATTTTTAACTTATGTAGTCAAGGATGTAACACCTGCGAGGTTTACTGCATGCTGTCTACGGGGCGTCATTTAAACAGCAAGCTGTCTAGTCGCGCTCAGCACAAAACCAATAAACCGGCTTCCTGCAGCGGATAACTTCGCTAGAAGCATGCGGTAAGCAAGACGTCAATAAATGCGAGGCTAGGTTGCGGAAAGCACACTACCGCTATTTTTTATGTTGTCACTATATAATTTATCAATATTGCTTGTACTTCCATTTTTTATATACAAAATTAAAAAATAATGGACATGTGCAAAAGCAAGTTTCAAGTTACGAGTGTACAAAAAAAACTTTTCCTAAGTCATAATTACTTTTTGAATAAAAAAAACAATGTACTTAGTCTAAAAGCAAACAATAATAAAAAAGAATACCATATAATATATCATCATCATCATCAGCCTATGTTAGTCCACTGTTGGACATAGGCCTCCCCTAATGAGCGCCATAGCGCCCTGTCTTCGGCTTGTCGCATCCAGCATCTGCCAGCAGTCTTTCGCAGATCGTCATCCCACCTGGCCGGAGGGCGTCCTACACTACGTTTACTAAGTCGCGGTCTCCACTCAAGAACACGTTTACCCCAGCGGTTATCGGTTCTTCGCGATATATGGCCGGCCCACTGCCACTTCAGTTTGCTAATTCTCTGAGCTATGTCGATGACTTTAGTTCTCTGTCGGATCAATTCGTTACGAATCCTATCCTTCAGAGAAACTCCGAGCATAGCTCTTACCATAGCTCGCTGAGCGACTTTGAACTGGTGGACCAACCCTATCGTGAGTGTCCACGTCTCAGCTCCGTAGGTCATGACTGGTAGGACGCACTGATTAAAAACTTTCGTTTTTAAACATTGCGGTATGGATGACGAGAAGACTCGACGTAGTTTTCCGAACGCTGCCCAGCCTAGCTGGATCCTCCTCTTGGCTTCCTTCTCGAAATTGTTTTTACCCAACTGCAAAATCTGCCCGAGGTAAGTGTACTCAGAAACAATTTCGAGAAGGTGGCCATGTACGATCACCGGTCTTGGATCAATGTGGCCATTGATCATGATTTTGGTTTTATCCAAATTCATGCCAAGACCGATACATCGGGAGGCTGAAGCTAGACTGTCCAGCATCCGGTTCAGCTCCTCTAGCGACTCCGCCATTAAGACTATGTCATCAGCGAATCGCAGGTGTGAGATGTACTCGCCGTTTATGTTGATGCCCTTGTCTTTCCAGTCCAGCGTCTTAAACATATCTTCCAACGCGCTCGTGAACAGTTTCGGGGATATAACATCCCCCTGCCTCACTCCTCTGCGCAGTTGGATCGGTTTAGTCTGCTGGTCCTGTACTCGGACACTCATCGTAGCGGCTTCGTAAAGACATCTCAGCACCTCGATATAACGATAGTCTACTTGGCATCGCTGTAAGGATTGTAGAACAGCCCAGGTTTCAACGGAGTCAAAGGCCTTCTCATAGTCCACAAAGGCCAGACACAGGGGCTGATTATACTCTTCGTACTTCTGTATAATCTGCCTCACTGTGTGAATGTGGTCTATGGTACCATATCCTCCGCGAAACCCAGCCTGCTCCGGTGGCTGAAACTCGTCGAGTCTCCTAGCGAGACGGTTCGATATAACTCGTGAGAATAGCTTATAGACGTGACTTAGGAGCGAGATGGGTCTATAATTTTTAAGGAGGGTTTTATCTCCCTTCTTAAAAAAGAGCACCACCAAACTCCCACTCCACGCCTTTGGAGTTCTCCCACTGTGAAGGACGGCGTTGAAGAGGCTCTGTAACTCCTGTATAACAGGGTATCCTCCAGCTTTTAAAAGCTCTGATGTTATTCCGTCCTCACCGGGGGCTTTTCCATTTTTAAGCTGCCTCAGAGCTAACACAATCTCGTCTTGACTGATGTCTGGCAGTTCGTCGGTATAGTGGCGTATCAAGGTGGCTCTAGAATCGTGGCCGTCTCGTTGGGAACGGGGAGCATGAGCAGCGTATAAACGGCCATAAAAGTCCTCTATCTCGGCCGATATCTCCGGCTTTGACAATACGGTCCTTCCGTCGTGCGTTGTAAGCTTCGACAGGTGGCTCCTGCCAAGCTGCTGAGTGAATACTTTGGACCCTCGGTTTCGCTCTATCGCCTCTTCAATGAGGCGTGTATTGGAGCTCCGAAGGTCGCGCCGTACCATCTTCGCAATTCGCTTGTTCAGGTCTGACCTTTCTGACGAAGTCGCTTGGGTGGTTTCCCGTCTTTTTGTTATCAGCCCAAGAGTCTCATCCGAGAGTTTGGACTTCTTACCAGTACGCTGCTTTTTGCAAAACTTGATGCCCTCATCCCTCAAAGTTTCGACCAGATTGTGTAGGGTCTCGTCAGCGTCATCAGTGGGTTCCAAGGCAGCGAATCTATTCCCGAGAAGCTGCTGAAACTTCTCGGTGCCCGCCAGGATTCTTATTGGGTTCGGTCGGAGCGTGGACTTCATCAGACGGTTTCTTTCAAGCTTCAAATTTATATTCAGAGAGCCTCGAAGGAGTCGGTGATCAGATCCGGTATTGAACCTGTTGATCACTGAGACATCTCTGAATATATGCTTGCTATCCGTCATGATGAAGTCGATCTCATTTTTAGTCACAGAATCGGGACTCCGCCATGTCCACTTCCTTTGGGGCTGTTTCTTAAAGAAAGAGTTCAAGCATTTGTCCCCTGTGATTTCGAACACCAAAACCATGCGGGCCTATTCGGGATTCGTTGCCATTCTGGGTGCCCACCTTGCCGTTAAAGTCCCCCATAACAACGTTGAAGTGAGCCTTGGTGGTGTGATGTAAGGCTTTGGATATGTCTTCGTACATATCCTCCACTTCATCATCCGAGTGTGCCGAGGTCGGTGCGTAAACCTGAATGACCTTCAAGCTGTAGCGCTTAGACAGCCGAAGGATCAGGTACGCTACCCTGGTCGACACACTGGAGATTTCTTCAACGTTGTTAGAGAGGGCCTTATTGACGAGGAAACCTACGCCACCCTGGGATGTTTTATCACCCTCGCGAAAGTAGAGAAGATGGCCCGAGTCTAGGGTTACGGTGTCCTCCCCCTCTCTACGGACTTCACATAACCCTAGAACATGCCATTTAATGTTCTCTAACTCCACTTCCAACTGCGCTAGATGGTGATCAAGCCTCAGAGTGCGTCCGTTAAACGTTGCCAGGGTCAGTTTGTGTGGTGGATGGTAGCCTGGGGTAGCCCGGAGATTCTTCGCACCCCCTGCCCCGCCGTTACCATGGCCGCTACCATGGCCAGGAATAGCGAGGCGGCCGGGAACTGGGGCCATTTTATGGCTGGTTTTATCATAAGGGGGATATTGCCCATAATCCCCACGCTGGGCATGCGGGTTGGGGATCGCAGTCCAGTGAGATTGTTCTGCAGAGGGCGCTGCTGCCCGCCCCCCGGTGTGTGTTTCCCTTAGTCGCCTCTTACGACACCCACGGGAAGAGTTGGGGTGGTGAAATTCTACGCCGGCACCACACGGCGATATAATATATATATGTATTGTAAATACAATAAAACTTGCGATCAAAATAGGCCTATCATGGCCGCTGTGTCATGTATGTAACCCACCTAAAACAAATAGCCTCTTTCTGGTGTGCCTTTCAACCGCTATTGCTCACAAGGTTTAAAATATAAATACATATATTATGTAATAAGGTAGTAATAATATATGAATAACATATACGGTCTGGTTTATTTTGAACTTAAAATTAGCAGTTATGAGCAAAATTTACTTTAACGCAGCAACCGAACAACCATAAATTTCCGTATTTACTGACTGATTAACAATTTAATTTTACCGAGACCAGACTGAAACTATTCATTTAAATTTCAACCCACAAACTACAGATGGCGAAGTCTAATTTCCAGTTGGCAAACCACCAAGCCACTCTCGCAAACTTTTTACAATCATTGCACATTTTCATTAAGAGGAAAGTGTTAAGCTTGCGGTTACTTTGAAACGCTATGACTATTATTTTTTTTATTAATTTCCAGTGAGAACTCAGCATTTTTTTGTATAAAATTGCAAATGACGTAGCATACAGGTCGTTCACATGAAATCAAATGCATTGAAATTTATCGCTATTCTGGCGCTTTCTATACAAAAGAAAAGCGATACCAGTGTCGCTAGAGTAATGTGGTACAAGCGTACGCGACGCAAATACAAATCATACAACCCAAGAGTTTTAGAAATCGAGAATAGTTACTGACTTTTTACGTTTTTAATTAATCACGTTCACAAAATAATAGAATGATTTTAAACTGGTGATATTTTAATTAAGTTTTTTCTAACAAAGAAAATTAAAATTAAGTAAATAACTTAATAAGAACTATAACATTTACAACTCAAATAATTTAGATAACTGTAGACTGTTGAAACCAATCTACCTGTTTTGGCCAAATAAATTGATCTTTCTTTCTTTCAGATAATATAGAAGATACTTACAAGCAACAAGCAGGAACAGCATGAGGCATATTAGCCCCCCTGCGTAGAGGCAGTTGGAGTTGACGAAGAAGCAAAGGACTATCAGCACCAAGAACAGCACAGACACAACGCTGCAGTATATAACCGCACCCCACTGGTAGAACAGGATAAAGCTCGGCATATTCTGGAATTTAATAATAAATACTACAATGAATACCTTTTTATTCGTGTTAAGGGTTTCTTTGTCTAAATTCCGTAGAGATGTTAAGTAGACTACTTAACATCTCTCAAATCTCAAAGTAGTACGCATGAAGCCGTGCGAAGCCGGGGCGGACCGCTAGTTAATTATATAAATGCTATCTTTATATCCGTATGGAAATTAATAGAACGCAAAACGTATATAATATATCTGTTCTTGTGGATATAAATAAATGTATCTTTATCTTTATCTACGCACCTACGTTGGAACGAGACTCCTTAACGTTTCATTATAGCAATCTGAATTGTTATGCTTTGCTCTTGTTTTACACATAGTTTGTAAACTCCCCTTCCATTTTGTCACGTCGGCGTCGTCGACATAGCATTGTGCTCTCACTTATTTGTTATATTAATTATAAAATAATATACTAGCTAAAACAATCCCGGGTATTTCATTTCTTCAGGTTTCTTTGTCTAAATTCCGTAGAGATGTTAAGTAAAATATTGCCAACCGTTATGTTACTCCTTATTTGTATACTCGTTTTTAAACTAATACCATTATAGGTATTACCTAGTTTAAAAACTAATTGACTTTTGACCTCTACGCTATAAGGGTTTTTTGTCTAAGTTCCGTAGATATGTTAAGTAGTACACATGAAGCCGATATTGACTTCATTAAATTATTTTCCTAAGAAATACCAAATTTTTAATCTTCAAATGTAATACAAATTCTATTCCCAACCAATACCAACACAGAACTTTTGTTACAGTCACAGGAATAATTTATTTTGCTTTTAATTAGTTCCAACGATAAAAGCGGCAGACGAGGCTTGTTTTATCAATACTAAAATTATTCAAATAATTTATTTACTAGAATATCGATTACAGAAGACATAATACTACATTTATAAATAGGTACTTAATAATTACAGATACGTTGTAGTTTTATATGTAAACATTGTTACCCAGAGCCCCGCATACTCACAAACGTTGTTTAAAAATATACTATAGCATAGCTAATACTCATATTATAAAGATGATATTATTATATTATTAGACGACCACTGTAGCGCGGTGGGCGAAGATCCGCCTGCGACGCAGGAGGTTGGGGGTCGATTCCCGCATCGGGACAGATATTTGTACGATCTGCAGATATTTGTTCAGGGGTTCTGGTTGTTTTCTATGTACACATATAATAAAAAATATCTGTATTTAATAACATTGTATTATGTATATCAGTCATCTAGTACCCATAACACAAGCTCTGCTTAGCTTGGGGCTAGATGATGCTGTGGGGATTGTCCATCATTATAAAAAAAAAATAGATACTCACACAGCAAATTCCAACCAACAGTATCAAACTGATCACGCACAGCATAATAGAAGCAATGCCCAGAACAATCTGCACCGCGCCTTCCGTAGCTGCACTGTAGTTGGACAGGATCACATCCATGTCCCAGAATCCCTTCGCTTGTGCCATATTTGGAGCGAAGAGCAAACCGACAAGCTGGAAGATAAGTTATAGTTTGTAAAACTTTTGAAAATAGATCAAAGGTTGCCTGGACGAAATTGGTTAAAGCAATAAGGATCAATGGTTGTGAATGCCTGGAATAAATTGGTTACAGGCCGCATATTGTACGTTTTTTAATTTAATTTAGATATAAGATTGTTAAACTGTATTTTTTTAATTGTCACAATTAAGTGTTCATTAATTAAGGCTCCGGGCACTGCTATTTCCCATACAAACGTAATACAAAAATGATTGTAATTGGAGCATATTTTCACAATGATCTGCTTCTTTGTATTAGAATAGTATTTATCTAGGTTCCAGGGATAGTGTCATGCTTCAAATGACATGTCACGCCTCCGGTGCATTCCGAATTACGATTACAGCGCTGATAGCGATCTCAACGGTCGGGTAGACTTAATTAACCTGAAGTAAATCACCTGGGTGAATTAAGTGCTACGCAGGGTAGACTTAATGCACCTGGGTGATCAAAGTACACCCACCCGGTAGACTTAATTCACCTGGGTGCATAAAGTGCTACGCACCAAGGTACACTTTGTGCACCTAGGTGAACTAAGCACGGCTTTCAATAGAGTATAAAACCCCTATCCGGTAGACTCAATTTACCTGGCTTAAACATAAACTGACGCGACAACGCTTGTGAGCGCGATAATAACGATTTTAGTGTAATTTCCGAATTACACTAAAATCGTATTGCATTCCGATGCACTGCTCGTAAAATATCATGTTGCGAGGTAGTTGTCATCATTAGTCGAGGTTTGTGGTATTGGTATGGACTGTGGTGAGTTGCGTTGCGAGGTAGTGGACATTCTTATCACAGGAGATAGGTGTTTTGATGAGGGGATGTGTCACGGTTAATTAAGGGTGATCGTCACAGTTGGCGCGAGATTCAAAATTATATTGTGATTTTTTCTGTATAAACGAATACTAAGGCGCAGACTTGTCCAACGTGTGTTGTTGCTATAAATTTTGAGTAGTATCAGACATAACACAAAATTGACAGCAATAACAATAATGTTTTGTACCTATTTTAGTTGTTTGTGTGCTGTTTTGTTGGCTGTGTTGTGTTGAAGTTGTAACGAAAACCTGATATTTAGGTATATAAAGTAATATGAAACACTTACAAAAGAGAAAACTGCTATCATAATGTTGCCTGCCCTAAGAAAGCAGCAAAAACAACAGCTTATTACAGTTGGTAAACGGTTCATGAACGCTGCCAACCCCATTTTGCAACGTCTTGATCTTGCAATATACCCAAATAGTTAGCTACCAAATTTAACTTTACCCTTCCTTTGCACTCAATAATTTAGAAGTCTATCGATATAAGAATTAGAATGAATAGTTCACATTTTATAAAGATAAAATAAACGGCGGATTTTGATAACAGAAGACTGACAGCTGAAATATTTTGACACAACAAGAACTTATAGTGACCAAAGAGAAGAGGTAATATTTAAGGTAATATTCAATTTCATTGGTCAGAACGGCCAGAACAAAATAAGTTTGACTTCCATACTACTAGCAATTTTTGGAATGAAACAAGGGCCTTTCAATCATCTTTTCAAAGTTGTTACCGACACATAAAATTTTAGACGCCAAAAAAAAAAAAGATAGTTCATTTATAAACTTCAACTTCAACAAGTTTTTTTTTATGTTTGTTTATTTTATGAAACTTGACTTTTGTGCGACGCCATGTAATGAAGTTATATGAATAAAAGACCTGATTGTTTTTTTTTTAAGATGAAAGAGGGTTTTTGAATGCAAACCCTCATAATGCGTCAGCAAAAATCTCTACTTATTGGGAATGTCAAGGAAAAGAGCGTCTTATAAACTCGATCCATATCAGCTTGAAATATTGAGATAGAGATATTATCCCATAGCGATGTTATTAACTAGCGGTCCGCCCCGGCGTTGCACGGGTATTTACCAAACATTTCAAAAAAATATTAATTCTAAGATACTTCTATGTAGTTATTCTAAGTTAACCTACACAGATATACACTTTGGATTACATTATTGAAGAAAACTTCATTATATAGCTTTCCTTCATCTGGGATAATGTACAATTTTAATATTCAAAGAATGTTTCAAATTGGTCCAGTAGTTTCGGAGCCTTTTCAATTCCAACAATCAAATCCTTCCGTCTATAACTAAGCTCTGTTTAGCTTGGCTTGGGGCATGATGCCATCTAAATTTATTTAATAGGTATTTCATAAAAAATTTAGAACCGTCCTTAAATCAAGTCTAGACCAACTTAAACTAGATTTAGGGTTCAGCTTACGACAGTAAAACCAACAATGTAAGTTTTATCAAGTCACATCGTAATGTTTCGACATTGAAGAAAATTGCAAGGATTTTATGACATTTAGTGACCTTCAGTCAAGAAGCCAAGTACAATCGCTTGCTTTTACACTTGGTTCTTGAGTCTTGGAAATATTTTTGACAGAAAAATATATGATAGAAGTGACTTGATAAAAGTTACATTGTTTGCTTTGAAAAAGGAAGTTCTTTGTCTGTATGTTTTTATATTCACAATAAGTGTCCGCTCCGGCTTTGGACGGATAATTATTAAAAATTTAAAAAAAATTACACATACACACGAAGACCTCTTTGGCGCGTTGGGCAAAGGTCTGCCTGCGACGCAGAAGGTTGCTGGTTCGATTGCCGCCTCGGGACAAATATTTCTACGATCTGCAGATATTTGTTCAGGGTGTTCTATTCGTTTTCTATGTAGAGGTATAATTAAAAATATCTATGTATGTAATAATATTGTATTATGTTGCTTGGGGCTAGATGATGCTGTGTGGATAGTCCAGCATTATTTATTTATTTATTGTTATTTACACACGTTGGGTTACATTATTGAATTCTTCATTCCTTTCTTTTTTGTGATGAATTTTTAAATTTAAATATATGTATAGCCTAATTTCATCGGAGATATTTATGTAGGATATTATTGGTGATTTTTTTTTAATCAGTCCAGTAGTTTCACTGCCTATTCAATCCAACTAAACAAACAAACAACCAAATACATATTTCCTTTTCATAATATTAGTACATTATTATGGACAAAAATCGGTATTTTTTATAAAATAATCTAGAAGTTGCCCCACATACTGCCACAGATAGAACTTCATATTTTATTCGTAGTCGGTTTATTTGGGACTAAGTGACTTAGGAACTTTGGAACCCTTCGAAATTTCCCGGGATTTCCGGTTCTTCAAATACTACCTGATTTCCAATGCATCGTGGAAGGTACAAATGCTCTATAATAAATATCTAGAAGCGCGGTTGTAAGATCGTATTTATCGAAAAAATTCAGAAATTCTGTGTCAGAAATGTGAGATAGATTCTCGCAAAATTCAAATACTATGGCGGTTTTTAATATTTTCTGCGTTCTAGAATAAATCTATCAGAATAATAGTTTTCCGCAAATCGTGGGAAATTTTCTATGAATCTGAACAGATTCATAGAAAATGTTACAATAAAGTATGAATTAATGGAGCTTTAATAAATCTAAATTTTTCCAAAAGCAGTAGCTTTATAAGTATTTTAAGATTTACGAGAAACTAATCCTGATAATACTTTTCTATTTATTTTCCCTTTATATTCAAAACCGCTTTAAAATTTCAATTCAGCACGAGTCTGTGTCAGATTCCGCATCGAAGACGGAATTTCTCAATACCCTTCAGAAAAAAAAACGTAAAGTAAAATCGGCGTCTGGGAACGTGCGTAGGGCAAGCACTTCTTGTCTAAGGTAGAATAGACAAAAATTACGTTACTTTGTCATCGAATGCGTAAATTATTTGAAATTAATTTCTTCAACTTCAATAATGTACGCAATGTATTGCGATGCGATGTCATTATTGTCTATTCCACCCTAGAGAACCATCCCCGTGCTTGGCCTAGATCCATAGTACGCACGTTTCCAGACGCCGATTTTACTTTCTTTAAAGTGTAGAAATCTAAGCACCTAACTGTACCTCCATACAACCTTCAGCTGATAATAAAGATAAGGCCACAGCCTGTATCCTTGCGCCAGTGGCCTGGATTGATGTCAGGAAGGTATAGCTTTGAAATGCTATGTTGAGTTTCAGGTTAAAATAGCTTATAAAGCACTATTTTATTTTGTTGTATTAGGCTTTCTGCAGCCTATGTAGTGTTTTAGTGTAAGATTTTTGTTCTTTCTTTCCCTGTTCGTGCAATTTTTTACACACTAACACGTTGGGTTTCACAATTTCATACGGACCCCTAACAGCATAGGGCTTTTTGACATTGACTCGCACTTTATTTTTAGACATAACTTACCTCCCGCACCCCAGTGACGTCCAAACAAATAAACAATCAAATCTTTCCTCTTTAAAATATTAGTTTAGATTCGCAGTACCTAATTTTAACAATAAAGTCTTGAACAAGTTTTCATTTATTGATAAATCTGTCTTTAATTTAATACTTTAGCACTCAATAGTAAAACTAACGTCGATTTTTACAAATCCTATCTCCTTTCGGTCAAATCGCTAATACAAGACCAGCCAAATAAATTGAACTGCCTTTGTTCTCTAATAAATCAATCTCAATCTAGAAATAATATACGTAACCTTCGTCCTATATTCCCCAAAATCAAAACACAATCCATTACAATTAAGTGAAACCCCAAAACTTCTGCTACAAAACATACTACGAATATTTACGTACAATTTGAACCTTATTCTCACAGTTATAAAGGATTAAAATCAGTGAAAATCAGCATTCCATGGCAGACTGGTCCTCTGGGTACCACCAGAACTCCGCTACAGAACTCTGAAACCTCACAATATGGTTCCGTAGAGACAATGAACGGATATATGGTTTGAAATATTCAAAGAGAGAAAGGACACTTTTTTGTTTTTTACAGCGTTCTATACATGTTCCATATCGAGAGTACCTACACTGCATCTCATAATATTGAGAGCAAATACGTGGAGAGTGCAACTAGTTTTCGACTAAATTTGATAGATGTTTTGCGTAGTTGGTGCGATTTTTTCTACACGGACTACTTTTTTAGATCTTAATTGAAAAGTAACACTGGAATTTCGCGATGTTTTGCGTAGTTGGTGCGATTTTTTCTACACGGACTACTTTTTTAGATCTTATTTGAAAAGTAACACTGAAATTTCGCGAATAGCACTATCATCTTTTAAATTTTTTTAGGGTGCGTTATACATTCCTGTTGGTAGAGTATCACACATACTGCTTCGCCATTGGTTGGTCACTTATTTATTCGTAGTAGGATTTATTACGTCTCAGGGCAAATTCACCGTTATAATTGAACGCGTTCAATATAAGGTTAACTCAGTTTAGCACTTTATACGAGTTCAGCGCATTTCACTGACAAAAAATCCAAAGATCCTGCCTGAAAACCAGCGATACTCGACTCCTGTTGAGTAATATTATGCTGATAGGACCTGTTTGTCACACGCTGTACCTTATTCTATTTTCTATATTTTAAAGGTTTTTTTTATTAATCAAACAATAAAGGTATTTTTATATAATTATAAAAATTTTGAACCGGATTTTTTACCTGAACATGTATTTTCCTGACACACATTAGGTATAAGGAATTTAATCTCGAACAAGCTGAACTTTGCCGTGTGGTGCCGGCATAGAATTGCACCACCCCAAATCTTCCCGTGGGTGTCGTAAGAGGCGACTAAGGGAAACACACCGAGGGCGGGCAGCAGCGCCCTCTGTAGAACAATTACACCGAACTGCGATCCCCAACCCGCATGCCCAGCGTGGGGATTATGGGCAATAAACCCCAAATGATGAATAATGCCACATATGGCGCTCATCAGGGGAGGCCTATGTCCAGCAGTGGACCATATAGGCTGATGTTGAAGCTGAACTTAACCAAGGCAGTAAACGGTAAAATTTACTATAAGTCCATCGCGTCATAAGACTGTGTGTTAACTTATGATTATGAATCTTATAACTAGCAAATAAGTAACGAAAACAGCATTTATTTAAAATATAATAAAACATTATCAGAAACAATAATTGATTCTTACATGGATATTCCGTTAATATTTAAAATATCCGTTAATTATTATTATACATATTAATGTATAATCTTTATCTATATTTTAACTTAACTTCATTACATTGATTTGTTAACTTTTTTATGTACTTAGCACCTACACTTGTTGGAACTCACCTCGTATCCCGGAGGTGGGCGTTGCGATCTGCGACACAGTATTATACTTCTGCAGGTCGCATCGTTTCCTATTTTTGTTAATATACCTAGAATTAAGTTCCTAAATAAATACCTTTTTACTTTTTTTTTTTTTTTTTTTTATAATGAAAAACGATTGGATTGATTGTTTGTTTCTTTGAATTGAAAAGGCACCAAAACACCTGGACCGATTTGAAAAATTCTTTCACTATTAGAATCCAAAATTTTTCCTGATAAACATAAGCTATACAGTTTTTTGAAAAACATTAGGGATATGCATGATAAATTAAATTTTTGTTAAATACCCGTGCAAAGCCGGGGCGAACCGCTAGCAATGTATAAAACTTGGCTTACAAAAAACCACCCAGATAATATTATCTGAATTATATCAAAATATGAACACATACAATGCTCGCTATTCCTGCAATCCAATAAAATGGAGGTCGCATTCGGTCCCTCAAAATCGTTACATGCCGTGCAATCAGACATGCATGGCTGCATATGTTTGATCTTATCAGCGGAGCCTATTCCTCAGAGGATAAATTCTTTATTTTTCTGTTGTATTTATTTACTCGCCATTTTTATCATAGGTAAAACAAGTTAGAAATTTTACTACTAGAAAAGGTACTAAATATAATTTAATAGACGAAAATTACAATAATAGACATATGTAGCTCAGAGAATTAGCAAAATTAAGTGGCAGTGGGCCGGCCATATTTCGCGAAGAACCGATAACCGCTGGGGTAAACGTGTGGAGACCGCGACTCAGTAAACGTAGTGTAGGACGCCCTCCTGCCAGGTGGGATGACAATCTGCGAAAGACTGCTGGCAGATGCTGGATGCGACAAGCTGAAGACAGGGCGCTATGGCGCTCATTAGGGGAGGCCTATGTCCAGCAGTGAACTAATATAGGCTGATGATGATGATGAGACGAAAATTGTATGTGGTGGTAAAACAAAGCAAGTTAGAAAAAGTACTAATTTGAAAAGGCACAATACATAATTCACTAAACGTAAATTAAATCTTTACCACATCTTTACCAGCTAATTAACATTAGATATTTAAATGTAGGCACGGAATATTATTTTATCATATTACCTAATATTTACACAAATAAAGTGGTCAATAAATATCTCTTGGGTAATACAATCTAAAAAGATTCCTACAAACTGAACTTCTTGAAATTCCCCCCGTGCACATAAAATCAATAACCTATCAATTTCAAAGACGCCATCCATCGTCGACCAAGGCTGGAGCAATGCATTCTTTATTGGCTTAAGGTACCCTACTACCTATAAATAAATAATAAATAATGCTGGACAATCAACACAGCATCATCTAGCCCCACGTTAAGCAGAGCTTGTATTATGGGTATACTAGACGACTGATATACTTAATACAATATTTTAAATAGACAGATATTTTTATTATACATATATAGAAAACGACCAGAACACCCTGAACATATATCTGCAGATCGTACAAATATTTGTCCCGAGGCGGGACCCGCAACCTCCTGCGTCGCAGGCGGACCTTCACCCACCGCGCCACAGATGTCGTCAGTTTTGTGAGATGTTCTTTTTCTGGTTATAAAACAATTTTGTATTGTAGGTTTTAAATTTAGTTGGAGTTATACCTAGTAACCTAGGTTACGTTAGTAGGTCTCTAACGTTAACAAAGAAAACTATAAAAAATTCAACGAGCACTTTTATTAGACAAAGATACTTTACGTTTTATGGAAACAAAACTGAACTGAGTTACATACATGTTACATATTATATACTAAAGAAGGGGTTATTAAGGCCTGTAATTCCCGACGAAAATGTAATACCAGGGCGTAGGTAAGTTCGTCGCGAAGCGGCCATTAAAGGATCTAAAATATTAATGTGCTGGCAGTCGCACGGCGCGATCGCAGCTATCGTCACCTCACACACGGGCTTGAAGCATTGATAATGTTTTTTTTAAGGAATTAAAATAGATATATAATTATACATTACTAGCGATCCGCCCCTTCGCACGGGTATTTAACAAAAAATTCAATTTTAATTAACAAAAAATTTAAAAAATTCAAATTAACTCTCCTAGTTAATTTGAAGTAGTTTTTTTAGGGCTGCATCCAACTACACAGAGGCTCTCTGTGAAAATGCACAGGGGCTCTGTGTAGTTGGCTTCAGCCCCACGCATGCCTCGCAAACCAAAGGACCTGCAGCCTTATTGTCTAACTTGAAATCCATTACCAGTGAACTTCAAACCGATTACCAGTTGTAGACCCAGTCAGAATTTTGTCGGTATTGTCTAAGGTATTCAACTGGTCTTCGGTTTCAGCTATTTACAGAGTATTTACACAATACGCAAGTGACAATCGAAGTCCAGGCTAGGTTTGAAATACCAAACTGAAGCCGATGACCAGTTGAGTTATAGGGGGTTTACACGGGTGACTAAAGCCGCACGATTTTTGCCGCGCGGCGTAAATCGTCCATCTAAATGGCAATTCGGCTAAGTTGCAAGTGACTAAAGCCGCAAGCCCCAAAGTTGGGTAGCATCCGACTTTGGCCGCGCGGCGACCGGCCGCATGCGACTGGTGACTAAAATCGACCGTGTAATGTAAACGATCAGTTGCAGGCGATCGCCCGCCGCGCCGCATGAAGGTGTTTCGCGCACGCACGTGTATTTATTTACTACAGCATGCGCATGCGATTTTAGTAACCTGTGTAAATGGGCTAGCGATGCGGCTTGGTGAGGCAATTAGTGAAGCGACTCGCCGCACGGCGAAAATCTACCCGTGTAAATAACCCATTAGACAATAGAGCCGCAGGTTGCTTTATGACCCGTGATCATAGAAATGAGATATATGTAGTAATAATAATAATATTTGGGTAAGAAATTCAAAAAGCTTAAGTCAAATTTTAAAACTGTATGTCGCAATTTGAGGGCAATTCGCAGAGCTGAGCTAGAATTTTGTACACTTTACTGCCGAGATATGGAGTCCTTGCTTGGTGGTCGATTCAGGCGTAACTTCGGATTATGAGAGTGATGGAATGGAGAGTGTAGTTTGTGCAATATGTCTTGCGTACCTAGCTAGTCTCCTCTAAGTCTGGCCGCTAAGAGCCGAGGTCCAAGACGACGATGTCTATACATAATATTATGTATAGTCGAAGATTCGGCTATGAGGTTGCTCATGGTATTTTCAAAATGAGGGCTTTTCAATGCCATCCTCAAATAAACAATTGCGCATTTTAATTTAGTTTTTTAGTTTTGGTCTTTAATTTTAAATTAAAATGGTAGTCCTAATACAGTTATGTTCCCAATAAAGATTTTTGTATTTTTGTATTTGTAATAAGACAACATTACACTTAAACAAAAGGTTTGCTTTGAAATGGTAGGACAAGTAGATTGATAAATAAATCTCATTAACGAAGAAACTTACAGATAAACGAAAAAAACTAATAAAAACTTACCTACAGCTAACTCCAGACTGTTGCAAACAATCAGAGACAGAACAATCTAGACGAGAATAAACGAGGTAAAACATTTCGTCTGTAACATAGCATTTCCACAGTAAAATTATAAAATAGTTCACCGTATAATCACGAAAGTTATTTTGGTAACAACAAAATCCATCCGAACAACCACTCAAACAACAATAATCTCTCAGTTGCGTATAAAGGACCACAAAACAATAATAACATTCGTGCAGAAACCGCAATTAAAATCATAAACATCTCTCGAGTTACTCATTTATTTATTATTAGGGCTACATCCGGAGACGCAATCAAGGATCGTTCTGATTTGCACCAGAGAAAGACACGCGATGATATTTTTAATATCTACTTTTTTTAAAGTGATTTAATTCGACCTTGAAGGTCAAAAGAGCCAGGGACAAGGAAAATGTAAAATATCAAGATCGGAACGGAATCTATTTCGTGCACGTACAACGGAACGTGATTGTGCACGATAGCAACTTGAACAAAACATAGGGTAAAATCATGAAAGTATGAATAAGTTCGGAAGGAGTCTCATAAAAAATAAAAAGAAGCACTCGGTACTCTGACATACTGTCTATGATTCAAATAGTATGTCACTTGCCGCCATAACGCCCATAGACACGAACCTAATAACATCATATAAACAAATCAAAACAAAATGAAAAACACCGTCTTGTGTGGTCAGATGTTGACAAAATCACAATGCATTTGTCAATAAAAAACACCGGATCACATTTCGTAGATAAATTTCTTATTTCACCAACTTATTATTTCGATTTGACGCAAAATTATTATCAACATAAAAATCAAACTATAAGCACAAAATCTAGCCAGTGCTGCCAACATGTAAACATGTAAATTTTCCAGTAAGTGTGGGAGGATATTAAAAATGTTTTAATTCTCATATTTAATTGACTTTAAATTATGAATCAGGTAAATAGGCATTTCACCATCCTGGTTATATAAAATAATATGTGTTAAGTATTTTCACTTTGTAATATCTATACAATAGCTTAGCTTTAGGGATACGAATTTCGAAATACCTATGTTTGTTTTTTATTTGAGCCAACCTCCAAAATAGCTGAACCCGTTTGGATAATACTTTTACTGACGATCATGCTACGCAGATGTTATATCGAGATTATCGATAGCCGTGGGGCATACTAATAGTCAATATTTTTTTCATATTTCCGAGTGATGAAAATTGGAAGTTAAATTGAATTCGCATAATCAGAGAATCTCATATTTAAAATAATTTGAATCCTACTAAATCTAGTGTAGCATACAGTATGCATAAAGATTTTTCATGTAAAAGCATTCGGGCATTATATGTAGGTATACATAATTTTTCATTTAAACAATGAATATGAGAATAATGTATATTTTTTTTTCATTATTAGGAACGTTTCATTGATATTCCCAGTAACAATCATAAGATGTGGCTGCAAATGTACATATAAATAATTATAATTTTTATTTGATTTTTTTAATTATATTGGTTAGGCATTTCCATATGAACAACGTATACGAAGCCGCAGGCAGAAAATGTTGTCAGCCAGTTAATAGGCACAAAGAATAATTTATTCAAACTAAAATTAGACATGGAACGGAGACTTTGGATGTGTTTATGTTTGTTACTTCTGCACACACACTCAGAGGCCTGAACAGATTTTGTTGAAATTTCTTCGATTAGCAAATAGGGGTTACTATTTAATCCCGGGAACAATCAAATTCACTGCAGTTAGCACCATAAATATTAATAATTAATGTTTTAAATAGAATTTGTTGAATTATTATTTTTACTAACATAATCCAGATTTTATTGTCACTTTCGTGCGATACTTATTGTATTAATTAATTTTAATTAGTTAGTGTAAGTGGTTGTATGACCGTTCTAATTAATGAATAAATAAAAATAAAGCGCTGGCGTATATTGAAAATTATAAAAAGTAGAACTAATAAACACGATTACCGTGGCTAAAGCAGTATTAATATGTAAATTATAATGATTCATTATAATTTACATATTCATATGTAAACCATTATTAGGAAGAATATTTATAAAAATTATGGGTATTTTTTTCTTTTGTTGGCAACTCTCTATACACTGACACTCAATGTCATTCCGCCATTGTTAGGAATCAAGTTTGATTTGATAGGATTCCGTCTGAACTTTTCTCTAAGTCTATGGGTAAAATTTAATGTTTTTATATTCGCTTGTACAGTAAGCTTCAGATAAAAGTATCCACCCCATTTTAAAACATTAATCTTTGCATGACGCCACTAAAATGTACATTTAATGTTAAATAAATTAATTTTTAATGTACTATCGACAAAAGATCTGCCTAGACACCACAAGGATGATTTTTCTGTGAAGTGACCGATTGCCACCCCCGGCTTTCTAACTTTCTTTTGTTTTTAAAGACCAATAGGAGCTTCGTATTTCGTGGGTCTGCGGCTCTATTGTCTTACTCAACTGGTAATCGTAATCGGCTTCAGTTTGGCATTCCAATCGTCACAAACTATATGAAGATCATTCCAAACCTAGCCTGGACTTCGATTGTCACTTTCGATCGTCACAAACTATATGAAGATTAGTATTATGACAATATGAAAATTTTACTTGATGCCTACTCTATTGTATTAGGTCTACCTGTAATAGTGGTAATGTTTTAATTACATACAAATACGAAACTAATCCAACTGACTGTTGCAACTCAGGGCTGTAACTTATTGTTAAAGTCATAAAAATAACGGGGCGAACAAACTAAACAGATGTTTACCTAGTGATGGCGAGAAGTCTTCTATTGTTTGAAATAATTATACAAAAAATTCTGTTGAGCAGATGTTGACTGTGCAGACTCCGTATTGGTCAAACTAGACAACAAAAAAAAACAGGCGTGACCTGTTACTCAAAACAAACGCAAAGCAAAATATTTTCAAACTGGACAGGCATATCTTTTGCCGATACCTACATTTAATGTTAAATAAATTTTGTTAGATTTGATAGTTTGTATGTTATCTTGGCTTGAAAGTGGCGTCATGGGAAGATTAATGTTTTAAAACGGGGTGATTACTTTTCTCTGAAGCTTACTGTACCTATAATTTTTTACTTTCCTCCTAACCAAATAAAGAGGAGAGAGAGAGAGAGGAGAGAACACCTATGACTCAACCTCTTGCTTTGATAACGGAGTGGCTCTATTCTCTTTCTCGGTAATTTAAATCAATCTTCGCTTCTCATTCGCTGGTTAACAGTCCTTATCCTGAAGGCTATCACGGCGCCCCCTACCGTGATTAATCAAGAGACAATCGTGCACAATCACGCTCCGTTATACGTGCTTAAAGAGGATTCCGGTTGGATATTTCATATTTTACATTTAACTTGAAGGTCGAATGAAATCTCTTGAAATTACAAATATGTTGGTAAAGTTTTAGAACCTTCTTATTTACATACTTAGGTACTCTAACTAAGTCTTAAAGAACGTAACGTTAGGTACGTTACGTTCTTTAAGACTTAGTCAGATCAGAGTCACAGAATACTTAGACGATTTTTTATTTCTTCGCCAGGTTAGTATTTAGTTTAGTTTATTAGCTAGGTTCCGACATTGCTAATTATACTTGTGGGCGTTCAGTTTGAAACAATATGGATATTTTCACATGAGGCAATGAACACAGCAAACTTATAATTATCGAGGTAATAAAATTTACAACACACAAATAACTTTCACTTTAGCGACTTGATTGGAAATAATGATAAAAAGTTCCGATTAATTATAAGTAAAATTGATCCATTGAGTATTGTCCGGTTCAGAATGTCCATTTGCGCGTAAATATATAGGTAACTAGCGGCCCGCCCCGGCTTCGCACGGGTATTAAACAAAAATTTCAGAAATTATACACACTAAAACGATGGGTTTTACAGTTTTCATACGGATCTTTACTTTTTTTAACAGCATTGGGGTTTTTGACATTGACTCGACATTCCAAAACTGACACTGGCCGTAGAGAAAAAGCAAGCACCGTGCGCTATACAACCTCTTTTTCTATTCTGACGCGCCATAATAGAAAAAGAGGTTGAATATACAGCCCACGGTTCAATTATTGAATTTTTCATGCGGATCCCTAACTTTTTTGAAAATATTATAGCCTATGTTCATCACGGAAAATTAAGGATTCTAATGGTGAAAGAATTTTTTTACTCGGTTCAGTAGTTTCGGAGCCTATTCAATTCAAACAAACAAACAAACAAACAAACAAGCAAACAAACAATCAAATCTTTCCTCTTTAGAGTAGCTCAGTTGCAAAACTGGCTAGTTAAGTAAAACCAATAACTGAGAAAAACGCAAAAAACTCTCATTCTTTGTTTATGGTTTTTTGTGTTGCGTTATTGACTTAATCGGGTAGAATAGTATATAGGTATTGGGTTAGTAATAATAAGAGGTTGATTTTTCTTACATATTTTTATTAAAAAAGGATAGAAAAGTCTAAGTAACCACTTTTGCAAGTGAACTAGCAAACTATTCAGTATTGCACCTGTAATTAATCAACATAGCAACTTTTGCAACGTTTTAATGCTACAATCTAAAATTAAACCATCTTTCTTACAGCTTTGTAATCACATTTTCATTCAATTCTTATGCCATGTCCACATCTACGAACCGCGCCTGCAATGTAATGCTAAATTTCGTGTTGCATTGCAGGCGCGTTTCGTAGATGTGGACGCGCCATTACACACTAAATTCTTAATTCCGCAACCTCTTCCATAACAGTGTTCTCGTCATCAGTTTCTTCTTGAAGACTGGTCTCGTTGCTGGCAGCGACACTCATTGAAGATGAGGCAGTTGGTAGATCTTCTTGATTAGCATTGTTGCTGCCAGGGTTATTAATACCCAGTAGATCGGCATAGAATTTAAGGCATTGGCGGCTGTGCCATTCTGAGCCAAAATGTTTTTGTAATAAGTTCCTAATATCTCTTAATTTTGCTACATTAACTTCAACTCCAATATTTATTTTGTTTGGTGCAATGTCGGCGAATGATTTATTCTTTTTGCAAATGTTTCCATAGTTTATCGTCTCTGAAGCATAGTACGGTTCTCCTTTAACAGCAATCCGATTGGACCTGTCCTTTCGAAGAAAAAACCTTTTTGACGAGTTCATTTTAAAGTGCCAACTACCTGGTAGTTTCAATACCCCTTGAACGGCACTTTTCCAGTCAAAAAAGTCAAAGTTTTGGCCTATACGTATTACGGTCCCGAATCCAGAAAAGGTCTCAAAATATTCGTCGGGAGTCAGAATAATTTCTTTTTTCCTGATTTGCCTTTCAATGTTCCCGAATATACGGTCTGGAGGAAGAAATGAATGACCTACCATCGGGAAGAAAACCGTTACCCTTTTAATGTGACTTGGGGCCTCCATCTTCAACCAGAAACCCAACATACCCAGTACAATGCTGTTCTTATTTTGCCCACCGCAGCCATCACACATCAATCGCACATGATTAATATTTTCAGTGAAGTTCGTATTGGACAACCGATGGTAAATTGAAGATGCTATTTGGTTCGATCCTTTAAGTCCTTCAGACTCCAGCCAAGTGTATGTGAACGTGTTGCCTATAGTTTGAGAATCATGTGAAGTTCCTTGACACATGGTGAGGTTGTAGACATAAAGCTGCCTAGAATAATAGGTTGCTTGATCTGGGAGTTTTGGCACTGGCAAATTCTTTTGACAGTCAAATGAGAATGTTATTTCATTTTCCTGTTGATTTGCAAGGTTTGTGTAAAACCACTTAGCACGCAGTTTATGCACGCGCAACTGAGCCATCAGTAAACTTTTTTTCCTCAAATCAGTTTCAGTCTTTATAAGTTCCCTTAGTTCAGCACATTTCGAACAACAGTCTGTTGCTGGCGTCTTGAAGCTAAGATTGAAATCTTGCGTAAATATACGTCTAAAAAATTCATAGGTCACTCGAAGGTCAGCGTGGTCGTAATTATAGGTTTTCCAGATTTTACGGATGCTCAAATCACTGCTGAGATACTGAACCTTAGATCGTCCTCGAACGTAATGAGACTCCAATGACTTCAGATTCAGTATATACTGCTTCACATTCTCTTTGCGGTCAACGTATTTTGCAGTTCTCCGGTCTCCTCCACGATTTTCCTTTGGCATGGACATTGCAGTCGAATGTTGTCTGCAAATTCTTAGAATTCTGGCTCTTGACACACCTAATATTGTGACGAATGCTTTTTGGCAAACCTTGACCAGTTTGATCTTACGTCCTCTCGGAGTAACTTCGTATGTAGGAACGAAGTATGTTATTGTTTGCTGCTTCTTGTTCCGACGTGATTCTGGTACCCCAATGCGAGAAGGCGTTTTAGCCTCGCAATATTTTAATAAAAAGGTATCTTGCTTTATTTTGTCAGGTTCAGCATAAAACTTCCTATGAAATCTGCCTACATCTTGAGCAGTCAGTAATGAACAGCAAAATTTCCGCTTTCTATGTCCGTGGCGACAACTAGGCTTCTTGGGTAAACTTTTGGGTTTGTGTCTGTAATAGGAGAATAACCCAATAAGTTCAAATTAGAGTTTAAGTATCTACCTACTAGCACCTTCTGTAAGTACTACCTTCCTCCTGCGTCACAGGCGGACCTTTGCCCACCGCGCCACTGAGGTCGTCTAGTTAGGTAGGTACTACTTTACCTAGTTTATGAAGATTGAATTCTTGAGTATAGTACCTACCTAGTGAGAAGGTAGTTTCTACCTACTGCATCTGGTTCCTACCAGGTACTATACTCAGAAATCTCAAAATCAATCCAACTTCTTAATACCAACATTATTCGAAAGAGTAGTAACATGGTTAGTATAGAATGATAGGCAAATATTAGGAAGATACTGAAACGATCTAACGTATTGCAAAATAACAGCTATAGGTAGGTACGTACCTTTCGATTTTTGCTTTTTCTCTTTTCCAATTCGATTTGTCAGCTATTTTCTTTCTTCCTTTCCGTTCTTCCGCCAAAACAACTGCTTCTTCTCTAATCTCTTCCATTTCAACACAGGAATCTCACAAATATTAAAAACTTTCAAATAAATCGCACCAACACAGGATTTGAAATACCAGCAAGTGAAAAAAAACGGTCTTAAATGAATGGATTGATTGATTTATTTAGAACGACAACCAAACAAAAGCAAAAAGTGCGCCAATTGCAGATGTTAGAACGTAACATACCAACTTTTGCAAAAGTAATCAAAACGAGCAACTTTTGCAAGTGACATTCACGGTAAACTAGCAAGTTTTGCACGTAGACTCAGTTTTTGATGCTAATTTGTACGTAAACTAATCACTTTAGAAGGTTTATTTCAATTCGGTCATTTAGCCTTAAAGACGATCTATTGACTTCTGTCACTAACTCACATCCGGTTAAAAATTGATATAGCAACTTTTGCAACTGGGCTACTATGGACATGGGTAATATTAATAGTCAAGCGTCCCGCTCGCGCCCGCTCGCGCGACCGATGACGTGTCAAGCGGTCATGCGGCGCGGGAAACCGCTGCGCGCATTCTACGCGCTACCTCGTCTCGAAAAAACGCTTATAGCTCGACAACTGTTACAGCTACAACCAAGCAATAAATACTAACAGAATGCTATTGAAATTTAGAATCTAACAACACTATACTCTTATTACTCAATTGCAGTACAATCTAGAAATAAGGGCTGAAAATTTGCGATTTCTCTAAAAATACAGCTAACTAATTTTTTCATACGATTTCATTTGAAAACTACATTGTTCTTGCCCAAGATAATTACATGCTAAAAAAGTGTAGGATTTATCCTTTCGATTGATACCAAAATCTTAGGATAATTATTGCGCTTTCTACCAAAATAAATTTAAACAATCTAATCACTCGACCGAAAAATCGCGAGGTCAGCGAGGTCAAATGTGTACGACGGCCCAAGATAAATTCGTTTAATCATATTTAATTTTGTTTATTTTTATTGTCTTAGTGTGTTTATAAACTAATACTCACCTGATTTTCATATTATGAGGCATATTTTATTAGAATATCTAATAATTTCATACACCATTTAGCCAAAACACTTTCCAACAACACAATAACAATGGCCGTAATTCGACACCTCATTTCGGCGATTAAAATACCGCCGCATCATTCTCGCATCCTCTAGATTTTACGATAAACCTATAGTATGATTCCTGAGGATTGTTTTGATGTATAACACTAATACATTGGGATAGAAATCACTTAATACTTCCGTTTCAAACACAAAGATCTTATAATGACGTCATTGATGACGCAACGTGAAAATAAACAAAAGATTTCTTTTTTTTTTTCTTCTGTGAACTGGCCATGGTATGGCTTATTGGCTGCGTTATTGTGTACAGAACCATCTAACGTCAAGTGGGAGCAGCTTTCGTGGTGTTTACATAGGCAAAAATCAAATTTTCTAGACGAGAGTCACGTTGGCAACCGTGTGGACTTGAACGCTTGACCGGAAAAATTATTAGGCCTCCGTGGGGACCGGAACGTTTGAGTGGGTAATGCGCGCGGGATTTTTTAAAGATCACACCAGCGCCCCCAATGTTTTACTCGAAAGGATGACGTCACTCTTGTGTTGGCACGCACCTTTGAGTATTTATCTAAATACTCAAAGGTTGGCACCCAACACTTATACAGAAGCCGGGGCGCAAAGATAATAAAACCACTACGCCGCCGGGGCAGACGCTAGTTATATTATTATGAAACATAAAGAAAAATAATAATTAAACTATACCAATTAGGTATTAATTATGATAAGGTATAGGAATAAGGGCAATAACCCCCAGATGAAATAACGCCACCTATGGCGCGCATTAGGGGAGGCCTATGTCCAGCCGTGGACTGATATAGGATTTGACGAGGATTGTGACGACGAGTCTTAAAGACGACGAGGATATCGAGCGACAGCGTAGATCGCTCTGTACAGTCGGAAATATGATAATTAGAAAATTTTATAGGTCGGCAAACGATGTCAAGCTGACGCTTTTCAGGTCGTTCTGTCAGTCCTTTTACACTTGTCAACTCTGGACACACTATACCAAAAAAGCGCTTGGTGGCATCAGGGTTGCTTACAATAACATCTTCAGACAGTTTTTTGGACTAGCTTGGTGCTGCAGTGCCTCCGGGATGTTCCTTGAGGCAAGAGTAAGCTCCTTTGAGGCCATCCAAAGATCCCGTATCGCGAAATTCCTATCCAGGGTTGACAGGTGTAAAAATAGTATTATATCTAGTCTGGCGGATCGACTGATCCAGACAGACACATACAAACGATGGATGGAACTAGCCTCCTGAGTGTACAAGTAGGTACATTATGTATTCTTAATTTAGGTATATTTTTATTGTAATTGTATATGGATCATGTGTCTGAAATAAAAGCATATTATTATTATTATTATTATACCACTTCATTTAAATATTTATCTCGTTAAAAAATACATTTTTTACTATAGAAAATACAACAAAATTATTATAAAATAACTCTACAGTAAAAAATATATCAAAACGGTGGATCACCGACCGCGAAGCTAGGCTCAAGCAGTCGGTGACTAGGGCTGCAGAGAGAGGAACTTCCTGACGATACGCGCAGAGTCTAGGAGTACCGCCTTTTGGATCTGACCCTTGATCCAACTTCCTAACGAGAGTCTCTTGAGATATTGGTCGAGACTCTTCGCTATTACACCATTAACTGAAACGACTATCGGGACGATGGTCGCTGAATCAACATCCCACATGCCGACAACCTCATTAGCTAAGTCAAGATATTTGCTAAGTTTATCTTTCTCAGCTTTAACGAGGTTACCATCATGTGGTATGGTGACATCAGCGAGCACCGCCTTCCGTTCTAACCGATCTATCAATACAATATCAGGCTTATTCGCGAGAATAGTCCTGTCAGTAATGATAGATCGGTCCCAATAGAGCCTGGCACGGCTATTTTCGAGAACTGGCGCAGGTATATACTTATAGTACGGGACTTCCGGACCAGTAAGGCCGTATCGGAGAGCAAGTTGCTGGTGTATAATTTTGGCTACTTGGTTGTGTCTATGCAAGTATTGAGAATTAGCAAGATGCGAACAACCCGAAAGTATATGACGTAGGGTCTCCCCAGGGAGATGACACGCTCGACAAATATCGATTGTGCCATCTTTAATGATATACTTTCGGTAGTTGTTGGTCTTTACTACCTCATCCATAATTGCAAAGACAAAACCTTCAGTTTCCCCAAAGAGGTCACCGAAGCGTAGCCAGTTTACCGAACTTAGGAGATCTACATCAGGTCCTGTGAGGACCTTATAAAATCTCCCATGCAATTCTTTGCTCTCCCATATTGCTTTCCTGTCCTGAACGCTCATCACCATAGGTTTCCGCCAGTTCTCGTTAGACAAGGAGAGGGGGGTTAGGTTCTTATCAACTGCAACCACATCGCGATGCATCTGGTATTCGGCATGAAGGAAATGATTTCTGAGATTGCATACTTCACGGTTGTGTAGGGTTTTGGCGTTTAGAAAACCACGACCACCACATTTCCGTGGTATATACAATCTCATTACCGAAGACCGCGGGTGATGCATGCGATGAATGGTTAAGAGTTGACGAACTCTACAGTCCAAGGCATCTAGTTCAGTCTGAGTCCATCTCAGTATGCCAAAAGTATAAGTAAGTAGTGGCATAACCCAAGCGTTAAAGGCACGCACTTTGTTGCCTCCTGACAAAAGGCTATTTAACACTGTTTTAAGGCGACAAAAGAAGCGCTCCTTCACCGATTGTTTTATGTCCACGTCTACTATACCTAACCCTTCTGGCATACCAAGGTACTTGTATGTATCACCCTCCGAAAGAGATTTGAGGGACATTATCTCTGAAAGCTGTAAATTACAAGAATTTACAACCTTCCCTCGTAGTATTTGTATGACCGCACACTTATCAACACCGAATTCCATTTTAATAGCACTACTGAATATTTGCGTAATATTCAGGAGGGCCATTAACTTTGTCTTATTCGGCGAGAATAGTTTGAGGTCATCCATATACAACAAGTGAGAAATGACTTCACCACCTCTCCGGAGGGAATAGCCTATTCCTGAATCTTTCAGTAGAGTACTGAGTGGATTCAGAGCTAAGCAGAACCACAAGGGACTCAGACTGTCGCCCTGGAATATACCCCGCTCTATCCTTATCAGATCATTGGTAGTAGGCGGATCTGTTCGGCTACCTGGATGACGAAGAACTGTGGTCCACTGCCTCATACAAGAACCCAAGAATGATCTTAGAGTAGTATCTATTTTATACAACTCTAAGACCCTCTCAAGCCAAGTATGAGGTACCGAATCATAGGCCTTCTTATAGTCTATCCATGCAGCCGACAAGTTCCCTCTCCCACGTTTGACCTGTTGATTAATCGCCATGTCAATGAGGAGGAGCTCCTTAGTACCACGGGACCCAACCCTACACCCATTCTGAGAAGGTGCCAAAATATTATTCCTAACAATATGTGTGTTATTTTTTGTAGTCAGAATGGATGTAAGCAGCTTGTAGATAGTGGGTAAGCATGTTATGGGTCTGTAATTCTTTGGTTCCGTAGTACTACCAGACTTATGGAGCAGGAAAGTTATACCATTCGTCATAAAATGTGGGAGTGACCCCATCTCAATTGCTTCTTGGAATTGTGCGGCTAGAACCGAGTGTGAGCATCGAAACCATTTTAACCAAAAGTTATGCAATCCGTCTAGGCCAGGACTTTTCCAGTTTTGGGTCAAACGGACTGCATTACTTACATCTATTGTAAAGATGGTTATAGGGTCCATGGTTTCGATGTTTTCACACTCAGCATTTACCGCATTCATCCAATCCGCTTCCGTGTGCTCGACAGGTATTGACCAGATATCTTGCCAAAAATTATTTCCGGTTTCGACATCTGGTACTTGACCGTCGGACACACGTAGAGTGGGTTTCTCCCAATCGCGGTAAACTTTCCTTTGGTCACTTTGAAAGATGCGATTCTGCCAAAATCTGTCAACTCGCTTTTTATACCTTTTTATTCGGCTTGCCCAAGCATAGACTTTTTGCTTTAGGTAGTCTATGCGCTCTGTGCTACAGGCTAAATAGTCCTGAGGTTGTACTTCAGTACCCTCAAAAGCCTGGGTCACAAAGCGCATAACCCGAGGTCTATGGTTGCCCTCCCTAAAGCAAATGAGCTTAGCTATAATGGTTCTGAACCTACTGATACGCCTCTCTATTCTTTGTTGCCAAGAGGGGGTGTTGCTAGCTTGACGCGGAGCACGGGTATTGTCCGGAAACTTTACTTGCGCTATGCGGCAAGCTGCTATAGCCCCACAATAAAGAATAGAGTGCGTATCAGTAAGATCACTACTAGTCAGTAGATAGGGGGCTAGTAGTGGGTTCAAAGCCCCCACTACAGCTAAAGCACGTCTATGGGTGGGGAAGCGAGGGAGACGTGACCTAACATTCGAATTCCGATAATTTAGAATCGCATCATCCAAAATCCTCCTCATTTGCTCATTATTTTGGGTACTTACCTCAATGTTCTCGTGGTTGACCTCTTCCACAGCGTAATCAGGTTGGGATATTATATTAACTTGTTGTTGGTTTGTTATTTGTCGCTGTGGCGGCTGGCGGTGTAACACGCTGGTTACACTGTGAATGGTCCACCACGGGAGCACTGAGCACCTCACGTCGGAGCTGATCAAGTACGGTATCATCTAACATTTTTATTATTATTATTATTATAGGCTGATGTTGTTGTTGTTGTTATAGGAATAAGAAGAACAGAAACGTGTAAAATATAAATTTAATAAACGAATTCAAGTATTCGTAGCACGATTCAGGTGTATACACGTTACAACCAACGCTTATCTTCCGACAATGTTTTTTGATGACGTCACGCCAGAAAATGTATTAGATTTGATCAACAGCGCGAAGAAGTGGACCAACTACAGTTTGACGACCTCTGTCGCTCGGTGGGCAAAGGTCCGCCTGCGACACAAGAGGTTGCGGGTTCGATTCCCGCCTCGGGACAAATATTTGTGCCTACGATGTGCAGATATTTGTTCAGGGTGTTCTGGTCGTTTTCTATGTATAATAAAAAATATCTATATCTGTAATAATATTAATAATAATGTATTATGTATATCAGTTATCTAGTACCCATAACACAAGCTCTGCTTATCTTGGGGCTAGATGATTATGTGTGGATACTCAAGATCTGGGTGCTGCTGCTGGGTTCTCTAGCCAACCACCATTCTGCGTACTCTTCGCAATGCAACCAAGGCACACCGATATGTTCGCGCACTTCGCCGTGTTCGCTGCTATTTTATTTATTTATTTATTCAATATGTGTCTGTGAGTAACTCCACATATCAAATGCAAATTCAAGTTAATTTATTAATTTGTGATACACCTGTATTACAGGGATGTTGTGTAGTGCCGTGTGGTGCCGGCATAGAATTTCACCACCCCATCTCTTCCCGTGGGTGTCGTAAGAGGCGACTAAGGGAAACACAGCGGGGGGCGGGCAGCAGCGCCCTCTGCAGAACAACTCCACCGAACTGCGATCCTCAACCCGCATGCCCAGTGTGGGGATTATGGGCATTAACCCCCAAATGATAATGCCATCTATGGCGCTCATTAGGGCAGGCCTATGTCCAGCAGTGGACTGTTATAGGCTGGTGATGATGACAGGGATGTTTACAAGTAAAATTAAGTGCCATTAAGCTTACAAATGCAAATGTGTTTATACCCAGTCCATTCACATAGGAACGGCACCCTGAAAGCTGTAATATAATAATATAGTTAACTAACGGTCCGCCCAGGCTTCGTACAGTTAAATTATTAATTTTACACACACAGCCGTACACGTTGGGTTTTATTATTGAAGTAAAAAGAATGTCCAGGTTCTTTGTAGACGGGCTGAAACCTTTGAGGTGTGGCAGACGTAAGGGTTGAGTTTAATAGTTAATAAAGGGAAACAAGCATGTTTGTTCGTGGCTCTTTGTTGACTGTTATACGTAGGTAAAATGTGCTTATGTGCTATGCCTGCATTGAGGACATACATAGTATACGAAATAGTATATAACACGTAATGCTAGCTTATGTTATGATACCTTACTTAAACGATAGTTACTTCACCTTTAACAATGGTAAAAATTTTAAAAATAATAATAGTCCGTAAATATCCAATGAGAAATGGAAGATAATATATCAAAAATGAAGGGAAAAATAATTTACGGGCGATCAGAGGTGCATTAAAGTATTATATTTTTTTAATAGTAAAGGAGAACGGGCAAAAGTGTATGGAGGCTGGTCTACCTTGCAATAAAAATGAGTCATATGTCAATATAAAGGTAATTCTATGTATTTTCATATGTAGAAAGTCGCATTTCTCTAAGTATTGTCCGATCTGAGTTCTACTAAAAATTGAATCTGATAATATTTAGTGCCAAACATTGAATATCGTGGTAATTAAAAAAACATTTTGTGTAATGTAATGATTTTATTTAAGTTAGGTAAGGTAAGTAGTAATACAAATAAAAACAACATCTTCTTAAAAAATCAATACAATATGTTATTAAACATTATCATCATCATCATCATCGATGAGAATACTGTTAAGGAACAATGCAGGTTCATTGAACCCTTCATGACGGGCATAACCTACGTACCATATAATTGACAGTACATGGGCACAAGTACCTATAGTACGTCGCCCTGTCAAGCAGGTACAATAATATTGTGTAATATTGTTATTAATATTATTGATTAATATATAACAAAAATATTTCCTGGCTCGGACATGTCGAGACTGTATACGTCCACGTAATAGCCAAGCCTCTTCGTTGATATCATATTGTGCCAAGTCTTCTAGAGCGTTATCTCTATACGTCTCGATTATAATAAAGACCATTTTGTAAGTGCTCGCTACAATATGATCGAGCGAGCTTTAACTGGTAAGTTCCCAAGGCAAAATGTATGACTTGTTCTTCACTAAGCCTTGGGAAGTTTTCTATTTCATTTGCTTCGATTCGCATGAAGTCTGCTCTCCTATAATTCAATCTCTTTGCTTCCACATAATTGTGCAATATGTTTTCTCCCTTCTCGCTCTTGCTACTGCATTGTATAGGAGCCTTTATGTATGGATATAGTAATCGTGAAACCGTTATTTTATGTTCTTTAAAACAAAAAATGCTGGTGTTTGCATGGCTGTAACTCAAAACGGACAGACTTTTGGGGAAAGTTCCAATAGTATATTTTGATGTACTATTGTATGCCAATTCGAAAATGTGCTGCTCATTTTTATTGGACTGTAGACCAGGATGCCCGTTCTCCTTTTATCGACACATTTTTACAGAATCCAGTTAGGTTAAGACTTATAGGTTCAGCTTACAGATGCTGCGAAAGCAAACAAACTACTTTTAGTTAATAGAAACATTTCAAAGAAGTCAAGTCAAGATAACGTTGATGCTTAGCTGCCGTCACATTCATTTACAAAGACAATGCATTCGTGAATGCTTGTAAAATTTTAAGAAGAAGCAGACTATTGTGATCTTGACCATAGTTTTCTTTGTTATTGACATTCTATTTTATACAAAATTGTGTATAAAAATTATCGTGGAATTTGATGTATGGAATCATTTTGGAGTATTGACTTTGTATCATGTAAAAATACTGTGTTTTTTTGACTTTCGTTTACATCATTTTACTATTCGGATTTGCAATAATAAAATAAATTCTAGGGATTGTAGAAAGAATTTGTAACGGAACATACAGCACACACAATGAAATCTTGAAAATATCGCTGTTTGTAGGACACATTATACAATTACCCTCAATTACTCGTACCTTCATTGGTGGATAAACAAAATCGAAAGATGTGTTACATATTTCCAGAAGTTGAATATTGCTGTATGTGCCTCCCATTACGAGTCGGAATGTTATTCATATCCATACTATCTATTGTAAGTCTTGTTTTGTTAATTGTATGTTATTTACCTATTTTTGAAAAAATTATACGAGCCTGTAGCGTTGCAATTTGTACAGCGGACAATAGGCGCAAACGTGTGTAGCGTTCGTTCGCTTAAGATGACATGTTTATTTATTATTTTTAGTTTTATGATTCAGTATTTAAGTTTTATAATATTAATTCTATAAGAAAACTTATAATAAGTATATATATATAACCCTACGAACTACGAAGCACATACACATCTTCATCCACGAAGCGCGCCCCTTCGGTTCTACAAAGAATGGGCAGTGTGCGTCAAGACTATCCAGATAGACGAGGCCTGTGAATTGGGCTTGTAAAATAAATTTGTACCAGCAATAGAGCCAAAAAAATCTAAAAAATATATTCGCAAATCGTTCTGCTCAGCTGTATAATAGATCCCTCGAGGATAACTCTAATAATGTTGAATTTTTCAGATGACTGGCTCCTTAGCATTGTGTGTTATTGAACAGAATTCAGAACTAGCCCATACTGGTACAAAATTTGATGAAACCATGTTCAATTTATGGGGTAAGGCTTAGACTTGAACCGACAACGTGTAAACGAGTTCTTGAGTGGAGACCGTTACTCAGCAAACGTAGTGTAGGGAGTTGCCCACTCGCTGTCTACGCCGTTTATGCTGTCACTGTAAAATAAAAAGTATCTAAACTAGCGCTAACTTTGGTCACATTATTGAAGTTTTCATACGTAACCCCAACTATTTTTAAAATATGTATTGTGCCTATGTTTATCAGGGGTAGTGTAATATTCTAAGAATGTTCCATATCGGCCCAGTAGTTTCGGAGCCTATTAAATTCAAATTAACAATCAAATATTAATTCTCTAATGCCATCTATATTAAATGCTTCTAAATTAACGAATAAAAGCTCATAAGTATTTGAACTACCTACTGTGCGGAAGTGGCGCAGGCCTGTTTAGCACCAACATACAAATGTTTTCTTTTTTAGTTTATTTCACCATCAAAGATTCTGCCGAAGATAAAAAGAAAGTATCGTCTCTAACAGTCCTCGTAGTTTCTGCAATGTGCTACATGTCCCTTTTAACGATATTCTTGGGAGTGTGGCTGTTAATTTCCACGTTAGCGGTAAGTTCCTGTTCTTTGTTGCCTGTACCTTGTTCTTTGTTACCTATACTTTGTTCTTTGTTCCCTGTACCTTGTTCTTTGTTACCTATACTTTGTTCTTTGTTCCCTGTACCTTGTTCTTTATTATCTGCTCTGTAAGTGACGTTTGTATAACATAGAGAACTAATTAATCTATATTCTAGACCTACCTCTGCATAATTTCAATGCTATCTACCCAGCACTTTTGGCGTGAATATATCCACCTATTCTACCATAAAAACTTTGGAACTTATAAAAATACCAGCTGCGCCCGCGACGTTATCCACGGTCAATAGAAGAATGTGATTTTTACGTTGTTTTTTTCTTACATATGATCGTTTAGCCGATGATAACAGACAAAACAAAAAAGTTATTGCCAAAATCGTTCTAACCTTTCACGAGTGATGCCGTGACAAAGGCAAATAGTGGACTAATACGTGCTGATGATTTATTTATAATGTAATAGTGTGATGATCGGGCCGTGGGGTGCCAGCATAGAATTTCACCACTCCCACTCTTCCAGTGGATGTCGTAAGAGGCGACTAAGGGAAACACACCGGGGGGCGGGCAGCAGCGCCCTCTGCAGAACAACTCCACAGAACTGCGATCCCCAACCCGCACGCCCAGCGTGGGGATTATGGGCAATAACTATCAGATGAAATAAAGCCACCTATAGCGCGCATTAGGGGAGGCCTGTGTCCAGCAGTGGTCTGATATAGGCTAATGTTGTAGTGTGATGAATGTGATGATAATGATTTATTTCTTAGGACCAGGAAGGCCTGGTGCAGGTGTACGTAGTGGCGATGGTATTCGTCATTATCTTCGGCTTCTTGCTAGCCGCAGCTGTAGCGTACGGGTGTTTCGTGGAATATGGCGATAAAGGGAATAGTGCCTGCCTCGTGCAGAATTTGGATTGGTTAACAGGTTCCGCCTGCCTCCTGTTCTATATTATTTATCTGTTTGGTGAGCTTTACTTTATTTTTATGTTTTCTTTCTTAGGGATGACAAACACTCTATAAAAAAAATTCACTAGCAGTCCGCCCCGGCTTCGCACATCACCAGCCTATAACAGTCCACTGCTGGACATAGGCCTCCCCTAATGAGGGGTTAATGCCCATAATCCCCACGCTGGGCATGCGGGTTGGGGATCGCAGTTCGGTGGAGTTGTTCGGCAGAGGGCGCTGCTGCCCGCCCCCCGGTGTGTTTCCCTTAGTCGCCTCTTACGACACCCACGGGAAGAAATGGGGTGGTGAAATTCTATGCCGGCACCACACGGCAATTCTATGCCGGCACCACACGGCAACTACCGGCTTCGCACGGTAGTAAACAAAAATTTCATTTCAGAAATTATACACTCTAACACGTTGGGTTTCACAGTTTTCATACGGATCACTTTTTTACGAACTTTTTAGCAGCATTGGGCTTTTTGACATTGACTTTTATATTTTTTCCAGTATGGGGCTACTTTGTCATAGTGGCGAACAGCTATATTATGAATGGAGACGGTTAGAATGTAATTATACGTGGAGACGCCAAATCGTAAAATAAACTTCATAAAAACCTACGAGTCTGACTAAGGGAGAGCGGCGGTTTCTCTGAGTTTGGCGGTTTCTTTGAGTTTTTTATTGGTTCCCTCTTTTCAATTTTATTTTGAGTAAGTAATTATTTTTGATGAATTCGCAAAATAAAATCCTGTGATATCAACGAATTTTTAGGATTCTGTACCTAAAGGTTGAGACGGGGACCTATTCAACTTTTATGAATCTTCTCCAATTACTTAAAAATACCTGTTTCCGAAACAAACCCTTAAAAAAATTCGAGAACCTCTAAAATACATAGCGTACGGCAGTTTTTCAGAAACATTCCAAACGTCTGTCTTTCAAACGAGAGCTTCCACATGGATAAACTTATTTATTTTGCGAAAAAATCATTCAAAGCTTTGCCATGTTTATTTTGAGAGATTGCCGCTTGAAAGGCCCTGCAAGCTATTGTTCAAAGCAATAAAAGGTAAACCTAGATTATACAGCGAAATATTCATTTAAAAGTTTACGATCCTCAAGCGAGGGAATATTGGGCTATATTATGGTCATGACCAGTTATGACCTTCGGAGCTGAGACGTGGACACTCACAATAGGGTTGGTCCACCAGTTCAAAGTCGCTCAGCGAGCTATAGAAAGAGCTATGCTAGGAGTTTCTCTGAAGAATAGGATTCGTAACGAATACATCCGACAGAGAACTAAAGTTATCTACAGCTGAAGTATAAGTGGGCCGGCCATATTTCGCGAAGAACTGGCAACCTCTTGGTTAAACGTGCTCTTGAGTGGGGACTGCGGCTTGGCAAACGTAGTGTACGCCGTCCGGTTAGGTGGAATGACGATCTGCGAAAGATTACCGGTAGACGCTGGATGCGACAAGCTGTTATAAATCATATTAAAAACAACTCCAACTTAGCAGGCGGAAATTGCAGTTTTCGAGGTTTGTTTACATTACATCATAGAGCAACGCGGTCCTCCGGCGGAGGTCCGCCGGCCGGGGGCCCGCGTTGCTCTATGCATTACATAGATTAGATTAATAAATATGCTTCAGTCAAAGAAAAAAAAACATCTCGCTTCGCAAAAAGTATTTTAACTTCAGAATATAATAGAATAGTTGTTGAACATTCACTAACGGTCCGCCCCAGCTTCGCACGGCTATGTAACAAACATGTAAAAAATTATACATTTATACGTACGTTGTGTTAAATAAAATTTTCGAACATGGACGAGGAAAATAAAAAGAAAGAAAATAATTTTATTTTTAACTTCAATCGATAAAATCACAATTTTTTTTAGCTAGGTACTACTTACAGCCTAATTATTATGGTGACACTGAAGAAATGTAACCTATACGTTAATGATACATTAATGATTGAAATTAAAAACTGAGAGCCGGCTCAGCATAAAGCTACGTGCACTGTGAATACACATAACGCTGTTCTTCCGCCGGTTCCCACAATCAGTAGCAGATAGCAGAACAACATATATAAACACAAATATAATAAAAAGAAGTAAAGCTATGTAAGTACTAATTCTAATTATAGATGACGTTGTGTGGAGTGTCCAGCATTAAAAAAAAAAATTGAGTTTCTATCAATTGATTGTATGGAAAGGTCTTAAGAATTAAGTACAGATCGGGAATTAAACATAATTAAAGATATTAAAAAATATGAAAATAAAAATAGGTACGTACGTAAAAGCATTCAATAAAATACATAATAAAATGCGGTGTCACATACTAGGTGGGTGATTTCTTCCGTCCAAGTGGCTAAAGTAAGCTGGGATCTGTCTGTATTGTTTTGACCAAGTGTTTATTATTCTCTTGCGTCATTTTGGTATTGACATTATTTATATTTTATTTACAGTTTTAATCTATTGATACAAACGTTAAGGCACATTATTTTATTATGGTTCTTTATGAATAGATCTAAGAGTTTCGGAAGGAAATTGTAGTGACTTATTATTTCACAGTTTTGCCCACGAAATACAAATTAGGTGATAAACGAACTTTGAAAATGTGTAAGGATCTGTTACCAGAAGTAGAAGAATGCTGTTTGTGTATCCCATTACGAGTGGGGATGATATTCATATCGATATTAGCGATGGTTAGTCTTTGTTTGTATTTACCTGTTATTGACACAGTTATCCTAGGCAACTGTTTAGGATAACTGTAAAAACTAACTGTAAACTGCACTGTAAATCATCATTGCCATGTGTAACCATGCCATGAGTGCCATTGTTTGTACAACTTGCTACTAACTTGCTACAGCGCAATTTCATAACCCCGACACATAGAAAGAAAGTAGCAAAGATACCCGTGCAAGTCTTAGGCGGACGACAATTTTATCATAAAACGGTTATTAATTGGCATACCACCTTTAATATAAGCCAATATCTTCAGACAAACATGTGATAAGCTGCTAAGCTATCTCTGTTCCACCCAAACATAATCAACTATATCTTCTCCCTCACGCAATGGTAGACACAATATTTAGATAGAGGTGTACCTATCTGAAGTGTTGGGCATTAAAGAGGCTGGGTATGGCTGGTATATTTGTACAGTTTTCGGTAACTTCTAAATCTTGTTTGAAAATATTCTTATGTTCATCAACGACAATAAACTAGATATTTTTTTAGATGTCCAAGAGTCCTGTAAGGTCTAAAGGAAATAAAGCACTTTGATTTTGATTTGATTGAAAATTACCAGAACACAAGCAACCGCAGATCGTGCAAATATTTGTCCACCCATCTCTAATCATCATCATCATCATCACCAGCCTATAATAGTCCATTGCTTGGACATAGGCCTCTCCTAATGAGCGCGATAGATGGCATCATTATTTGGGGGTTATTGCCCATAATCCCCACGCTGGGCATGCGGGTTGGGGATCGCAGCTCGGTGTAGTTGTTCTGCAGAAGGCGCTGCTGCCCGCCCCCGCTGTGTTTCCCTTAGTCGCCTCTTACGATACCCACGGGAAGAGTTGGGGTGGTGAAATTCTATGCCGGCACCACACGGCGGCCATCTCTAATAGATTTTTCTTCAACGTACTGAATTGCACCTGTTACAGTTCTATTAAAAAGGGCGAGTTTTTTCAGGGCTACCAAGGGGAAGTCTGAAACCAGTAGAGCTATTAAAAAGTCATGTAAGGAGTTAAGTGCTCGATTAAAAACTCGCTTTGCTTTCAGATGTCTGGTTCAATAGCATTGAGTTTGATTGAAAAGAATTCAGATTTGATGCATTACGCAATTCCATTCCCTACTTCTGTTATAACTGGAAACTATACAGCAAGACCTATTACCCTGTTTTATGTGGTTAAAGGTGAGTTTTTCTGATTTTTTGTGATAACTAGATAAGATAATAATGCTTCATTCTCAAAAACTTATACTAAAGCAATATAAAACCAGAAAATGTTGAAGAATTATCGCTTATCGCTTAAAGCGATTTCTTCTAGGCACAATAACTAATAACTGATAAGGCTTAACTGTGTCTGCGGAAAATTCTCCGAGAACAATTCTTCGAGATCAAATCGCCAAAAATTCTTGTCAGCTATAGTTTGAAATAGTATTCTTTCATTCGTGTATAATCTTCGATAAACAACTCTTTAAAGAATTGTGATTTCGGCGAATTGTTCTCGGCGAATTTTCCAGATGGTTATAGATACAGACAGATTAAATATAGTAAATGCTCTGGACATCTGGATTTTGATTGTTTCGCTTGTGTTCACCTCCCATACTACTTCTTGAATTTTCTTAATTTCAGTTCTCCTCCTTTTCTACAATCTGGAATTATTGCACATTTTAGGACTTTTACTTGCAAACTATGTCAGAACTTTTGTAATAAGTTTAGGTTACGATAAGACTGACATACTTTGCAAGTAAAAGTCCTTAAAAATAAATAAGATAAAAAAAGAATGAAGACTTTTTCTGTGTGACCATGGTGCAGTCCAATCAGTCAGATTGCCATAAGCCTAAGCCCAGTGTTTTCATCTACCCTCAATAGACTTTTTATTTTACTATAAAAACTATCATAGTTTGATGAATTCATTATGAACGGGCGCGACGTGAGCCGCACTCACCCTGATGAAGTCCCTCGTTAAGGGATGAAACGTTGGTGTTCATAAAACATATAATAGGTTCGTAGTTAGCCCGCTTACATTCATAATAAAGACTTTTTATTCTAGAATTCTCCGTCCATGATAACCGGTCTACTGACCCTGCGACAAGGGAGCGTACAGCCTTGAACAAAACGCGTGTGTTACTCATGATACTTGCCGTGATCAGCTACTTATCAATTCTTTGGATAATTTTGGGAGTGGTGCTGTTAATATCTTCGTTAATGGTGAGTCCCATGTTCTACTAGCAGCTTTTGATAAGTGGTTTGATGCGAATAGACTAAAATTGAATATAAATAAGACGAATTGTGTTTTATTTAGAACAACTGCTCATATTAATGAATCTTTAGATATTATTACGAGTAATGGAGAGGTCTTGGATTTGAGAAAAAATGTTAAATTCTTGGGTATACACATTGATCAACTTCTAAACTGGAAGGTAGAGTTAGAAGCTCTTGAAAGCACAATAAGCTCCGCTTGTTACGCTCTTAGAAGTCTGAGAGGCGTACTAAGTATTGAACAACTAAAAGTTATTTACTATGCTCTTGTGGAGCCTAAGCTAAGATATAGCATAAAATTTTGGGGGAACAGTTATGACTATAATTTAAAGCTTTTGTTCTGCAGAAAAGGGCAATTAGGACAATAGTACGGATTCCTCCGTGGGAGTCTTGCCGAGATAGTTTTAAGTCTCTAAAAATTTTGACAATACCAAGCCTCTATATACTAGTAGTTCTTGTGGATGTTGTCAAGCATCCTTGTAAATATAAATCGACTGAACAAAGGGCATTGCGGATAAGTAGTAGAAGAAAAAATCTTGTCACCCCTTTTCAGCCTCGGTTAAATGTTGTAAAGCATGGCTCTCGGTACCAAGCTGCTAAGTTATTTAACGCCCTACCAGTTGACTTAAAAAACATTGATAGTCCGAATATTTTTAAATCAAAATTGAAAAAGTTTTTGTTGGAAAAGTGCTTGTACTCATTAGACGATTTTAATTTTTGACTCTATAAGCAGCCGCTAATTTTCTTAGCATTAATTAGATTTTAAGAGACAATTTTAATTTGTTTTTTGTTTTATATATAAGTACCTATATTATATGCATTCAAATACAATTGTATATATATATTGTATTGTATATATATTGTTCATTAATAAATAAATCAGTCAATCAATCTATATTTTTAAAAATATAAGTCATTTATTTGCAAAAAATGTGTAAAAAGGTGACAAATCGTTATTTTAAACGACTTTTAAAAAGGAGGAAGTACAATTTGGCAAAAAAAAAACACATAAGTAGATGTTTTTTTTTTTACCGCCAATTTCTTTTGTAAATTGTTGGCAAAAAAAAAAGTTTGGTTGCAAAAATGATATCCGAGGTATTTGTCTCAAATTTTTCACAAAAAACACAGTGTATAATGAAAAAATTTTGCAGTCATATTTAGTTATTTTTCAAAACAATCAATGTATTTATTCCTTGTTTCCTAAACCTTGTCCTAGTTGTAAAGGACAAGAAATATTTCTTGCCCACTGTCCCATTGCATGTGCCGCCATTGCTACTTGATGGTCAAGACACCATTATGTTAACAATAATCACATCTACATTCTAACAGCCTACTTATGTGTAGGGGGAGGTCCCCGAGGAGCTGTCCGGGCTTAGGGGACTTCCCCCTATTATCAAAGAAAATTACAATTAAATAACCAAATTTAAAGTATTAACAATTGAGCTAACTGCAGACTATTACAAACAAACAACCGGTAGCTCAACTTATCCATATCAATACTAATCGGAAGCGTCATCAAGATGCTGGCTGCATTGCCTCGCTGTATGCCAATGCTGTTGCGCTGCGCCAGATATTTAGGGTTTCATTTTCTAATATTAGTAACTAACAACCCGCTCCGGCTTCGCACGGGTACAGTGCTGTTACAAAAACTTTCCTCTTGAATCATTCTATCAATGAAAAAAAACCACATCAAAATCCGTTGCGTAGTTTTATAGATCTAAGCATGTTTAGACAGATTATATTTATATTCATGTACTATATTTTATTATTTTGTTATTATGTTTTACGGATAAATGATGTGAAATAAATGAATTAATAATAGGGACAAATAGACAGACAGCGGGAAGCGACTGTTTCATACTATGTAGTGATGATAAAAAGCTGGTTTATTTTCAGGGTGAACAATGCCTTATCTACGTGTTCATAGTGGGAATGTTTTTACTCGTTATCTCCGGATTCTTTTTGACCATAGCCGCCAGCTATGAATGTCTAGCGTCTCCGAAAAATGATGTCTCTCAGTGCATACAGGAGGATTATCCATGCATCGTGCGGAGCATGGACTGGCTTACGGGATCCGGATGCATCGTGTTTTTTGTTGCGTACCTGTTTAGTAAGTATATATCCTTCTGGCCGTGTGGTGCCGGCATAGAATTTCACCACCCCAACTCTTCCCGTGGGTGTCGTAAGAGGCGACTAAGGGAAACACAGCGGGGGGCGGGCAGCAGCACCTTCTGCAGAACAACTACACCGAACTGTATCCCCAACCCGCATGCCCAGCGTGGGGATTATGGGCAATAACCCCCCAAATAATGATGCCATCTATGGCGCCTTTGTCCAGCAGTGGACTATGATAGGCTGGTGATGATATCCTTCTTTATTTTCTTTTTGGCGAGCAAAATTCATTTACACTTATATTAGAAGGAGGAATGATTTTATTGTTTGTTTGAATTGAATAGGCTACGAAACTACTAGAACGATTTGAAAAATTATTTCACCATTAGAATCCTAAATTTTTCGTGCTGAACATAGGCTAACATTTTTAAATAAAATTGGGTTCCGCATAAAAAAATATTTTATTGTTAAAGACACCTGCGAAGTCGGGTCGGACCGCTAGTTGACGTTTAAACTGTACGATCTGCAAATATTTGTTCATGGTGTTCTGGTCGTTTTCTATGTATATTGAAAAAGAACTATATATATACTTGTATATTGTATATCTAGTATCCATAACACAAGCTCTGCTTAGCTTGGGCTAGATAATGCTGTATGATTTGTCCAGCATTATTTATTTATATTTGTTTATTACTAATGTATGTAGTGTACTTCTTGTTTTATAACTATCTTCATTTATCTAGCTGTTAAATCGTAGGATTTAATTTTGTTTTTAATTTCCATTCCAACGCTGTATGCCTTGGAGTATTGTTGCACTGGACGAAACGTCACGGAAAACTTTTTTTTTCATACTAGGTTCTTCGAGTATGTTTTTAAAATGGAAATTTTTAATGGTGGCTTCGCACGGGTAGGGCCTGGCACGCCGATCCCTTCTCAATATAACCTATATAATAATAATAAACAAAGAAATCTTTCCTCATAATATGATAATATTAGTACCTATAGTTAAGTAACCTATGTATTACTCCAGGCCAAGACTACACTAGTCCTTCTGTCCGGGATTGCCACAAGTATTTTACTGCATTTCCGGCTTCGGCTAGTCACAGCCAAAAAATCCAGGCTCAGTCGCGGTTTCAGTTTTTCCCGAAAATGGAAAAATCTTCAGTTGCGACGAACCTTCTTGAATTGCCATATTTTGATAGTATTTTTGATTATTTTAGTCTTAGTTTCGTAAAAATCAATAATAATGGTGGATGATTACTAATGCATACGTAGGCAAGTACCAAATAGAGCAAGTATGGTTGATTGTTCTTTAATCTAGACATGTAATAAAATTGTGTAAAAACACAAATATCCACGATTAATTTAAGGTCAAAGCTTGAAGCTTTAACCTTAAATTAATAGGTTCAGTCTCTGGTAAAATAATAATGCAGCTTAGAGAAGAAATTAATATATATCTATGCTTGTTGGCATATAGTTATTGCCTATTGAGTATTCTAATATGATTTTAAAAATGTCTCTCAATTAGATTCTACTTAGTATATTTTCGAACCATGATCAAACGAGATCTACGGATACGTAACAAGGTGGAGGAATTCGATGTAAAATGTTTACAAATGAGTTATTTTCATCACGCATAATTGAGAAAGAGCTAGAGTTTATCCTGCATAAGAATCAGATAAAAACATCTAGCCATTCCTTTGTTGACTAGGTAATGTGACTCAATCACGTCACTTTCGTGGGAGTTTCGCGTCCAGTCACTGAATAGTGCAAGAGCGAGCCCGTCCGTGTAATTTAATTAAGTCAGTTTGCAAATTAATTGGCTGCTCTTGGTCTATACTAGCATTTGCAAGCGAGGCGGAATGAGTTAAGCTCTTTGAAAATACCTACACCCAACAGTCTGGACTAAGACCTAATACTTATGCTAATTAAGAAATAGATTAAAATTCTAATATATTTACGGTTTTAGAAATTTATTTCTCAAAAGAATATACATTCACTTATAGAGAAATACAGTAATCTTAACTTAACATGCATCTCTATTTAAAACGAGCGATCCGCCCCAGCTTCGCGGGTTCCTAACTCTTTTGAAAATTTTCTATAATGTTCATCACGGAAAATTTTGGATTGTAATGGTGAAATAATTTTTTGAATCGGTCCAGTAGTTTCGGAGCCTATTCAATTCAAACAAACGACAATTCGACAACCTTTGTGGCCCGGTGGGCGAAGGTCCGCCTGCGACGCAGCAGGTTGCGGGTTCGATTCCCGCCTCGGGACAAATATTTTTACGATCTATGAATAATATTAATATGAGGCCTATGTCCAGCAGTGGACTGTTATAGGCTGGTGAAAAAAAAATAATATTTGTTTTTTTTTTATTTCAGCGTGGATCTACTTCATAATAGTGGCGCACAGTTATGCTTTGAACGGAGACACGTAGGTAATTTTTCTACGGAAAGACGATATCGTCGAAGCAAACTTTATTATGGGCCTTAGAACAACGGCGGTGATTTCTCTAAGCGGTGAACATGTTTTGGATCTGTTTTTAGAACTTATTTTGAGATCTTTGGTGAATTTTGTAAATAAAATTAGTTTTTGTCATTATTTTTTTATATCCAAAGAAGAAATTTGGTCCGAAAATGTTTTGAAGCAGTAGCTTTAACTCAGTAGAGTAGGTATAACCTGGGTATATGAAGAAAAGGATTGAGAGTGGTGTCATTTCATCGTCATCTCAAATGATCAGAGCAATAGAGCATAAGAGATGGCGTCATTGTCCCTTAAAATAATGAAATTAATAAAGTGCTGAACTGTTTTTTAATTTTAGAGAAAAAAATCAATTGGGAATTTAAGGTTGAGTTTTTGATCATTTCATTTGTAATGGCGAAAGAATTTTCGAATTGTCGGAGGAATCGAGAATCGTACATAAAAAAAACATCAGTTAAAATACGCGTGTGAGCCCGCGGCCAAAAGATAGTCATATGTATTTGTCGTTACTTTTATAAATCTTTTCCAAGGACAAATTATTACCTGTTTCCGAAACAACACTCAAGAGATATGAGAATATCTGAAATTCGTAACTTCGGCAGGTTTTCCTTAACATTTCATATGTCTTTGTCATTCAAACGAAAGTATTTACGTGGATAACTTTATATTGCGAAATAATCTCTCACAGCTTTGCAATGTTTATTTTATGAGATTTTGCTTGAAAGGTCAAGCGAATGTTCGAAGCGCAATACATAAAAAACATAGTTACGAATTGAGAACCTCCACCTTATTTTTGGAGTTGGTTTAAAAGAGATTTTTTAATGGAATGTTCACGTAAACATTGACGGTCCTTGACGAGTACTTATTAGATAAAACTGGTTTCTAAAACCGCATGGTCAAAAGTCTTTGAATAATTTTAGCCCCAATTAAGGCCGACTCCTATATTATTTTTATTTTGGGAAAAGTAAATTTTAAAATACTTATTCGTCGAGGAGATTAATTTTTATAAAAAAATATACATTTTTACACATTTACACGTTCGGTTTGAAGTTTTCAAACGGATCTCTTGCGCAAGAGCAATTGTTTAAAAACTACTTTATATTTTTTTGTAATCGGCTTTTACTAAAATACTTTAGAATCTAGGGTTTCACGAACAAAGCTTAGATAGTTTGATCTACCCAATAGTATTTTTCTAGGTTCCAATAAATTATATCATTTGACTAATTTGAAAAATAATTCTGGTAGGTAATCCTAGATAAATACAATTTTAATACAAATAATATCAGATCATGGTGAAAATATGCTCAAGTAATAATTCATTTTGGTATTACGTTTATGAAGCTTAGAGCTTTTACGCTAACGTACATTTTTACCCGATGTAAGCGCTTTATCATACCTTTTTTTACTACTATTTTCTTTTTACTGAGCGGTTCTAAAGCGAGGTATACTGCCCGCTCGCTGCGCAATAGCCCACTCGAGAGCGCAGCGAGGTCGCAATATGATTGTGATGACGCTCTAAGTGTAGAACACGTGTGCGGGTTTAGCTTCAACTAGTAAAATAACAACTGACAGGCTGCAGTTTCTTCGTCGTTTCTTTACTTTTGTCTACAAAGCGATAGAAAACAAAAAAGTCTATTTTCGTGTCCGTTTTAATTTTAAGAATTACCATTTATAATCTTGTAATTATATTATTGTAAATAGACTAAAGTCCCTAAACGTAGGCTTATTGGTTTTAAAATAAAATATATGTACATACACCTCCATAAATATGGAGTTTATTGGAGATTCAGAATTTTTTATTTAGATATTTTCATTTTAATGGTACTCCTTTAACGTAGGTAGGTTACGGAAATTATGCCCTTAGGTATTGCATACGATAATAGAACTTCGCTCAAGTTGAATTTGCATTTAAAGTGCATTTCGTATGAGATGTCATATATTTTTATTTGACGACCACTGTGGCGCGGTGGGCGAAGGTCCGCCTGCGATGCAGGAGGTTGCGGGTTCGATTCCCGCCTCCGGACAAATATTTGTACGATCTGCAGATATTTGTTCAGGGGTTCTGGTCGTTTTCTATGTATAATAAAAATATCTATATATTTAATAATATTGTATTACGTATATCAGTCAGCTAGTACCCATAACACAAGCTCTGCTTAGCTTGGGGCTAGATGATGCTGTGTGGATTGTCTGGCATTATATATTATTATTTATTTATTTTACCCACGAGGCGGTTTTGTTTTTCAAGCATTGCGGCGCTGTGGGCAAAGGTCCTCTTTTGACGCAGGAGGGCAACCTCCTGCGTCAAAAGAGGGTTTGATTCCCGCCACGGAACAAATTTATGTACAATCTGCCCGGGTTTTCTGATTATTTTCTATATATCAATACCTCTATCTATAAAAAATATCTTTATGCAATATACTGTATTAAGTATATCAGTCATCTAGTATTAACACAAAGCTGTTGATTATCCAGCATTATATAAAAACTGCAATTTGTATCTCATCGTGACATACACGTCGTTAAAGGTGCAAAAAAGAGGAGGGTTTTTATGTAATATAAGTATATATTTTCCAAGTTATTTATTTTAGGATTAAGAACAACTTAAGGCCTCTGCAGGGGAGGCCTATGTCCAGCAGTGGACTATTATAGGCTGGTGATGATGATGATGATGAAGGCCTCTGCTGAAACAGTCCATTTTTCTGTACAAAATAATAAAACTTTTAGTAAACTTCTATATTGGGAAAACGTATAAACTTTTTCGGAAAAGAGATTATGGCTCGAGCAGAAGATAATAATGGGATTAGATATGAAATTCTAGTAATGAATGTGAAATCTTTCAACTAGAAATCGATACGTACTCTGATTTTAGACTTGTAGTCCTATGATCGCAATTTTAAGGGCTTTGCCGATAGAAACCACCGTATTTTTATTTTATTGCATATTTTCTTTATCACAAATACTAGAAATATAAAAAATTCTTAGAACTCAATGTATTGTACAACACAGCAAGCGTGTACGCTTATATGGGAAATAAAAAAAACTCAGCAACATTAACCACGTTTATATGGAAAATAATAAATAAAAAGACATAAAGCATGGATTACATAAAAAATAATAACAAAATTAAAAAAACATTATCGTGTCCAAAACTGTTACCATTTTTAGATAATTATATTATATTTATAAGGGCTCAAAAATTCTAATTTAGAATTCTTAGTCATATTTAAATGCATATAATTTTTTTCTGTTTTTGCGATATTAAAAGCCGAAGGCAAAACTTTAATTTAGCATAATTCGAAAACCCCTAGACGATGAGTGTACATACTTTTATTAAACGATCGTATATTTTGAACAGCTGCATCGATTTTAACATACCAATATAATCAACAAATAACAAAATCCATTTTGTTCATATGTTGTAAGCTATGATGCCACAGATGTCAGTCCTCAAATCCCTTCTTTTTTTCTGGGTTTTAAAAACTGGCTTCTTATTTTTCAGTTTCAGTTTCAATTCTATGTCCAATTGCCACGTTATTAAAACCCGTAGCAGGGGATGCTTAGCGTTATACAACTCTAAACTTTTGGGGTTTTTGCGGATTGTGATGTAAATGCGTGTTTCAGGGGTCCTAATGCGGAAAGTAATCTCTTGTTTCGGATTCTGCGCTGCATATTATATTTTGGGTCGGGAAAAACAGCTTTTTGTAACGATATCTTAACAAATTTCGAGTATATTAAGTACTAGAGGCCTGCCCGGAATTCTCACGAGTATTTAACAAAAAATATATTTTACATACTACACATACACGTTGCATTATGTTATTAAAGTTTTCAGACTCTCCTATGTTCATCAGGTAGGATTCTAATGACGAAGGAATTTTTCAAATGCGTCCAGCAGTTTTGGAGCCTATCCAATTCAAACTAACGATCAAATATTTCCTGTTTAAACATTAGTTTATTATTAAAGGTACTAGGTACTACTATGTACTTATCTATACTAATATTATAAAGAGGAAAGATTTGATTGTTTGTTTGTATGTTTGTTTGTTTGAATTGAATAGGCTCCGAAACTAATGAAACGATTTTAAAAATTCTTTCATCATTAGAATCCTAAATTTTCCGTGATGAACATAGGCTATATAATATTTTCAAAAAAGTTAGGGATCATGAAAATTTCAATAATTAAACCGTGCGGCTATATATTCAACCTCTTTTTCTATGATGGCTCCGCTGCTTGCTTTTTCTTTACGGCCAGTGTCAGTTATGGAGTGTCAGTCAATGTCAAAAACCACAATGCTGCTAAAAAGAGTAAGGGATCAGTATAAAAACTGTGAAACCCATCGTGTTAGTGTGTATAATTTCTGAAATTTGTGTCTAATACCCGTGCGAAGCTGGGGCGGACCCCTAGTTATAGGTATATTCTGTGATTTAGGGTAAAGTCTAGTGGGATAGTCTCAGTGAAACGTGCCTGACTGCGAAAAATCCTAATAACTGAAAGTAGTATGTTTAATATTATAGGGCAAAAATCCTTTATTAACAACGAAAATTACAATGATCTAACTATTATAAATGTATTGATTGATTCCAAAACACTCGAATACTTTTCTAGGTTTCTTCGTTAGCCTAGAAAAGTATTCGAGTACTAACCTAACCTAACCTAACCTAACCTAACCTAACCTAACCTAACCTAACCATCAAAACATGGTTATGATTCGCAGAGTTCGAATATTTTGAAGATGAGGCACGAGGCACGTATTATTTTTTTGGAAAAAATGTCTGCCGACTGTACTAAAAAAAGTGTCGCGAACCCACAACATCCACGTCACAGGTTAGAGAGACTAACATCCGCTGCGCCACTGAGGTCGTCAGGAAAAGATCGATTAACTGAAAATAAGTACTTAACATTCGAAACGAATCCTAAAGGCTTAAAGAATGTAAATGCTTAAAAATTTGAATAAGTTTTTTGAAAATAAATATACAAAAAAAAGTATCAAAAAAAAGCCACTTACCGAACGGTGCAGCTTATTTAGAAAATTCCTCATCATCATCATCATCAGCCTATGTTAGTCCACTGTTGGACATAGGCCTCCCCTAATGAGCGCCATAGCGCCCTGTCTTCGGCTTGTCGCATCCAGCATCTGCCAGCAGTCTTTCGCAGATCGTCATCCCACCTGGTCGGAGGGCGTCCTACACTACGTTTACCGAGTCGCGGTCTCCACTCAAGAACACGTTTACCCCAGCGGTTATCGGTTCTTCGCGAAATATGGCCGGCCCACTGCCACTTCAGTTGGCTAATTCTCTGAGCTATGTCGATGACTTTAGTTCTCTGTCGGATGTATTCGTTACGAATCCTATCCTTCAGAGAAACTCCGAGCATAGCTCTTTCCATAGCGCGCTGAGCGACTTTGAACTGGTGGACCAACCCTATCGTGAGTGTCCACGTCTCAGCTCCGTAGGTCATGACTGGTAGGACGCACTGATTAAAAACTTTCGTTTTCAAACATTGCGGTATGGATGACGAGAAGACTCGACGTAGTTTTCCGAACGCTGCCCAGCCTAGCTGGATCCTCCTCTTGGCTTCCTTCTCGAAATTGTTTTTACCCAACTGCAAAATCTGCCCGAGGTAAGTGTACTCAGAAACAATTTCGAGAAGGTGGCCATGTACGATCACCGGTCTTGGATCAATGTGGGCATTGATCATGACTTTGGTTTTATCCAAATTCATGCCAAGACCGATACATCGGGAGGCTGAAGCTAGACTGTCCAGTATCCGGTTCAGCTCCTCTAGCGACTCCGCCATTAAGACTATGTCATCAGCGAATCGCAGGTGTGAGATGTAGTCGCCGTTTATGTTGATGCCCTTGTCTTTCCAGTCCAGCGTCTTAAACATATCTTCCAACGCGCTCGTGAACAGTTTCGGGGATATGACATCCCCCTGCCTCACTCCTCTGCGCAGTTGGATCGGTTTAGTCTGCTGGTCCTGTACTCGGACACTCATCGTAGCGGCTTCGTAGAGACATCTCAGCACCTCGATATAACGATAGTCTACTTGGCATCGCTGTAAGGATTGTAGAACAGCCCAGGTTTCAACGGAGTCAAAGGCCTTCTCATAGTCCACAAAAGCCAGACACAGGGGCTGATTATACTCTTCGGACTTCTGTATAATCTGCCTCACTGTGTGAATGTGGTCTATGGTACCATATCCTCCGCGAAACCCAGCCTGCTCCGGTGGCTGAAACTCGTCGAGTCTCCTGGCGAGACGGTTCGATATAACTCGTGAGAAAAGCTTATAGACGTGACTTAGGAGCGAGATGGGTCTATAATTTTTAAGAAGGGTTTTATCTCCCTTCTTAAAAAAGAGCACCACCAAACTCCCACTCCACGCCTTTGGAGTTCTCCCACTGTGAAGGACGGCGTTGAAGAGGCTCTGTAACTCCTGTATAACAGGGTATCCTCCAGCTTTCAAAAGCTCTGATGTTATTCCGTCCTCACCGGGGGCTTTTCCATTTTTAAGCTGCCTCAGAGCTAACACGATCTCGTCTTGACTGATGTCTGGCAGTTCGTCGGTATAGTGGCGTATCAAGGTGGCTCTAGAATCGTGGTCGTCTCGTTGGGAACGGGGAGCATGTGCAGCGTATAAACGGCCATAAAAGTCCTCTATCTCGGCCGATATCTCCGGCTTCGACAAAACGGTCCTTCCGTCGTGCGTTGAAAGCTTCGTCAGGTGGCTCCTTCCAAGCTGCTGAGTGAATACTTTGGACCCTCGGTTTCGCTCTATCGCCTCTTCAATGAGGCGTGTATTAGAGCTCCGAAGGTCGCGTCGTACCATCTTCGCAATTCGCTTGTTCAGGTCTGACCTCTCTGACGAAGTCGCTTGGGTGGTTTCCCGTCTTTTTGTCATCAGCCCAAGAGTCTCATCCGAGAGTTTGGACTTCTTACCAGTACGCTGCTTTTTGCAAAACTTGATGCCCTCGTCCCTCAGCGTTTCTACCAGATTGTGTAGGGTCTCGTCAGCGTCATCAGTGGGTTCCAAGGCAGCGAATCTATCCCCGAGAAGCTGCTGAAACTTCTCGGTGCCCGCCATGATTTGGATTGGGTTCGGTCGGAGCGTGGACTTCACCAGACGGTTTCTTTCAAGCTTCAAATTTATATTCAGAGAGCCTCGAAGGAGTCGGTGATCAGATCCGGTATTGAACCTGTTGATCACTGAGACATCTCTGAATATATGCTTGCTATCCGTCATGATGAAGTCGATCTCATTTTTAGTCACAGAATCGGGACTCCGCCATGTCCACTTCCTTTGGGGCTGTTTCTTAAAGAAAGAGTTCATTAAGAACAGCCCCTCTTTCTCAAGGAAGTTGACGAGCATTTGTCCCCTGTGATTTCGAACACCAAAACCATGCGGGCCTATTCGGGATTCGTTGCCAGTCTGGGTTCCCACCTTGCCGTTAAAGTCCCCCATAACAACGTTGAAGTGAGCCTTGGTGGTGTGATGTAAGGCTTTGGATATGTCTTCGTACATATCCTCCACTTCATCATCCGAGTGTGTCGAGGTCGGTGCGTAAACCTGAATGACCTTCAATCTGTAGCGCTTAGACAGCCGAAGGATCAGGTACGCTACCCTGGTCGACACACTGGAGATTTCTTCGACGTTGTTAGAGAGGGCCTTATTGACGAGGAAACCTACGCCACCCTGGGATGTTTTATCACCCTCACGAAAGTAGAGAAGATGGCCCGAGTCTAGGGTTACGGTGTCCTCCCCCTCTCTACGGACTTCACATAACCCTAGAACATGCCATTTAATGTTCTCTAACTCCACTTCCAACTGCGCTAGATGGTGATCAAGCCTCAGAGTGCGTCCGTTAAACGTTGCCAGGGTCAGTGTGTGTGGGGTGTGGTAGCCTAATGTAGCCCGGTGATTCCTAGCACCCCCTGCCCCGCCGTTACCGTGGCCGCTACCATGGCCAGGAATAGCGAGGCGGCCGGGAACTGGGGGCCATTTTGTGGCGGTTCTTGTCATTTGGGGGTATTGCCCATAATCCCCACGCTGGGCATGCGGGTTGGGGATCGCAGTTTAGTGGAGTAGTTCTGCAGAGGGCGCTGCTGCCCGCCCCCCGGTGTGTTTCCCTTAGTCGCCTCTTACGACACCCACGGGATGAGTTGGGGTGGTGAAATTCTTTATTATGCCGTCACCACACGGCACTCTTTATTATGCCGTCACCACACGGCACTGAAAATTCCTACTTGCAAATATATAGATAAATGTCCTATTAAATAATTCGCTACCTTAAGCTACCGAGCTCATAATAATAACCTTAAATCTCAAGGAAATGAGACCAACAATATCGTTATCAGCAAAATATGCTGTTATGGTGGAACGTTTTCTATTGTTCTCTTCAGTGTGCATTGGACGTTGTTCTAGTTTCTACCCTCAGTTTCGATATAAAGGATATAAAGTTACATATTATGCTATAGTCTGGGAGCGGAACCCAATGTCTGCAATATTTCAACCTAATCCAAAAGAAGTAGAATTGCAGTCCGTCATCATGTTTGTGATAATCACAAACATACGTCATTGAAAACTTTAAAATAAGTAAAAAAAATAACTTTCGTCTTTATTTGATTGATTTCTTACTCTTGCTATGGCTCAGAGACTTGAAGTGTGTTTTGGAGTTCATTCATTATAATATTATGAATACTAAACTCGCACAACAACACACTTAATTATTCCTAAAACTGTAATTTATTTTTTATTTGTGCACGTGTTCACAAAATTCAAATACAATAATAATCTATTTGCCATTCAGATTATGCCACATGACTTAATGTTCTAATTATTACAATTGCAATATGCATCTTATAAATGTTGTCACTTTAGAATTTGAGAGAATTATTGCCTGTGATTCCCGCACTAGGTCTGTTTTGCAACAGACTGAGTCTACGGTCATGGCAAAATAAATTATTTTATTGATTTATTTTATTCATTAGAATACCGGTCAAAGGAGGCTGTCTGTCATGTTTGATATAAGGGCTTTAATAAAAATGATTTATGTAGTGAATGTCCGTACTATTTGTATGGATGCATTCCACCTCAGCTCCGTAAGAAACGCCATTAATAAGACGTTGCTTCGCCGGAAGCCTTCAGGCTTTCATTTCCGCTGACGTCAGCTTCCGTCTACGCCGTAGACCCTCTACGATATGTGCTACGGGTCTACGTAGTTTGCTACGTGTTTGTAATACCTACTTATTTATTATGATTGTGTTTTAAATACCGCTGTTATTTGCTTTATTGAGTTGTTTCTATGGCAACGGGTTAAGAGTTTCATACGGGATCTGATCTGATGTGATAAATTAGCCTGTGTTAATCATGGTCTAACAATCCACTGCTGGGTTAGCTACGAACCTATTTTCGTAGCTAACCCGCTTACAATCATAATGAATTCGTCAAACTACGATAGTTTAGATAGAAAAATGAACTGAATTTGTTGGGATGGTTTTTACGCCTTATACTCAACAACAACAACATCAGCCTAATAGTCCACTGCTGGACGTAGGACTCCCCTAACCGAGCGCCATAGATGGCATGCTATCATTTGGGGGTTATTGCTCATAATCCCCACGCTGGGCATGCGGGTTGGCGATGGCAGTTCGGTGAAGTTGTTCTGCAGACGTCTATCTTACGGCCCGTTCACACATGTCTCCGTTTTACTGTTCCGTTTTATCGTGTATGTTTTTTTTTCGTCGATGGAGTATGTGGTTGTATGAGCGACTTCACACATGGCACAGTATTCTGTATACAGTAAAAAATATCGTTCCGTAAAAAAATGACATACCGTTTTGTCATCGAATACTGGACGACGGAATAGTAAAAATATACGGATACGTAGAATTTTAACGGACTGTGTGCGTGGCGGGCGGTGTGTGCGGGGTGTAGGAGGGGGAGTGATGCGACAGGTTTTGTCTATATATCTGGTATACTGCGAGTATCCGTTCACACATCGCATCCAGTAATGACGGATCCGTTGAACGTTATACGGTGCCTATGTGTGAACAGAGCATAAATTTATGACGTACCCGTTAAAAACGTACCAGTAAAACGTACTCCCATGTGTGATCGGGCCGTTATACTTACCTATACTCATTTTCTCATTCCTAAACATAGCCCTGTTACCTGAACTAGGTGACGGTTTTACTAAATTCCATCAAAGCTAATGAGATCCTTAGTACGACATACATCTTGAGTTGCGCTTGGATTCCTAAGACACTGCTTTGAGCCTTCCTTGCATAATCTATATCTATAACTTGCTGTTTTCTAAAACTTATACAAGAAGAAGAAGAAAATATTACCGTATTCTGATCTTATATTAGTATTCTTTCGGCCAAGTACGAGCTTCCATATCAGAGTGAAGGCGGAGGTCGGCATTTCTCATTATCAGCTCAAAACAAGGGCGTGCGGCGAATAACTGATCGATCCACTACGGTACATAAAGGTACTGTTCGGCGTTATAGAGCGTAATGTAACGGGTTACACAGAGAGCGTTTGTGCAGTACCTACAGGGAAATTTATTTCCCTGTAGGTACTGCACAAAAACCGATTTATAAATAAATAATACTGGACAATTCACACAGCATTCTAGCCCCAACAAGTATTTGTACGATCTGCAAATATTTTGTTCTGGTCTGGTGTACTCATTATAGGTTATTATGTACCTATTTCAGTTATCTATTACCCATAACAAATTATGCGCTCATGTCTGGCTATCGTCAAGCATGTACAAAAGGAATTCGATTAATGTCTATTTGAAAAAGTACATGTAAGATTAAGTAAATAAGTAAGATTTATAAAAAATAAATTTTGGTCAGTTAGATTTGCTGTTATCGAGCAAAAAATTATCTAGTGTAGGTAAATCGGACAATTGACTTTGACATAGGTTATTTTATATTGACGTTGAAGTTAAAAATACTGTCGTCGGTCGGCCCCATACGAGAAAGCTAGAAAATTGAATGTATTTTAAGTACTATATTGGCAACCGAAATAGAGGTTATGCTCAGTCACCGCGAATGGTATTCAATGGAAATGGGATATTTTAGCGTAATTGCAGCTGGTAGGTACCCTTCTGGTTTTACGTGAAATGTGCGTGTATGCGTGTGTTGTTTACGTATACTTACTTCTAAGTGATAAGGCCGCCCTGTGCCATCGGCACCCTTCGGTAGGTTTGTCTTAAAATGTCTACGATATTGATAGTTATTTCTATTCTATTGGAAATAACACAAAGTTACTCTAGTTTAATGGTGCAATATTAATAGAATAGAAAAATATACTCTAGCAACAAATATAAACGGTCTACTTCTAAAGAACTTTTATCAACCGATCTACCATCATTCCACATGGAGTGGAACTTCACTTCCCACACAGATGTTCATTAGGGTTCCGTATAAAATAAGTTATGTTTTTTTCTCTCAGTTAAAATAAATCTTAACATAAATATAAAGGTTCTCGGTACGATCAAAATGCTTTATTTCCTTTATACCTTACAGGATACGTCACAAAATACAAATTACACTAGTAATACTGGGAAGTAAAGTGATCAGATCACTTTAATAAACTGTATTTATTTATTTATTAATAAGGTAATGCCAACTATACACACAATAAAACCTTAATAATTAATTTTTATAAGCAATGAGACCGCTTATTGTACGTTTCATTTTAATTTAGATGTATATTTAATATAAATTTCACGTCAAACGAACTAAATGTAATTTTAGTCTCTGAACAGGTTTGAATAACTTCAATGTTTCCCCTATAGGTGGAGCTAACGGCGCTTTAGTCCGTAGAGAGTCCCAAAGATTTTCGACTAGTCGGGTACTTGATTTCGTGGTGTAGTGGTCAGCAAAAAATTATGCCTGCCAATGGCGACGGCAACTAATTCAATCCAGCGATAACCTTGCAACTAAATGCAATATCGAGACGCTGTTTAACTACCCTCATTTGTAAACGTAGCGCGATGTAAATTGTGTTTTATTCCTTAGGGTAGCAAGATGCATTTTCGTATTAGACTCTCTGGTTGGACCGTGTTATAAACAAGAAGCTTTTCTTTGCAGATTTTTTTAGTTGAATACATCCGACAGAGAACTAAAGTCATCGACATAGCTCAGAGAATTAGCAAACTGAAGTGGCAGTGGGCTGGCCATATTTCGCGAAGAACCGATAGCCGCTGGGATAAACGTGTTCTTGAGTGGAGTCCGCGACTCGGTAAACGTAGTGTAGGACGCCTTCCTGCCAGGTGGGATGACGATCTGCGAAAGACTGCTGGCAGATGCTGGATGCGACAAGCCGAAGACAGGGCGCTATGGCTCATTAGGGGAGGCCTATGCCCAACCGTGGACTAACATAGGCTGATGATGATGCTGATGATTTTTATTTTGTTTTTACAGGCTTACTTAAGCGCTATCCACACATTTCCGGGTCAGTTCCGGGTCAGGGCTATCCGTGTTCCGAGTTGTGTGAACAAGTTCATAAAATTTCCTGACCCCTGACACGGAGCTGTGTGAACAAGTTCATACAATTTGTACGTAACCGATTTTTTCCCCGTCCCTGACGGAACACGGCCGGGACGAGTTCCCGGAAATGTGTGGATAGCGCTTTAGAGTTACTTAGTCACATAGTCACTGCACTAGCCGTTGCGATTTTATATTTAGTATGATTAAAATTTAGGTTTTGTAGAGTCAAAAATCTTTGTTACTTTTATAACTTAGAGAATCTTATTACCACATCACCTTCCACATTATTATGTCATCATCATGTTCAGCCTATATCAGTCCACTACTGGACATAGGCCTCCCCTATGAGCGCCATAATGGCTTTGTTTATCATTTGGGGGTTGGGGATCACAGTTCGGTGGAGTTGTTATGCAGAGAGCGCTGATGCCTACCCCCCGGTGTGTCTCCCTCAGTCGCCTCTTTCGACACCCACGGGAAGTGTTGGAGTTGTGAAATTCTATGCCAGCACTACACGGCCAACATATTATGTGGAAGGTTACAAATAATACGTGGAACACATAATAGTAGTAAGTAGGGTTACAAATAATATCTTTGAAAAGTATGTAAATTTGAAACATCACTTCAGCTTGAGGTTACAGTATCCAAAATAAGTAGAGACATCGCATTCAACATTAAAACCTGACTAGAATTAAATTAAAATTAAATTTTTAATTAAATTGAATTTATTGGTAAAAATTTGTTCAGACTTTAATACATTTTTTACAGAGATAGAACACTATTTAGCAACGCTTTTAAGTTAGTAGACCATTATGAATGACGTATGATACGAAGGGACGTTTATAAATAAGACGGTTTAAGTTCTAGCAAATGAGTTTAGTAATAAAAGCTTTAAAGTAGGTTTTAAAGTGCTAAAGCTGAGTGTCCGGACACAGATAATTAAGTGTGTATAGATTTTAAGTAAGTATGCACACAATCTAGTCAACTTAAAATCTCAATACACTCACTAATTCATATAACTAAAATAGTTTAAATTATTATTTTATTTGATGGAGACTTTGTCGTTTAGCAACCACGCCGTAGGTTTAAATTATAAAGGGCCCTCATTTCACTGTTAGGTAATTTTTTGTTATAATCTTGCATTTTTGTTAATTATGTTTTGTTTTAATTATGAACTTTTATGATTTAGCTGATAAATTGTATGTTTTATGTTTTCTGTGTCAAAAAAAATGCGTACTTACTACATACTCTTTTTTAGGGTTTAGACATCGGTTTCAAAACCCTTATGAGATCTAACGATCTATAAAGCTACGCGTTTACTGGGTCGGGAACGGCGCGTACGGAGCGTAAGAAATTGTTGCTTTGTTTCTTACACTATTCTTATAAAAATGGTATTTTTTTTATTTTAGTTATATTTTTGTATTCTTGTATTCCTAGTCCCCTAGAGCTGGTGAGTATCTGACGCAGCGCATCAGGATCGACATACAGCGAGGCAATGCAGCCAACGTCTTGGGGACACTTCCGACTGGCATTGATATGGATCAGTTGAGCACTTCAATTTCGAGAAAGTAGTCAAAAGGCTCTTTGGTATTTTGATACCTACCGGCGCCTTGTAGGTACGCTGCGTACGCTCCGTTAAGACCGAGTGGGCGCGTAGCTTTAGATAAGTTAGCAGACATCCCCGAAGGAACCCTAAAACAATAACACTCACAAAACCAAAAGTTCTTATTTCACTGTTTGCACAATTCATCGAAGTTACTCAAACTTAAACTATTGTTTAAGTCCCTGTATGTCTTGCCCTGTATGTCCTTGTGTAAGTTCCCAGTATGCTTGTGATAGCGGGTTCACGCGCATTTTTCCTGAATAAAAAGTATTCTAGGTACCTAGATTCTGTTATTCCAGGCTTAGAACTACCAAGTACCGATGCGGCATGTTGGGCGAAGGTTTGCCAGCAACGTAGGGGATGTCTGGGATGGGGATGTGTGTGTGGCTTCGATTCCCCGGAAAAAATATTTGTATAATCTGCAAATATTTTTCCATGTGTTATGGTCGTTTTCTATGTATAATAAAAATATCGTTAGAATATTGTATGAACATTATCAGTCATCAAGATCCCCTATATACTCTCTCTATTCTCAGCGTGATTGTTTGTGATGTCCCCTTTTTTGTAAAATTGTTGTACAAAATAAAGTATTTTCTATTTAAACCTATAGAGGTAGGTATTATTATGCATACATAAACTTAGTTTTTATTTTCATGCTTAGCTCCTACACTATTCATATAAGTTACGGGAGTTTGAACTTTATTTCATGGGACATACAACATATATTATATATTATGTTACGTATAGTTTACTTTTACTTTTAGTTTGCCCGCCCTCAACTCCCGCCCGCCCTAGGCTAGCCGTAACTGAATCTGAGTATATCGATAAGTAAACTCAATAACATGCCTTCGGGAGAACTTGAAGTAAACCTGGCCTTAGGGCTTTCAAAGTTTGTTTACCTACTTACTTTACCTTCTATGATCACTTACGTATGTGGGTATCGAACTTATGTCTGTTGTATCGGAAAAGAAAACACGCTACGTCTTTTACAGGGCACCTTCCGTTTACAATAAACTGCCCAAATCATCATCATCATCACCAGCCTATAATAGTCCACTGCTGGACATAGGCCTCCCCTAATGAGCGCTTTTGCATTATTATTTGATTGCATTATCATTTGGGGGTTAATGCCCGTAATCCCCACGCTGGGCATGCGGGTTGGGGATCGCAGTTCGGTGGAGTTGTTCTGCAGAGGGCGCTGCTGCCCGCCCCCCGGTGTGTTTCCCTTAGTCGCCTCTTACGACACCCACGGGAAGAGATGGGGTGGTGAAATTCTATGCCGGCACCACACGGCCTAAATCGATATGTTGATACAGCGACCATCGTTTTGATAGTCGGTTCGGCTAACGGCGTTACCGAAGAGACAAACTGAACATCTCAAGAGACTCTCGCTTGGAATTTGGCTAAGGCCAGATCCAAAAGGCCGACTCGGCGCGTATTGTCAGTAAGTTCCTCTCTCTCTGCAACCCTAGTCACCGGCCGCTTGAGCCTAGCTTCGCGGCCGGTGATCCACAGTTTTGTTTGATTTTATATTGTTTACTATAGAAAATTACAATTAAAATTAGAACTAATATTTACAATTGTTTGCAACAGTCTGCAGTTAGTTGAACTGATCCATATCAATACCTACCCCTAGCGTCCCTAAGATTTCAGCTTCCTGTATCTGTATCGCGTCGCTGTAGGTAATGATGATGCGCTGCGCCTATAGAATAGTTTATAAATATTAATATACTCTAGTTTCTATTGTAATAAAAACATTTTATACTGAGATCTTAAATGAAGTGTACCTATAATAATACAAGTTTCAAAGTTTTCACAGGATCTAGGGAAAAACCAATAAAGGCCAGTGGATAAAAATGTATAGTTTATAATAATAATACACTCTATTTTCTATTGTAATAAATACTTTTTATAATAGGATCTTAAATGAAGTGTGTAATAATTTAATAATACAAGTTTCAAAGTTTTCACAGGATCTAGGTAAAAAACCAGTCATAAAAATGACCTTTCCAAAACATTGCCAGATAAAAGTGATAGCTCAGCGCCATTATCTTTTGCTCCATTACCTTTCCCTTCAAATTCAAACCCCGGGTTTCGCGGCTAATGAAGTAAATAATCTTCGATAACTCCGGATGCGACGGGTAACTGAAGATCGTGAAGATTGGAATGTTTGAATGGTCTGTAAATATTTATTGCAGGTCTCGCGTTTCGATCTCACATTTTCTACTTTAGACTAGAGGCTAAATAAAACTTTTTAAACTTTCACGATTTGTTGACATATTAAAAAATATTGATCGGGTATTTATCGCGTACCTTTTGTTTTTATTTTCCCCTACGTTTCCATCGCGTTGCAGCGATCGTGGTCACGGGGCGACTGGATGTTCTGAACATCCAGTCGCCCCGTGGGCGTAAGGGAAAATAAAAACAAAAGGTACGCGATAAATACCCGATAAATATTCTTTAATAGAGACTAAATTCTGCATAAGGTACACCGGCATAACACTCTAAGTAATTGAAGGTGGGTATCTCATTCTTCTGGACACCTCTTGAGGATAATACTGAAAATCAGTGTACGCTGAGCTCTTTAAGTAAATCTATACGCTAAGTTATGCCTTTATGCTGTGCTGCAGCACACACAACTTTGAACCTATACTTACCATAATTAGCTAGTATATGTTTTTAAATAATAAAAAAATAGGTAAATAAACGCGATAAATACCCGTTAAAATAGTACTAATAATTATTTACCCATAACTACGTTAGTAACTATAAAGTTATTCTGTGCCAAGCCCACACAAGCTCTGCTTATATTGATTCGTTATTTATTTATTTATTATATCAATAACAGTGAAGCGATTTGTACCTCTACTATTATGGTACTGTCGCAGAATCGCCGCGTAAAAATGTTCAGAAGTTTACCTACTACCTACCAAACAACACAGGACCTTATAGAATTCTAAATTCTCTAAGCACAGGACATACGGTGCGAGTATACCTCGCTCAGTAGGTACTTTCATTCACACCCCGACTGCAACGTTTAATTAAAGTAAACAGTTGAATTACAAAACGTCTAGTCTAGTGCAATCAAGTAAGAGCGTTAAATCAACTGTAGCAGTTTTATGAGCAAACTCAAGTAAGTAGTTTTGAATTTATTTCTCCCCGAAGAGTTTTTAAGCATAACTGGGTATGCTGCTTGGAGTGTTGGTTTAGGAGTTTTGGAATTGGCCATGAAGAGACTTCTAAGGTTTTTGTAACGTTCTTTCTAAGTTTTTGTATGTTAGTAAGCACCATCTGTACAATTATTAGGTTCTTCCATAAGTGGCTACCCATAGCAACTTACCTTCTTAATTATGACATGGATATTCATCTCTCTGCAGTACCTAGATACATGATATAATTTATTTATTCATTTTCAGATAAAACATAATTTTTCGCGATGCCTAACCCAGTACTAAGACAAACCTAAGATAGCCAATCTTAGATTTGTCTTAGTACTGGGTTCTCACGTAGATATTTTCATTTCGGGAAAACTTCCGTTGAGCGTCGCGACGAGACGACGACGCGGCGCTGCATCGCACGGGTATTAAATTTTTCATGCGGATCCCTAACTTTTTTGAAATTTTAGGATTCTAATTATAATTGTTCAAATCGGTCCAGTAGTTTCACAGCCTATTTAATTCAAACAAACAATCAAATATTTTCTTTTTATAATATTAGTATCCGTAGGTTGTTAAACTTGTAGGTTAACTGTTAGGTTGTTTAACTTCTTCTATAGGTTGTTAACTCCATATAATATGACCTACAGATAAAAGTCATATTACATGCTGGTAGGAACCTACTATACCTAGTACGTACTATACCTACATGCATAACACAAGTTTTAATAAAATGGGGCTAGATGATGCTATGTGATTACCATAATAATTTATTTATTATTAAAAGAACCTACCTAGGTAGTGTTCTAAGATAAAATGGGATCATCTTCACATACAAACGTTTGAACAATAAACTAGAGCTGAAAGCATAAGCCCATTACAGCCATAAACGCCTCATTATGCCGTTATTACACTACGGGACACCGGTGCCTTTTGTTTTAGGACCATTTCGCTCTCAAAACTTTAAGGCTCTGAGTACACTTTAGCGAAATTAGCCCTAAGGGTGCGGGGGGATAAAACGGGATATATATGTAATACCTAAGCTCCTACAGGGTGGCTTTTGAGACGTCTCAGTTTTGGATTTAGCTATACCACTGCTCACAGCTAAGTTTTTCCAGAAAAAAAGTACCTAGTTAGCCTTTTTTGTTCTAGGTTTTGAAAAACATGCAAACTGTAAGCTCGATAAAATTTCTATGTATCTATATACCTACCGGTTTAATGAATGGACACGGAAAACCCTCAAAAACTTAAAAATAAATACACAATGCTAAAGTAGTGAACTTTTCACAATATACCCCGCCAAAACTAAAGAGACGTTTCGCCTAAAATTTTGCATAGGTACGATATTCCGGACTAGGATAACCGATTTATTTATTAGGCGTGGGAAGCCGTGTGCAAAACCTAATACCATATAGGTATAAACTTAGTTAAGTAGGTAGGAACCTAAGTTTATGTCTGTGAGGAGGCTGTGAGTGAATCGATTCAAGGAATATTAGTTTTTCATAGAAATTTTTCCACCTTTTTACCCCGTCTAGTTGCGCTCTTATCCGGCTATTACATTCATAGTTAGTTTTCCGCGTACGTGGGAACGTTATTTTCGTGGTACTCCAAATCCTTTTCCTACCATATACCATTCCTTATCCCACGCACATAATACCGCTGCGAGTGAGTGAGACGCGTATACACTCGCCTCAACAGCGCCACTGAAAACTGAAAAGACAAGATGGCTGTGTCAAAGGGAATAAAACCACTATCACAGTACACATATGACCAGTATCGAAACTAAGCCTTGTTGATGAAATAAATACCTACGCTCCATTATAGCAATAGGGTTGTAACTTTACGGCGCGCGCAGACACTGCAGCGCAGGTGGCGCGTGGGCAACGCTCATGAGCGGCAGCAAACCGTACCGTGTTTCAATACGGAAATGCGTGTGATTCCTACCTAGTAAATAAAAAACTTTTCTTAATATGTTTATTCTTAATTATTACAAATGATTCACATAAAAATACTTGCGTCTACTACGACACGTCGGAATTCTTTATTGCCTATAGGAATTTTTGTATAAAATATTCTCATTCTACCTATCGACTTTAAACAACATTTAAACCGCCTTCATTCTGGATTTTCAAATAAATTCAAGAATTCATTATGATCAATTACACGGACTCATTATTCGATAACAATAATAATAATAGTACATTTTTCTTATATTAATCAGCAGGAAGTTTTAAAATACGAAAGCTCCGGTTTCGATGAAACTGAGTTCACACAGCTGTATACAACGCAATATTAACGAGCATTTTTCAAAAAAATAAATTACGCATGACCGCTCGTCGCGACGCGACAACCGCTACTGACAGCACTGCGAAAACCCCTTAGAGCTCTCGTAGATGCGCATGCTTGTGTGAGTGAGCCGTTTCGAGCGTTTGTAGGTAGTTTCCACACTGTCTATATGTACACTGTGCCACTATGGTGTGTATTCGTTAACGCTTCAAACAGCCAACGAAAGACAAAGCAGTATGGCCTGAATAGCTTTAGCCTAATAATTAGGCTACCTAAGCCCTTAGGTATGTACGTAAGGGCAAATGATTTGCCCTTACCTAGACAAAGGTAAAATTAACAAAAGAGATACAATATTAATGAGAGCTCGATGTCACTAAAATATAGTCATAAACAGTCTGCAGTTAGCTAAATTGTAAAATACTAGTTCTAATTAATTTATTTATTTTAATTAATCGTACTGTCCTTACCAAACTAAAAATATGACTTTAGAAATTAATGTTTATGATTTTAGGTGACTAAAAGAAAAACTCGAAATATTTAGAATCCTTACTTTGGTACCGACATGTTTAATTCTCCCGATATTTGTGAGATGTTTCTTCCCAAATCTCTTAGAACAACAATTTGGGAATGTTTACCTATGTTGCGATAAATTTGCAAAAGAACTCATGGTTATTCTCGATATCGACAAGAAATTATTAATTATGCACTATATATATCTATAACAAAAGTTATGTTGAACAGACGTTGACTGCAGTCTCTTTATTGGTCTAACTTGACCACAAATACAAGAAGGCGTGACCTTACTCAAAACCAACGCAAAGTTTTGCTTTGCGTGATTTCAAACTGGATGGATAGGCAGATCCTTTGCTGACAGTACATTTGAGTCCAATTCCTAACCTAACCAAACATCCCAGTAGTTCAATCAGCATCCAGTAATTGGACTAATGATACAAAGTTACCAGTAATTGGCAATTGAACTAATGAGACAAAACCCAGTCAATGGAAATACCTACTGGGTCGCAGAATTTGTAAATCATACGCCTATATTTTCCAAATACTTGTTCATCATTACATTACCCATCTACTCGGAAATCATGGCATGGCAGTCTTTCAACTTTCTAATTAAATACCTAACACCATGGCCGTAGGGAGGGGAGGGGGGTTTGGGGGTTCAAACCCCCCCCGAAATGTTGAGGAACCCCTAAAAATCTAACTTGAATAGGTAAAATTTTCTCGGATACGTACTCGTACGTGGAAAGTGCGGCTTACTTTAAATAGCTATTCTCTCTTAAAAACACAAAAATTTTTTCGTCTCATTTCGTCTCCGACTAGCAACAGCGCGCTCTGAGTCGTCGGTGGCGGACGGGGCGCGCTCGCGCACCATGCCATGCGATTCCTTTTGTGTATCTACATAAATTGTACTGTATGTAAGCACTTAAATATTTCTTTAAATTATTATCTTTTGAAAACTCAAACTATTTTACAAAATTCGTCTCTACACTTTAAATGAGCTGGGTGCACGCATCGCATTCATTTACTGCCGATTCCAGCTAGGCAGGCAGATCACGACATTACTTTTAATTTTATAAATCAATAGATCTATTTTGTTGTCGTTCCGTAATTGAATTGCTTTCTCCGTTTACTGTCATGTAGTTTATAACATACTTTTCTAAACTATATATATATATAACGGCCGAAAAGGTCACAAAAAATTTCGCGGCTCGCTCCGCTCGCCGTTAATTCGGAATTATTCTGGGCTTTTTGCATTTTCGCAAGGTACCTTGCGAAAATGCCACAATTTCTCAAAAATTTTCAGCGGCTGCAAACACAACAAAATATCGGGGGTCACTCCACTCGCTGTTATAATTTTGGCTCTAAAACTTTCAGGATTCGCTAATCATAATCTTTTGTCACTCTTGATTCTATTGTATAGATCATCCGAAAGGTCGCACAAAAAATTGCGGCTCGCTTCGCTCGCCGTTCGTTCTGTAGCCTTTTGGTCATTTTTATCAGCCTGCCGAAAATATGTAAAAAAATTGCGGCTCGCTTCGCTCGCCGTTCATTCTGTAGCCTTTCGGTCAGTTTCATCAGCCTGCCGAAAATATGTAAAAAATTTGGCGGCTCGCCGATCATTCTATAGCCATTTAGTCATTTTTATCAGCCTGCCGAAAATATGTAAAAAAATTGGCGGCTGGCTTCGCTTGCCATTCTCATATAATAATGTGAATTGTTATACCAACCCTTAACTAATACTACTAACTTCTTGTCACCCGAAAATGACACTCAAAGTTATTTTTTTTTTTATTTCTCACATTTTTTTCTTTGTTGCTGGCATACCAATCTCCAATCTCCAAAATGATCACCGCAGTTTTTAAAATATTTGGGGCTAGCTGTCACATCTATTGTCACACTTTTGCCTACTTTTTTACAAAACATCGGAAAAATCTGAAAAAATTCGCGGCTCGCTCCGCTCGCCGTTACCCATGGTTATTATTTTTATATCGATTTTTTTTTGGAAAGTGCTTGGTTGAAAACCACTCCGGGTACTAGCATAAGTAGCATAAGTAATATATATAATATATATAATATATATAAAGATGTTGCATGTTGTCTCGGGCGGGTCTAAGGCTCGACCCCCCCCCGAATAGTATTTCTGGCTACGGCCCTGCCTAACACTATTCGGCGTGATAATCAGGGATGCGATCAGTTTCTGCGTGATAATCACGGAATTGGCTCCAAACGAGGTGGTAAAAGACATTTTAAACGCGAGTTAAATATATATTTCGGTAGCTATTATGATATATCGCACAAAACTCAGAGTTCTATAAATTGCCCAACTTCAAATGATTTTACAACCCCTTTTGTTGCCCGTCCACTCTCACATCCACTGCTGGACAATTTCCAGGCGCTCGAATTGATAAATAAATAGTATGGCACACTAACCACAGGGATTCCGTTGTTCTATAAATTGCGAACCTATTTTCGTAGGTAGCTCTTAGTCTATTAACGAGTGTATGTGTTTCGATGTTTTACTTGCGATGAAATTTGACTTTTTACTAAGTAGGTAGGCATTACATTAAACCGATGGAGACCCTGCGTACAATATAACAATGTTTTCAGGATGATGTTGGGGCTGCCTCGCTACTTTAGTGCGTCAGGGATGTTTGCGGAATACCAAGTAGATGGTTTTTCAGCTATTCGCCGCAAAAAGACGGCCTCCCTGATGCGCAGAGTCCGGGATAGCACGAACAGCATCCTGAAAACTATTGCTGATAGTCTCCTCTCCTATGTGGATATGTTTTGTACGTACATAGGGTAGGTAATAGGTGTAGTGTGATGTTTTCGTTGTGTTTTGTGTGTCATTCTTACTAACCTTAATTTTAAGTACCTATTTTCTATGTTATTTTTTACTAACAAAATATGGATCCTGGTTATTCGAAATAAAATATTTTTATTTATTACAACGAATGTGTCGTATAGTTAACGATATGTTGTAGTGGTAAATATGCTCCATTTAAATCAGCGGAATATAAACGCACTAACAAGAAGGTAAAGAATAAAGCCGGTAAAACAAAATCCAAATCATTGTACCTACAGAGGGAATGCCGCGGATTCAAGCCTCCAAAATCTGAAACTTATGTTTTATTATTTTATTTCTAAGATACGAGTACAAATAAAAACGGGATAGCCACGATGCCACAGATACTACTAAGTCTTACGACACCCAACCACTTTTGCGTCGGGGGGGTTGTTATAAAACCTAGCAATTTATTCGGTTCCTAAAGATATATGTAAGTAGGTAAGGATCCAATTTGAGGAGCGTTGGCCGACTATTGCGGACTTGTCCATCTAAGTAAACAAATTTGGTACCAAAGTGTTTTTAATAAGCCAACAACGACGTCGTTACAAAAAAATCATGCATAAAAAAGCTAAAAGATGTCTATCCTATGGTTTTCGCTTCTCCTATAATAACTGTTTCTTCTATAAAAATTGCTGATGTCGTTAAAACTGCAAATGAATAATACCTAATTTGAAAATAAATATTACCAGCCTTTCCTATTTATTTATAAGAACGGCACAATCACCAATTACACGAATTTATTATAGTTACCAAGAAAAAATTAGACATCAGTACAGTACGGATAAAACAAACATTATTATTAACTATTAGGTACTTTATTACCACGCAAATGTGTAGAGCATTTGCTCCCCTTGGAGTCGAGACCCTAGGTCCGTGGGGTACCGAGGCTCTCGGGGTTTTTATAAAAATATCTGAGCGTCTGGTCGAAGCGACGTGTGAACCGAGAGCTGGTTTCTCACATCTGACACAGCCCATCAGCATTGCCATACAGCAAGGCAATGCAGCCAGCATCTTGGGAACGGCTGGTTGTTTTATAAAAATTGTCCTACTCGTTATAAATGTTTAATGTATGTAACTAATTACTTCTAATGTAATGTAATGCCGCTAGCATCTTAGGTGCTCTTCAAACTGGTAATGAATGGTATGGATCAGTTGAGCTACTTGTAGTTTGTTTGCAACATTCTGCATTATCAACATTAGCTCTATTATTTCAACTGTAAATACTAGTTCTTATTTGGTTTGTAATATTTATTTTAATAAGTCTTCCTTACTAATACTTAACATAAAATAAAACATATAAAGTATAATTATATAAATTTTATTAGTTTAATTTAAACATACAAAGATTTGGACCCATACAACATTATAAAACGTGAACTTAACCTAATGGCACAACTAATACAATAAAAGGTGCTCATACTGTGAACTTTGGACGGATAAACTTACTATAAATTATCCAGACCCCTGCGCTTAATTATTGCAATTATTTGTATGGCATTTGGTACAGTGCCTCTACCGTGCGGAAATGGAACAACGCAGGTGTGAAAAAGACCACAACACATACATTAATGTTTTTTATTTTACATTTGCGTAAAAATAATTTGCAAATGTAAAAAAATAGCATAGAAAAATAAATACGTTAATATGTTTTTTTTTACGTCTGCGTAGTTTATCATAAAATGCAATGTATCAAACAGTATCGATAATCAAGAAATTTAAACATAAGTCACAGATAAAGAAGAAAAACTTTATCTAGGTACTTAGCTTAAGATATGTGCGTTATAATTATTATAATTATAAGTTCCAAAGTATTTTACAAAGTCTGAAATTCGGAATTGGAATATTTGATCTGAGCACAATTAAATTTGAGCATAAAACCTCCTTACTTAAAAATGTAAATAGTAAATACTTTTCTTAATAAATGGAATGTACAATATAATGGAATGTATTAATCAAAATGCATTATAATCTTGTACTAAGGACGGATATTATAGCTTTAAATGCTTTAACTTGTTTGGGTACAATTTAAGAACAATAATAATAATAATACGTTGGCTTACAATATTTGGCCTCTACCTATTAATTAAACAATAAAAAATTGTACAAAAGGACGGATTAGTTTAATACTTTCAACTGATGAAATGATTACAGTTTTAAATGCTTAAATTTGTTTGGGTACAATTTAAGTACAAAAATAATAGTAATAATACGTTGGCGTACAATATTTGGCGTAGAGGCCATTATTAATCAAACATTACAAAAAAATTATAAATGGACGGATTAGTTTATTAATACTTTCAACTGATGAAATGATTACAGTTTTAAATGCTTAAATTTGTTTGGGTACAATTTAAGTACGAAATAATAGTAATAATACGTTGGCTTACAATATTTGGCGTAGAAGCCATTATTAATCAAACATTATAAAAATTACAAATGGACGGATTAATTTATAAATACTTTTAACTGAGGGGCAGCTAAGTGTTTTTTTTTTAAATATCTGAGCGTCTAGTCGATACGACGCGTGACTCGAGAGATGGTAGTATCTAGCACAGCGCATCAGCATTGCCATACAATAGAGCCAAGAGTCGGCTCCATACGGCAATGTTGATACGCTTCGACTGGTATTGATATGGATCAATTGAGCTACCTGTAAATTGTTTACAACAGTCTGCGTTGAGCTCATTATTTCAGTTTTCAATACAAGTTCTAATTTTTTTCTATCATTCGATTATAATCTTTTCTGATAATAAATATTCTGTAAAGTTTATTATCATTTAGTTTGTGTTTTTTAATTACATCTACATGTTAATTTCTAGTACGTAATGTAACGCATAGCTTAATGCTAAAGTCAGCCTTAGTAGTAAAACAATAAGGTTAATAATATAATGTTACAAAGAAACAAAAAGTAATAATGAAAATATTCTAAGAGATTCTGCTTTCTTTTATGATCATAAAAGACATAGACAATCATTTATTTGTACACATCGTACGGTACCTACAAGATCACTTAAAAATATATTTTGTGGATAAAAATATTATATTGACATTTTGTTTTAGAGATATTTGTCGTCTTCTAGATGTTCGTGATACACCGTCGGCCACAACTTTACTTTCTATCAGGTGAGAACGCGGTCAAACGGAAGTCTATCAGTTAAAAAAAAAAGATTCTTCTTTATTTTTTGACTTGATTGCTATAGTTTCGAGAAATATAGTTTTTATGACATGTTTTTAATGAAAAATCTTATCATTTTGCAGCATTGTTATTATTTTGTTTAAGCTATATTTTTACTTTAGTATAATATGTATGTTTATTACTTTTATAGGTTTGTATACGTATTGTACAAACCTATAAAATTATGTTGATAGAAACTGTATTTTTTAATTAACCAAATTAACCACCACCTTTAGTTAATAATCAGGTTGCCTGGGAGTAATTGCTTTAAGCAAAACCCTATTATACGTTTTTAATTTAATTTAAATATCAGATTATATATTTTTGTGTAAATATTGCAATAAAATGCTCAGTAATGGTTACAATGAATCGCGTTTTCGCGGATCCAGTCAATTATGTTTGTCGGAGTTAGTCTGACGCATAAAGTTTTCTATTTGTGTATTATTATTGTATATTGTATACTTATAGGTACCATAAGTATTCTTTCAGTACAACATGATAGCGCCATTGACTTTCTCCTCCAACGCCGGTGCTATCGTATCGGCGTCCCTTGCGTCGGCAGTCGCCACCAAAATGCAGACGTCGTTGACGAAAGCTGTTATACACGCTGCTACCACCAGCCTGGAAAGAGGAGTTGTTCGTGAAACAAATAGCAAACAATAGGCTTTGAAGTTAGGCCCGAGGCTTCGGTGTGAACCTAGCCGGGGATCAATAAAAATAGATGGCGCATTTTGACTTCCGATATAAGAGTGTCTTCAATATGTAAAAACGCCTGTAAATTCGACAATAAACTTTGTAACAGTAACAATATTTTATTTAACAGTATTTGTGGTGTGAAAATTTAATTAGGTTATATTTTACTTCAATTGAGTACGCTAAAATTATTATGCAAACGCTAAGGATGTTTGTAGAACCGACAACCGCTAAGGAAAGGGTGTTCTTGAGTTGTGACCGCGACTCTGCAAACTTAGTGTAGGATGCCCTCCGGCTAGGTGGGATGACGATCTGCGATAGACTGCAGGCAGTTAGCTGTTTGTGTGCCTGTTTGCACTGCAAAGTTAACTGTTATGTGCCTTTTTTTGTATATTTTATTCTTTGGTGTGCAATGAAGTGTATCGTCTATACTAATATTATAAAGAGGAAAGATTTTATTGTTTGTTTGTTTGAATTGAACAGGCTCCGAAACTACTGGACCGATTTGAAAAATTCTTTCGCCATAAGAATTCAAAATTTTCCCTGATGATGATAAGCTATAGACAAATTTCAAAAAAGTTAGGAATCCGCTTGAAAATTTTAATTTTTGTCAAATAAGCGAAGCCGGGGTGGACCGCTAGTATTATGTTAAATAAACGAATCCTGAAATATAATAAACTAATATTACCCGAAGCTAGGTATCTAATAAACAAGTTGCGAATTATCATCGGTACCTCACGTACTGTCTAGACTGGCATTTCTTTCAATAATTATTAGTTGAAGGTTTTTTAGTAAAGCAATTGGTTAGCAGAATTGGTCCCCAGAAGTTACTTAGATGAACGACAAGTGCGTCGTGAACACAGAGTGTTAAAGGAACTAACTAGAAGTAAAGACCAAGGTCCTCCACGGAAGAACAGGAAACAAAGTCGAAAGGTACTGTTTATTTTCCCCATTTAAATTTTGTAGCAAATGACATGACCTAGTTCCTTGTGATGTTATGGTGAAAATAAATGATTTGGTTTTGATTTAACTATCTTAGGGTTCCGGTAACGTAATAGCAAAATGATCCCATACAAACGTAATAGCAAAATGATTTGTTATATGACCATATTTTCATCATGTACTGCTATTATTTGTATTAGAATAGTATTTAAGTCCAAGTAAGTATCCGGAGCCTTAGGCGGTTAAATTACCCACCTCTGTATGTACCTCGTGTGTTCATAAGTTTTGAGACGAACTTATTTAATTAATTTAAAAAGAAAGTAATTCATGCAATCTTTTTTAAACTTTTAAAATTTAAAATTTCGAATGTTTTGAATCAGAAAATATATACATTTGAATATTTGTTTCATTCTCCGTGAAAATGGCGCCAACAAAAGATTTGCGTGCGACTGTAATTTCACTGTTTCAAGCAGGAAAAAAACCAATGCAAGTTTTTAGTGAAATCCAAAGTTTGGGATGTAGTCGTAACTTTGTGTATTATACCATAAAGAGGTACAAGGAGACCGGCTCTTTAGAAGACCGTGGAAGATGTGGCCGCCCGCGGTCTGTAAGGACGCCCGCCAACATCAAAGTAATCAGAGAGCGAATTCGTCGCAACCCTTGCCGGACTCAAAAGAAATTAGCTCTGCAGACCAACATTTCGCGAATATCGGTGAACAGGATACTTAAATATGATCTTAAACTAAAGGCCTACAGTCGAAGGAAAGTGCATTATTTAAACGAGCGTCTTCGTAAATTGCGACTGGAACGATGTCGGAACCTATTGAAGAGACACGATCCAAAAAATATCCTGTTTACCGATGAAAAGATCTTCACGGTGGAAGAAAAGTTTAACCGGCAGAACAATAAGGTTTACGCCAGAAGTTCAAAGGACGTCCAGCCGTCTGTACGCAATGTCCGGCGCACTCATCATCTAGCAAGTGTGATGGTTTGGTGGGGTGTTTCCTACGAGGGGGTCACTTCGCTTCATTTTTGCCAGCAAGGCGTCAAGGTGAAGGCACAAAATTACCAAACCGACATATTGGAAGCGGTGGTTAAACCATTAAATGATACGCTATTCGCTGGAAAATACTGGGTTTTCCAACAGGACTCTGCTCCCTCCCATAAAGCTAAGACTACCCAACGTTGGCTGGAGGCCAATTTGCCAGGCTTCATTCGGAGTGAAGATTGGCCCTCGTCAAGCCCTGACTTGAATCCTTTGGATTATTCTTTATGGACGGAATTGGAGCTGAGGGCATGCAGAAAGTCTCACCCAAACCTGGATTCTCTCAAGCGAGCCCTTATTAAAGAATCGAAACGGATTCCCATTGAAAAGATTCGTGCCGCCATAGATGAATGGCGCACGCGTTTGAAGGCCTGCATTGAATGCAAAGGCGGCCATTTTGAATGATTTATTTTTAAATACAGATCTAGATGTCAGTAGTTTTAATTTTAATATCCAATAAATGAATACTCAACTTAGCTCCAAAAATATTTTAGTTTTACTGTGTCTCAAGACTTATGAACACACGAGGTAAATTACCCTCATATTCAACAAGAAACAAAGTTAAACCTCCAGGAATCTTACCAGAAGGATAGTTCAAGGTTAAATTGCCCACCTCCGTATGTAAATTACCCTCATATTCAACAAGAAACAAAGTTATACCTCCAGGAATCTTTCCAGAAGGAAAGTCCAAGGTTAATTTGCCCACCTCCGTATGTAAACTAACCGCCTCATATTCAACATAAAACAAAGTTATTCCTCCAGCAATTTTACTATAAGATTCCAGTGCCTATTAGCACCTTAGACTTTCATCTAAGGTTAATTTGCCCACTTCCGTATGTTAATAAACCGCCTCATATTCAACAAGAAACATAGTTACACCTCCAGGAAACTTACCAGAAGGAGAGTCCAGTGCCTATCAGCACCTTAGACTTTCGTTTAAGGTTTATTTGCCCACCTCCGTTTGTAAATTAACCGTGTTATACATCTTTTTGTTTGTTTACTTTATACTGTTTTTTTGTCTGTGTACCTGTGTCTGAATAAATGTTTTTCTATTCTATTCAATTCTAACAGGAAAGATATAAACCTCCAGTAATCTTACCAGGTACGTACGATCCCCAACCCGCATGCCCAGCGTGGGGATTATGGGCAATTACCCCCAATGATAAGAACCGCCACAAAATGGCCCCCAGTTCCCGGCCGCCTCGCTATTCCTGGCCATGGTAGCGGCCACGGTAACGGCGGGGCAGGGGGTGCTAGGAATCTCCGGGCTACATTAGGCTACCACACCCCACACACACTGACCCTGGCAACGTTTAACGGACGCACTCTGAGGCTTGATCACCATCTAGCGCAGTTGGAAGTGGAGCTAGAGAACATTAAATGGCATGTTCTAGGGTTATGTGAAGTCCGTAGAGAGGGGGAGGACACTGTAACCTTAGACTCGGGCCATCTTCTCTACTTTCGCGAGGGTGATAAAACATCCCAGGGTGGCGTAGGTTTCCTCGTCAATAAGGCCCTCTCTAACAACGTCGAAGAAATCTCCAGTGTGTCGACCAGGGTAGCGTACCTGATCCTTCGGCTGTCTAAGCGCTACAGCTTGAAGGTCATTCAGGTCTACGCACCGACCTCGGCACACTCGGATGATGAAGTGGAGGATATGTACGAAGACATATCCAAAGCCTTACATCACACCACCAAGGCTCACTTCAACGTTGTTATGGGGGACTTTAACGGCAAGGTGGGAACCCAGACTGGCAACGAATCCCGAATAGGCCCGCATGGTTTTGGTGTTCGAAATCACAGGGGACAAATGCTCGTCAACTTCCTCGAGAAAGAGGGGCTGTTCTTAATGAACTCTTTCTTTAAGAAACAGCCCCAAAGGAAGTGGACATGGCGGAGTCCCGATTCTGTGACAAAAAATGAGATCGACTTCATCATGACGGATAGCAAGCATATATTCAGAGATGTCTCAGTGATCAACAGGTTCAATACCGGATCTGATCACCGACTCCTTCGAGGCTCTCTGAATATAATAGCGATATACATAATTTAAATACTAGAAATAAGAACAAACTGGCTGTGCCCACTACTAGGCTACGTAAGATTAATGTATCTTTTAAAGGGCAATGTATACGCTTCTACAACAAAATTCCAAGTGAGTTGCAAAAATTATCTATAAATAAATTCAAACGGATTGTCAAAAATATACTTTGTAAAAAAGCTTACTATAAAATATCAGATTATCTAGACGACAAAAAAGTTTGGGACGAGTTATGCTCCAACTCTAAAACTAACAATCTAACAAGGTAAAGGTTTCTTGTTCGCTTCTTTACTTTACCTAAAAAAGATTGAAGTGAACAATTAATCAAAGTGATCACTTTATTTCCCATTTTTATTTCTTATTTAACTTGTATTTTGTGACGTGTCCAAGAGTCCTGTAAGGTCTAAAGGAAATAAAGCACTTTGATTTTGATTTTGATTTTATAAATTTGAAGCTTGAAAGAAACCGTCTGATGAAGTCCACGCTCCGACCGAACCCAATCCAAATCATGGCGGGCACCGAGAAGTTTCAGCAGCTTCTCGGGGATAGATTCGCTGCCTTGGAACCCACTGATGACGCTGACGAGACCCTACACAATCTGGTAGAAACGCTGAGGGACGAGGGCATCAAGTTTTGCAAAAAGCAGCGTACTGGTAAGAAGTCCAAACTCTCGGATGAGACTCTTGGGCTGATGACAAAAAGACGGGAAACCACCCAAGCGACTTCGTCAGAGAGGTCAGACCTGAACAAGCGAATTGCGAAGATGGTACGACGCGACCTTCGGAGCTCCAATACACGCCTCATCGAAGAGGCGATAGAGCGAAACCGAGGGTCCAAAGTATTCACTCAGCAGCTTGGAAGGAGCCACCTGACGAAGCTTTCAACGCACGACGGAAGGACCGTATTGTCGAAGCCGGAGATATCGGCCGAGATAGAGGACTTTTATGGCCGTTTATACGCTGCACATGCTCCCCGTTCCCAACGAGACGACCACGATTCTAGAGCCACCTTGATACGCCACTATACCGACGAACTGCCAGACATCAGTCAAGACGAGATCGTGTTAGCTCTGAGGCAGCTTAAAAATGGAAAAGCCCCCGGTGAGGACGGAATAACATCAGAGCTTTTGAAAGCTGGAGGATACCCTGTTATACAGGGGTTACAGAGCCTCTTCAACGCCGTCCTTCACAGTGGGAGAACTCCAAAGGCGTGGAGTGGGAGTTTGGTGGTGCTCTTTTTTAAGAAGGGAGATAAAACCCTTCTTAAAAATTATAGACCCATCTCGCTCCTAAGTCACGTCTATAAGCTTTTCTCACGAGTTATATCGAACCGTCTCGCTAGGAGACTCGACGAGTTTCAGCCACCGGAGCAGGCTGGGTTTCGCGGAGGATATGGTACCATAGACCACATTCACACAGTGAGGCAGATTATACAGAAGTCCGAAGAGTATAATCAGCCCCTGTGTCTGGCTTTTGTGGACTATGAGAAGGCCTTTGACTCCGTTGAAACCTGGGCTGTTCTACAATCCTTACAGCGATGCCAAGTAGACTATCGTTATATCGAGGTGCTGAGATGTCTCTACGAAGCCGCTACGATGAGTGTCCGAGTACAGGACCAGCAGACTAAACCGATCCAACTGCGCAGAGGAGTGAGGCAGGGGGATGTCGTATCCCCGAAACTGTTCACGAGCGCGTTGGAAGATATGTTTAAGACGCTGGACTGGAAAGACAAGGGCATCAACATAAACGGCGACTACATCTCCCACCTGCGATTCGCTGATGACATAGTCTTAATGGCGGAGTCGCTAGAGGAGCTGAACCGGATGCTGGACAGTCTAGCTTCAGCCTCCCGATGTATCGGTCTTGGCATGAATTTGGATAAAACCAAAGTCATGATCAATGCCCACATTGATCCAAGACCGGTGATCGTACATGGCCACCTTCTCGAAATTGTTTCTGAGTACACTTACCTCGGGCAGATTTTGCAGTTGGGTAAAAACAATTTCGAGAAGGAAGCCAAGAGGAGGATCCAGCTAGGCTGGGCAGCGTTCGGAAAATTACGTCGAGTCTTCTCGTCATCCATACCGCAATGTTTGAAAACGAAAGTTTTTAATCAGTGCGTCCTACCAGTCATGACCTACGGAGCTGAGACGTGGACACTCACGATAGGGTTGGTCCACCAGTTCAAAGTCGCTCAGCGAGCTATGGAAAGAGCTATGCTCGGAGTTTCTCTGAAGGATAGGATTCGTAACGAATTGATCCGACAGAGAACTAAAGTCATCGACATAGCTCAGAGAATTAGCAAACTGAAGTGGCAGTGGGCCGGCCATATATCGCGAAGAACCGATAACCGCTGGGGTAAACGTGTTCTTGAGTGGAGACCGCGACTTGGTAAACGTAGTGTAGGACGCCCTCCGGCCAGGTGGGATGACGATCTGCGAAAGACTGCTGGCAGATGCTGGATGCGACAAGCCGAAGACAGGGCGCTATGGCGCTCATTAGGGGAGGCCTATGTCCAACAGTGGACTAACATAGGCTGATGATGATGATGATGATGAATCTTACCAGAAGGAAAGGCCAAGGTTAATTTGCCCACCTCCGTATCTAAATTAACCGCCTCATATTCAACAGGAAACAAAGTTATTCCTCCAGCAATTTTACCAGAACATTTCAATGCCTATCAGCACCTTAGACTTTCATCTAAGGTTAATTTGCCCACCTCCGTATCTAAATTAACCGCCTCATATTCAACAGGAAACAAAGTTATTCCTCCAGCAATTTTACCAGAACATTTCAATGCCTATCAGCACCTTAGACTTTCATCTAAGGTTAATTTGCCCACCTCCGTATCTAAATTAACCGCCTCATATTCAACAGGCAACAAAGTTATCCAGGAATCTTACCAGAAGGAGAGTCCAAGGTCCGCCATGCCGTCGGAAGTCCAGAAGTTGCTGAGATCCTCCTCCGACATGACATTATGCTGCAGCCGTAAGAAGTACTCCGTCAGCCATACAGCTATCGCGCCGATGGTTAGGAGCACTGGAATGGAGGAGATTGAGGATTAGATTGACGACCTCTGTGGCGCGGTGGGCAAAGGTCCGCCTGCGACGCAGGAGGTTTCGGGTTCGATTCCCGCCTCGGGACAAATATTTGTACGATCTGCAGATATTTGTTCAGGGCGTTCCACTGTGGATTATGCTAGAACAAGTGCAGATCAAAAATACTTTTTTTAAGTTATGGAAACAAGATATATTTTTGGTATTATTTTGTAGGTAAAAAGTCAACGTTTCATAATCGAGTAAATTTTTGATGATTAGTCAAATCAAATATTGTGTAAAACAAGTTTATTTCCGACACTTTGCAATTTCTGTTAAAAACACTTTCAAATAGGTGAACATACAAAGTTAATTTACACCACTGTTTATAAGGACTCTTTTAGTATCATACATCATTCGAAAGCTCGTTTTATTTACAATTCAGAAACACTAGTTTTTATATTATATTTTCAGTAAATATTGTTGTAATTAATATTTTTATACATTGCGAGCAAATATTTTCTTTTTTAATTTCATTGAGACTTTTGACAATTAGCTAAACTTGCCTATGCTCTAAATTTAGTATTATTTACTGCATTAGGTATTTAATAATGATATAGCAAAGAATCAGCTGCGGATACTTGCGGTTTGAGCAGTTATGAAGAAACAAGCGGTTGAGGTACCAAAATGCATATTCGTTGGACATTGATAGATAACGGTTTCTCCTATCAATGGTTACGAAAATTTGTGGTTTAAGCGTACTTTATCAGCATAAATATGGTTTTGCACACGTTCTTCTTGATAATAAAGAAATCTATGTCATATTGCACACTTTACTCATCTAATTTTCCTATAAAAAGCAAAGGCATAAAATATGTCATTATTAATTGCCATTTGCTACTCTGTACGCACTAACAACTCTAAAAATGAACTCGTTCACTTGCTCGAGGCGTGAATTATTAGTTTTCTATATTGAAAACGGTAAGGATGTGTTGGCTCTCTCAACTTTTTTACGTGAACATCATCAAATTTCCTCTGAATACATTGAGCTCATTGTTAGCGACATTCAAAAGAAATTATTACCGCAGTTCAATGTACGTTGGTCTCAAGCTTCACGCAAGAAGCATTTAAAAAAAAAATAGCATTTGGCTTGATGGAGAATATTCAGTACCTTTGCTTATTCCAATGACTGAAGATGAGCCTTCCACTTCTGAGAAACGAGGAAGACCTAGCGTTTCTTTTGAAGAGTCTTCGGATTCCAGTAAAAGAAGAAAAAATGCTACACTACTAAGAGAGTACGGATTTGAGCATATCTTCGAAGCATATTTGCAAGGATTGAGATCAATTAACGAAGGAGTTGAGGCAAGCCTTGTACAAGCTTTACGGACAGCAGATGCTCAGAAAAAGGCTATGATCTCAGACTCTCTTGGATCCAGTAAGATTCAAACATTATCTAACGAAGAAGCTTTGAGTGTCTATATAGACTTAGACTTAACCAAAGCACAGTATTTATACTTGAGGAATCTCACTGATCAAAAGAACTGTAAGTTGTTTCCACCATATTATAAGATTCAAGAATGTAAACAAAGCTGTTAGCCACCTGCTTCTTCGATAGAAATTACTAACACTTTTGCAAAGATAATTTCGTTACAAAGTCTATTGGACCACACAGCAGCTAGAATTCTGTTGATCGACTCAGTGTTTAAAAACGGGTTGAAAAACATGATTTTGTACAGCAAATGGGGATGTGATGGTTCTTCAGGGCAAAGTGAATATAAACAAACGCTTCCAGAAGAGTCTGAACTTATTTCGGACGCAAACTTATTCATTACTTCTTTTGTCCCCATAAGATTGGTTGATGAAACTACCGGAACTATTGTCTGGCAAAACCCTGTGCCTTCATCTGTAAGGTTTTGTCGGCCTATTTTGATAGAGTTTTCAAAAGAAACTCCCGAGAAAACGAAAGCTGTTGTTGATAACATTCAAAACCAAATTGACAATTTAAATTCATCTCTGATTAATAAACACGGTGAAGGAGTACAGATCAAACACTAACTTTTCCTAACGATGATAGATGGAAAAGTAGCACAGGTATTAACCGACACTCCTTCAAGCTCTACTTGTACTATATGTGGAGCTACTCCTCGTATAATGAACGATCTAGCAAGAGTTACTGCTAGACCAGAAAACGAAAACAGTTTTAAGTACGGTTTATCCACTTTACATGCTTGGATTAGATCCATGGAGATGGTTTTACACATCTCCTACAATGTTGACTTTGAAAAATGGTCAGCAACAACTGCAGAAAACAAACAATTAAAACAAGAAAAGAAAAATGCGGTGCACAAACGTTTTCGTGAGGAGTTGGGTTTGATAATCGATAAACCGCGGCAAGTTAGCGGCAACACTAATGATGGTAATACCGCAAGAAGATTTTTTAGGAATACCAGTTGTACTGCAGAAATAACAGGTGTAGATGAGCAACTAATACGCAGATTGTATATAATCCTACAAGCTTTATCATCGGGTATTATGATTGATGCTCAAAAGTTCGGCGAGTATGCTCTAGAAACGGCAAGAATATACGTCAGTAAGTACAATTGGTATTATATGCCATTATCAGTGCACAAGATACTCATTCATGGTGAAAGCATCATCAATCATTTTGCCGTATTGCCAATAGGTCAACTCTCGGAAGATGCGCAAGAGTCCCGGAATAAGAACTACAAAAGTTTTAGACTCCATCATGCAAGAAAATGTTCTAGGTCGGCAACAAATGAAGATGTATTTCATACATTACTATATACATCAGATCCGTACATAACAAGTATTCGAAAACCGTATGTCAAAAATGTTAAAGACTTGACGAAGAAACTCTACTCCTTTTAAAGGTAAATCTGCTTATCTCGGATCCGGATGTGGTTCAAATATAATCATCAGTACCTACTTGGAACTTAAATATGTTTATCCTTAGGTATATTCCCATTAATTTAACTTATTTTGTATGTTAGTACCTAATCAGAAACAATATTATATTCATTTAATTAAAACTCTAGGTGTAGGTTAGGTATATTTATCTTAGTTATAAGTTTGTTGTAAAATATAATGTAAAAAGAGATTTTTTATTAAAATGTTGTTACATTGTGCTTGAATTTTAATTTTAATTATATAAACATCACAACTATGCCGAACTGTCAGATTTATTTTATGTAATTCGGAAATCCTAAAATAAAATGCAAGTAAAACCGCAAGCTCTCACTAGTTTTTGTTAAAACTATTATTGATAAAATTCTTATATATCGGTTTCCGTGTATGCAAAATTTCAAGTGGATAAGATTAAAAATAAAGAAGTTACAGATTTTTGATCAGCAAATCACCCATATTTTCCATAGTGCGTTCTGGTCGTTTTCTATGTATAATAAAAAATAGCTATATATGTAATATTGTGTTATGTATATCAGTCATCTAGTACCCATAACACAAGCTCTGCTTAGCTTGGGGCTAGATGATGCTGTGTGGATTGTCCGGCATATTTATTTATTTATTTTAGTGGTAGAAAATGCAGTTTATTCAAGAACACAATAGAGGTTGCTGTCTTATTCTTGGGGAGGATCGATTGAGCTTATTGGCTCAGTAATGTACAATAATGTGCACAATAAACACATTGAGCATTGTTACCGCGAATGACGAGCAATTGTTGTTGAATGTTGTATTGAAAAAAATTATGGTAATTTAAAAACTTACTAAATTAAATTAAAGGCCTTAATTGAAATGATAAACTATTTTGTGGCGGATTTCCCAGTATTTACTACACAGAGCGAAACCTTTCACCCGGTTTCGCTGGGTTACGGGCGTTTATTTAGCGCCACATAACCTTTCACCCAGTTTCGCTTGGTTCTGCGCGTTTATTTTATGACGACCACTGTGGCGCAGTGGGCGAAGGTCCGCCTGCGACGCAGAAGGTTGCGGGTTCGATTCCCGCCTCGGGACAAATATTTCTATGATCTGCAGATATTTGTTCAGGGGTTCTGGTTGTTTTCTATGTATAATAAAAATATCTATCTATTTAATAATATTGTATTATGTATATCAGTCATCTAATACCCATAACACAAGCTCTGCTTAGCTTGGGGCTAGATGACGCTGTGTGGATGGTCCAGCATTATTTATTTATTTATTTTATTTTATATTTAGCGCCGCATATCTAAGCGGCATCTGCTACGGGTATACGGGTAATAGAAAAAACCGCGTAGTCAGAAAAAACTTTTTGCCAAAATTTTAGATTTCGGCGGATCTCTGTTTTCGCGAAACCGCGGCCCTCTGGAATGAGCTGACCAGTACATCACGAATTCAAGTACCCGACTAGTCGAAATGGAGGGACGGCCGCGGGTTCAAGTCCCGTTGAAATCGAAGATTTTCGGGATAAATATTTAATTTCCTAGCGATTACCCCGAGTGCGACGGCTTACGCACTATAGTAGTAGATATGTCTTTTCTGGATATCATCTATTCATCATGACATAGATGAACATGAATAGAAAGAGGTAGCTGATTACCGATTTGAGGGAAACTGAACAGAGTAAGTAATCGAATCATAGGGCTGGGATCCGACCGGTATCGGAACAGAGTAGTCTATCTCATGATGAATAGATGTTATCCAGAAAAGACATTATATCCACTACTCACTATAACTAATAACAAAAATCTTGACTTACCTGCCAAAGAGTTCCCAGCGAGCAAAGGCTTCGGCGAGCACCTTGCTCTGGCCGCAGAACCTAAAGCTGCGAGCACACAGGCGCCGCCGGAGCAGATCAGCGCAGCCCCGAGCAATGCCGTGGTGCCGCACCACGCCCAACGACGGGCGGGGTGGGTGCCGGCCTTTACTGGAACACGAGAATGATGCTATGAAGTTTTACGCATGTAGATAGATAGAAGATGCTTTACTATACCACATGAGCGATCGTATACTCGACCACAATACCCTCAAAAATTATGTCACCGAAGCTCATAACTTCCACACGTTCCAAGACTTTTTTGATGAAGTGTTACAAGGGTCTATACTTATATGTTGCCACAAACTTAAACACTTAATTTGACTTCTCTACAACAACATCAGCCTATTACTCCACTGCTGGACATAGACCTCCTCTAATGATCGCCATAGCATGGCAATATTATCATTTGGGGGTTATTGCCCATAATCCCCACGCTGGGTAGCGGGTTAGGATCGCAGCTCGGTGAAGTTGTTCTGCAGAGGGCGCTGCTGTCCGCCCGCTAGACGCCTCTTACCACACCCACGGGAAGAGTGATTGGTTAAATGATTTGACAGCATTTTAGGAACTTAGATAAATACAATTTTAATACAAATAGCGCAATATAGACATTAAAATAAACGTCTGGGATATCACAATGTGATTACTCTCAAAGCATTAAATCCCAAGACACATTGCATAAACGTCTGTTCAGCTCTGATAACATCTCTTGCATTTCATGATGCAATCTGTACTGCGCTATTGAAATGTCGATGTCGATTATAATCCGCTTTGATGTATCGTTGTTGATTGAATGGTTGGACTATGTTGTATGTACACTCGAGAGCAATGAATCCGGGTCACTCAAAGAATCCAAAAAATCTCGGAAAGTAAGAATGCTAGGTTAATGCAATAAATTGTATTTAATAGACAATTTAATACTCCTTAAATGAAAGTTATAAAAATATGAGTCACCATACATTTTATTTACACAAAATTACATAAAGAAAAAAAACTGCTGATCTCTCCTTAAAACAAAAATAGGAAACATGAAATTTTTGAACTTTATGACGATTTTCTTGAATTTCAATACTTCGTATTACCTCCTCGTGCTTCCATTACTGCGTTAACGCGGTTTGGCATGCTGTACTGGTGTACAGCATGCCAAACCGCGATTCCTTATACGATTTTGGGGAATATTCTCCCATTCCTCTGTGAGAGCAATTTTGAGCTCAGGAAGCGTGATTGGGCCTCCCCCAATCAAGTTTCGTTGTTTTACGCATCTCCCTAGCTCGTCCCAAGCATGCTCGATCGGGTTGATATCCGGGCTGCGCGCTGGCCACTCCATACAAGTAATGTTCATCTCTTGAAGGTAGTCATTCACAATCCTACCTGTATGAGGTCGGGCATTGTCATGCATAAATATAGCATCCTCACCCAAATTGACCATAAATGGACCAACGTGTTCGTTGAGGATTTCTTCCACATATCTTACGCTAGTTAAAGAGCCGTTTTCTATGATCACCAGCTCTGTGCGACTTTCAGAGGAAATTCCGGCCCACACAAGTACAGACCCACCACCGTAGGCTACTTTTTCTTCGATGCATGCTTGCTTGAATCTTTCCCCTGGTCTTCTATACACTCTGTGTCTTCCATCGTGCTTGTAGAGCATAAATTTTGATTCGTCGGAGAACAATTTATTGCATTAACCTAGCATTCTTACTTTCCGAGATTTTTTGGATTCTTTGAGTGACCCGGATTCATTACTCTCGAGTGTATGTCTGATATATGACATAGTTGTATTAAATTAAATTCATTTCTTACATCAGACAACTTTTTACTTACTTGCTACTCTTGCTTACCTACTTTTTTTGATAGTGAGCTATTTTAAGATCTTTTTTAAAATACAGCGAAAGTATAATATACAGGGTTATACGTATATGATCAATAACTAAGACTTTTTATGGAAAAGAAATCAATAAATTAGAAAAAGTCAAAGAACAAAAGTTGGATCTTGATCTACCCAAGTCGCCTTTAGGAGGTTATTGATCATTGTTGATCATCTACCTATAACTCGGTATATAAAAATAAAAAGGATCTTTATTCGTGTCGCGGTCAATGTGGCTGAGGCAAAACTTTCTACTAAAATAAAGGCCTTCGTTACTGGCATTTATTATCCTTATTAGTTTTTGACCCTGAATATTATTCTTTACTTTTTTATACGTCGATAAAGTTTATTATTTATTTATTTACAAAAGTACATCTATTTTGACGGGAATACCCAATCCAATAGAGTACAATATATAGTTATGTGAAATAGTGAAAAAGCCATTTTGCAGCTTTAGGGCATACATCTTATTAATTTTTTTATGTGTTTGGCTGACTAATGTAAGCCTGTTAGCGCAAATAAATTAGTTTAATTCTACTCTTGATTATTATTCTTCAAAATGTGGATAATTTTTGGAGACGAGAACCATAATGGTGGATTAGACTGATTTTCTCTTCTCCAATGATTCCAATAGAAACATATTTTCTGTTCATAGGTAATGATTGTGAAACTCAATTGGTGCTTTTACGGTTAAGTGTAAGCACCAATTGAGTTTCACAAAATATAAATAATGCACAACTTACCACTTAAATTATGAATTCTCGATCCATATCCCACGTTCAAATCCTTCAGCCCCTCGAACAGACCGAAACTGATCCTTCCCTCCGAAACCTCAGGGTTCGAAGTCCGTTTAGCTCTTGCATCTATCCAATGCGTAGTCCCCAGAGAAGCGACTATCAACGCAATACACAAACAGGACCCGAAAAACGTCGCGAATATCATAGATCGCTTGAACAAATTCAGCTTCATCTTGACTTAGACTCAAACCACTTTCACTATCGAGTTCGCGCACTTTTCGCTAGATGGCGTTGCGTCACATCGCTTTATCGAGTAATTAAGTTTTTATTCGATATTTTCTAGTATGTGGGAACTTCTTTGTCTTTGTCCATTGTAAGTGATTGTCATAACAGGGTTTCTCGCTATCTTCTCGATGGGTTTTGTTGGAAAATCTGTAACAATGAATGAAAAGCGATTATGTTAGCGCTATATCAATATACATGGTGTGAAATAGCTGGGTGCCGCTGAATTTCAATAAGAACCGCAATGGTGTATTAGTAGCTTAGCTAATAAAACGGGATGCCCATGCCTTCTCTTAGAGTTTCCCCAAGTTAATAGAAGCAGCTCTTTGAAGATCTTGCATTAACCGTTAGTACTTTATAGTTATTCTAAATAACAGTGATCGACCGAGTAAATAAGCTATTTATAGCTGTCGTTTTTTACCGAAAAATCAATCAAGTTTACTTTCTGTACAACAAAAAGTAAAAGTGTCGCAGTTTAAACGAGCAATTTAAACGAATTAATTAAAAGAGAATAGGTACCACGCCTTTTATGCCTAAAGTCTCCGCGTAATCCGATACTAAACGATTGATAGAATGAAAGTGACTATTATTTTCCCAGATAATCTGAGTGTTGCACAATCCTAACACAACCTTGAATACTGTAACTTAGTTTTTATAACTAAAACAGAAGGTAGAGCTCAGAATTGCAACTTTTACACATTATTGGTAAAAAAAAATATTTCTATATTTTTTCATACTACGGCGAAACTAAATATGCAATGTTTGTACAAAATAGCCTTCATACTTAAATATAGCTTAATTGTAATGCTAATGATTTTTATCAGTTTTACGCCGCAAGCCGATTTGAGCTCAGATGTTTGGTGCTGGCAATTATTTCAAACACCTATAGATCTAAGTATTCGTATATCTAGCTATACTCAGTAGAAGCTGACATATCGATGACAGCTTCTAGATCAATTAAGCTACAGCTTCTACCGCGCCGGCGACTTTTGACGTGTTTTTCCGCGATAAAAAGTAGTACAATTTTACTACGTTGCATTTTTTGACCAACAAAGTCTATTTTCGCATCTCTGCTTAAACTTAACAAAGTAAAACAATTACAGAGGCATTAAAAAAAGCAATAAAAGAATAACAAACTCGACAATGACAATTTTGTAATTTCTTTTGTTCAACGTTATTATAAGATAATCATTCGTAGTTGTGGCGCTAATTTGGTAATTTCGGTCGGGGAAGCGCCTTAACCCATGTCACATTAGACACTACACCTATGCAAAATTTCAGCATGATACGTTTAGTAGCATTAGCGTCAACATCATTATCATCATCAACATCACCAGCTTATAGTTTATTAATAGTCCACTGCTGGACATAAGCCTCCCCTAATGAGCGCCATAGATGGCATAATTATTTGGTGGTTATTGCCCATAATCCCCACGCTGGGCATGCGGGTTGGGGATCGCAGTTCGGAGTAGTTGTTCTGCAGAAGGCGCTGCTGCCCGCCCCCTGGTGTGTTTCCCTTAGTCGCCTCTTACGACACCCACGGGAAGAGTTGGGATGGTGAAATTCTATGCCGGCACCACACGGCAAAGCATTGCGTCAAAAGATAACAAACATCCAAACTTTTGCATTTCCTGCGATGAAAACTCGTTAGACGGCGTTAGAATCAAGCTTGTGAAATCAAGTTTGCGATGCAATGTTTTTCGAGATGAGGTCATTTAAAGTCACATGCGATAGTAATCTCACTAATCTATGCAACCTTGAATATTAATGCAAAAAAACCTGTTGGTTTGTCATTAATACACACTTTGAATCTGTTGATATGATAATGTTGTATTGTTATTTTAATATTTTAAATTATTGCGGATGAGTCCAATATCTGTTAAAACTATATCATTTTTCTAGTCTTTGTCTATTTTTGCCAGTTGACAATGCCTACGAATCTACTTATTTTTGTTGTTTTTGAAAAACTGTGGCGACTACTAGATCTATCGATGGAGGTGCTAGATTATAAAATATAAACTTTGTGTTTTTCTCGGCAGGTAGATATGTAATGTCTCGGCATTAAGCCCACCGTTGTAGAGCAATAAAGAGCCTTAGGTAACAGACAGCATAGGCTTGGTAGAGTATGATCGGTAATATAATAAAAATAATTTAACTACCGATACGAGATCCATTTGAATCATTAACTAATTTATGTAGGTAGGTACAATATAATTCTACGAGTACCTAAAATAATTCAAACATAAACATGCAGCAAATAATATAATATATTATACAGATAGAGGTTTTTTCAAGGCTACCTTGGAGATGTCTGTAACCGTGAGAGTTATAGAAAAGTCATGAAAGGAGTCACGTGCTCTATTTTGAAAAAAATAAGTTCTGCATCAAAAGTCATTCTTTGACTTTTGATGCAGAACTTATTTTTTTCAATTTTCAGTTTTTAAATATGAGTCTTAAAAAATGCGTTTTCGAGTATTTTAGTTGATATTTAATATGAATTTAATAAATTTATTGAATATTGAAATATACATAGCCGAAGACAGGGCGCTATGGCGCTCATTAGGGGAGGCCTATGTCCAACAGTGGACTAACATAGGCTGATGATGATGATGATGATTGAAATATAATATATTCTCTGACGAATGAGAATATTTAGTATTCTAGGAGATTCTAGGGGTACATATCTGAAAAGAGTATGAGAAAAGCGTCCTACATGCGTACCTTATCATAAGCTATAGGTAGACAAAAATATTGCTCGACATAGGACCTTACGGGTCAATAATAGGCATGCCAAAAACCAGAAATTTCACTTTCAATCCAAATAGAACTTAGTTATAACCGTTTGCGGTTTACCGTAAAAGTAAATCAATTTTACTGGCGGGTTTTATCTAAACAGATAAAAATTGTAGCTAGCAAATTAGGCAAATTGACTCTAAGGCGCGCTTGTAAGAAGTCACGTCTACCTCAGACCGTGGTTGAAGTAAAAGCCCACTGCCCAAGTAAGATAATTATTTATATGGTGGTGTGGTTGATCAAGTGCTTCCTAATAGCCTCGAGCCAGTACTGCAAGAGATGGATCAACTCCTTAGTAACCCCCACACTTTTGATGATGGTATGCAGAGTAAGTTCTGTAGTAGAGGGCAAGCAATGCCATTTTCGTCCCGTTTATTGATGAACTAAAAAGAGGCGCGCTTGTGACTTTAAGAAATCCTCTACCTCAGACCTTGGATGAAGTAAAAGCCCACTGCCCAAGGAAGATAATAATTTAGGTTTGTTTTATTGGACGTTTGAAATAGATGTTTATGTTAGGAACCAAGTTTTATAATAATAAAAATAATAATCATTTATTTCAGGCAACATTTAGTCTAGCTAATAATTTATTCCCTTTGCCCTCTGTTTTCTGTAATAATTATTATGTATAATTATAGTTTAGGTTAAGAAAAGTATAGACATATTATAATTTTTTTTATTCATTATTTATTTGAACAGCGGATGTTAACGATAATGGCGATTTTATTACAGTCACGATACATTTCTTAAAGTGTAGTGAGTCTATGTTGGTAGGTTTGATTAATAAAAACTGATGTAAACTCATACGTTTTGATTTGAGTAAGCACTTTCTAAGGCAAGCCGATTACAAAACAAACAGCAGAACTATTAAGATGCGATACGTAGCACGTCCCGATTTCACCCAAAGTACAACACACACGCACAACAGAAAACTCTGTAACAATACAAATAGGACTCAAAATCAATCATGTTGGAATGTACGCATTATTCGTCGAAGGCTACTTACTATAGCCGCAGATATAGCGTATGGGAAAGGCGTGAAAACATTCCTTCCTAAATGGTATAATTGCGTAATTACACAAGAATGCCAGTAAAAAGATCTATCAAGTCTCGATTTACAGATAGTCGTGGCAAGACGTTGTCGTTTTGCTTTCCCAAGCGTTTAATCTGTTTCTGTGTAATCCGATCCGGATGTTGCCTCTAGATTTTATTTGTTTTGCTTGTGGTTATTTTCTCATCAAAGATTTTATGTTTTCTTTCTTTTATGCAGCTGTTACAACCGCTTGGGTAAACGTGTTTTTTAGTAGATACCGCGAATCGGCAAACGTAGTGCAGGACGGTCCGGCCAGGTGAAATGACGGTATGCAAAAGACTGCAGGCAGATGCGCTATGGCGCTTTTTAGGGGAGACTTATGTAGAGCAATGGATTTACATACGCTGATGATGGTGACGCATGTTTATCTGACACCCTGTATTTTCCTACCAATATTATAAACGCGAAAGTTAAAAAGTATGGATGGATGGAGTTACTCTTTTACGCAAAAACGACTTAGGTAGCGGATTTTGATGAAACTTGGTACAAAGATAGTTTATAACCTGGAAAAAATTTTATCCCATAAAACCCCACGGAATCGGGGTTACGTTGAAACCGCGGGCTTTAAAGGTTTTAGTTTTTCACATACGAACATTAAATCATCAAGACACTCGTCTAGCTGGACAGATCAACTGGGTGAAAAAACGCTTAACCACACAACGGCATTGCGCCCACCTGTTAAGCAGATGGGCAAAACCGGCCAACGTTAAAAACAAAACCCAAAGGATTTATGCTCTAAGCTCGAATACTTTAGGGCTCTTATTTTGCAGCACATAACCAACCAACACGACCTTGTATCCAATGTTATTAGCGGATGGGACGCTTGGATGAAGCACCCCAAAAAACGTAGGTACTTATGTAACCCTAAAATTGGTTCCGCAACGTCGTCAATGACATCATGATGCGTCGCGTGAAGCGAGACGTCGCGTATTAGGAGTTTCTCTGAAGGATAGGATTCGCAACGATGCAACGAATACATCCGGCAGAGAACCGAAGTTATCGACATAGCTCAGAGATGGACCGTTGTACCGACCAGTCTTTATTCAAACCATATTTGCAAGAAGTTCCAAATTCAAAAAGTGCGTAGCAAAGACAATTGCAGCTCACTTATAAAGACGATTAAAAACTCATTACCTACCGCCCCCGCTAAAAGTTTCTTATAAAAAACACCACACCACCTTTACCCAAATAAAGTCGTCAATAACCAAATATTTTTTTTTATTTCATCAGGGCTGTCGTCATCATAATTCCATAACTAATACTCATGATATCCGACTCGGCACGCCACAACTGGGTCAAAACTCCGCCTCACCACATTGACCTTGCGTCCACAATAGTCCACATGTTATTAGCAGATGGGCGGCGGTAAGACCACACTCCGTGACGCTGACCGTTACAATACACTGTCAAGGTTGAGAGGGTACGAGGGCCCGAATTGCATGAGTTATGAGTTTGGAATTGCTGTATTACATTATTTTTGGAATATTCTAGTCGAAATTCCAGCCCAAGAGACGCCCAAGAGGCAAAAAGCTGGGTTAAAACGTCAATGCTTCTAGATCTTATGGCGCTAACCCTATAGGTAGTTATATTTTGCATAGTTTGGGCAAAGATACAAAATTGTTCTTTTTGTCCACCAAACTTTATTTTCGCATTTTTGCCTTAACTGTTTAAAATAATTCTAGTTGCGGGGGGGGGGGCTTATAGAAGTAACTGGTGGTGTCCGCACTTTAAGAACCCCTACCACGAGAGGCAGAATCACGGAAAGAATTACTTAATTCAAAACTGTAGTAGGTAACTATACAGGGCAGCAGTTCACTATAAAAAATACTTTAGAAAAAACATACTAATGATAACACAAATAGTAAACGATGTAATGACTGTGTAACATATTTTTTGCTAACGATAAGATCACATGAGCGACACGGGTGAAGGAAGGACAGTGGACTAAAGGGGGTTCTTACTTCTTAGTACCATAGCTATGGGCAGATTATGATTTTATATTTATGTTCGAAACATAGCTTAGATCTTGGCAGAGTTTCGAGGTAAAATCGTTAGGCGGGGGTTTCCAGATTGGCAAGAGATGAGCCATGATTGTGCCGTGTGGAGCCATTCTACGCCGGCATGCCGGCGTAGAATTTCACCACCCCAACTCTTCCCGTGGGTGTCGTAAGAGGCGACTAAGGTAAACACAGCGGGGGGCGGGCAGCAGCGCCCTCTGCAGAACAACTACACCGAACTGCGATCCCCAACCCGCATGCCCAGCGTGGGAATTATGGGCAATAACCCCCACATAATGATGCCATCTATGGCGCTCATTAGGGGAGGCCTATGTCCAGCAGTGGACTATTATAGGCTGGTGATGTTGATGTTGAAGAGATGAGCTCCATACCGCGAGACCACCTTAATAAAAATAAAGTTGAAAGAAATAAAAATAAAGTTGAAAGAAATAAAAATAAAGTTGAAAGAGATAAAAATACGAGATATAAAGAAAAGACAATAACCAGCATTCATAACGATCGCTATTAAACAAAGTAAGACAATTCATAGAATTGATAAGAGAAACAAATTAAGCATCCGGCATAGTGCGTGAGTCACAATGTGTTATAAACATGCAAACCAGCTCTATACAAAACCAGGTCAAGAAAATTATGTCTCTTGGTTTGCTTTTTTTCTTGACAGTCATCTGTTTGCGACTTTGCTTACGTAGTTCCTGAAGAAAACGTCGACTGATATATGTATATAATATCTTTTAATTTTTTTCCGGACAATCCACGCAGCTTCATCTATCTTCAAGCTAAACAGAGCTTGTGTTATGGGTACTAGATGACTGATATATGTACATAATACGATATTATTACATGTAGATATTTTTAGTATACATAGTAAACGACCAGAACGCCCTGAACAAATATCTGCAGATCGAACAAATATTTGTCCCGAGGCGGGAATCGAACCGCAACCTCCTGCGTCGCAGGCGGACCTTCGCCCACCGCGCCACAGAGGACGTCATTAGAAAAACGTTCATTTTATAGATATTTAAGTCGAGGTCATAATAGGTTGGGAACAGGCACTTAGCCCAATGGCGTCTATTACCGGTGAGAGGTAAATTAGTATAAAATCGCTATCAAGATTCTAGGACCGATCGCGGAAGAAATCTGAGATTACTTAGAAGGCCTTTCCTTGTCGACTTATCGTGTCGCAAATGTCGCAATATTGTAGCTGTTTGCTGGTGGCTCGATTCACGTTGCCCGCAAAACTATTTTTTCTGCGTTTTACGATACATAATTATGTAAATAAGGTACCTAAAAGAAGCTGAGAGTAATTTCTCGCACATTTTTATATAACACTAGCTGGGTGCCTGCGGTAATAAGTTATGCCAGGTCATAAACTATGTATTATGACGACCGCCTAGTGCGACGCAGGAGGTTGCGGGTTCGATTCCCGCCTCGGGACAAATATTTGTACGATCTGCAGATATTTGTTCAGGGGTTCTGGTCGTTTTCTATGTATAATAAAAAATATCTATCTATTTAATAATATTGTATTATGTATATCAGTCATCTAGTACCCATAACACAAGCTCTGCTTAGCTTGGGGCTAGATGATGCTGTGTGGATTGTCCAGCATTATTTATTTATTATTTATTTATTTAAACTATCTGTGTACCGACTGTACCGAGTTTCATCAAAATCCATTTACTAGTTTTAGTAAAAAGTAACATCCAACCATACTAACAAACTTTCGCGTTTATAATATTAGTTTCAATCAGATCATGCCATACTATGCTCATATTTTGGCTAACTACTTTTTCGCTAGCTTTTTCGACACATACAAACAAAAAAAAATATCTCTATATTTCACCTAAAATCAGCTCCAACAACATTGGCACTAGGATTTAAGTTATGTTTTATCATGGAAAGTTCTAAGTATTTTAGGTGTATTTAGTGTCTTAATAGCGCAGGTTAATTTAACTGCCTATCCATTATTTTATAAACTAGCGGCCCGCCCCGGCTTCGCACGGGTATTAAACAAAAATTTCAGAAATTATACACACTGACACGATGTGTTTCACAGTTTTCATACGGATCCCTTACTTTTTCTAACAGCATTGGCTCGTTGACATTGACTCGACACTTCATAACTGACACTGGCCGTAGAGAAAAAGCAAGTACCGTGCGCTATTAAACCTCTTTTTCTATTCTGACGTGCCATAATAGAAAAAGAGGTTGAATATTCAGCGCAGGGTTCAATTATTGAATTTTTCATACGGATCCCTAACTTTTTTGAAAATATTATATAAAACTTTTTAAACTTTCACGATTTGTTGACATATTTAAAGAATATTTATCGGGTATTTATCGCGTACAAAAGGTACACGATAAATACCCGATAAATATTCTTTAAATACACTCGAGAGCAATGAATCCGGGTCACTCAAAGAATCCAAAAAATCTCGGAAAGTAAGAATGCTAGGTTAATGCAATAAATTGTATTTAATAGACAATTTAATACTCCTTAAATGAAAGTTAAAAAAATATGAGTCACCATACATTTTATTTACACAAAATTACATAAAGAAAAAAAACTGCTGATCTCTCCTTAAAACAAAAATAGGAAACATGAAATTTTTGAACTTTATGACGATTTTCTTGAATTTCAATACTTCGTATTACCTCCTCGTGCTTCCATTACTGCGTTTACGCGGTTTGGCATGCTGTACACCAAGTTCCTTATACGATTTTGGGGAATATTCTCCCATTCCTCTGTGAGAGCAATTTTGAGCTCAGGAAGCGTGATTGGGGGAGGGTTTCGTTGTTTTACGCATCTCCCTAGCTCGTCCCAAGCATGCTCGATCGGGTCGATATCCGGGCTGCGCGCTGGCCACTCCATACAAGTAATGTTCATCTCTTGAAGGTAGTCATTCACAATCCTACCTGTATGAGGTCGGGCATTGTCATGCATAAATATAGCATCCTCACCCAAATTGACCATAAATGGACCAACGTGTTCGTTGAGGATTTCTTCCACATATCTTACGCTAGTTAAAGAGCCGTTTTCTATGATCACCAGCTCTGTGCGACTTTCAGAGGAAATTTCGGCCCACACAAGTACAGACCCACCACCGTAGGCTACTTTTTCTTCGATGCATGCTTGCTTGAATCTTTCCCCTGGTCTTCTATACACTCTGTGTCTTCCATCGTGCTTGTAGAGCATAAATTTTGATTCGTCGGAGAACAATTTATTGCATTAACCTAGCATTCTTACTTTCCGAGATTTTTTGGATTCTTTGAGTGACCCGGATTCATTGCTCTCGAGTGTATTATATAGCCTATGTTCATTACGGAAAATTTAGGATTCTAATGGTGAAAGAATTTTTCAAATCGGTCCAGTAGTTTCGGAGTCTATTCAATTCAAACAAACAATCAAATCTTTCTTCTTTATAATATTAGTATAGATAACATCAATCCTAAAATGAGGATGGCGCACCGATTTATATCTGACAAAGCTATCAAACTACCTATCAGGTTATAGGAATTCTTAAAAAACATTAATATCGGTTTATTATTTTGCATAAACAAACAACATCATCAACATCACCAGCCTATAATAGTCCACTGCCGGACATAGGCCTCCACTAATGAACGCCATAGATGGCATCATTATTTGGGGGTTATGCCCATAATCCCCACGCTGGGCATGCGGGTTGGGGATCGCAGTTCGGTGTAGTTGTTCTGCAGAAGGCGCTGCTGCCCGCCCCCCGCTGTGTTTCCCTTAGTCGCCTCTTACGACACCCACGGGAAGAGTTGGGGTGGTGAAATTCTTTGCCGGAACCACACGGCATAAACAAACAATCACTTTATAATCATTAATTATGCAAAAATAATTGTAGCGAGGGACCAGACGAAGTTATACGAAATGCCCAGCATAACAGAAAGTTCCAGAAAATAGGCGAACAGGAAATTTGGATAGAGAGTCATGGTGCCTGTGCTCAACAGTGGGTAGATAACAGAAAGTTCCAGAAAATAGGCGAACAGGAAATTTGGATAGAGAGTCATGGTGCCTGTGCTCAACAGTGGGTAGATACAAAACCAATGTGGATGACGAAATAATCATTAATCAGAAACCAGTAACGTATATTTCTTTCTGCTTACAAAATAAGTTAATAGGCAACTCCAATTTAAAATTAACGAATATAAAATAAAGAGTAAAGGGTTTCGAAGGTTTTTGTTCAAAGCCATGGCTTAGTGCCCCGTCGCCATGTTTATTTTTTTCCAAAATAGCGGAGCACGATGGAACCTACATGGATTGTTTATTTGTCTCCAAACGATATAATGTGGAATTTATCATGCGTTGACATGATATTGATATTCGAACCCCTTTATTTTCCCTTCATTTAAATTTAAACCACTAATTTAATAAGTGAACTGAGTGAGTGAATGAATGACTTGCTTAGTCATATTGAAGCAAAATAAGATAAAATATGAAAACAACACAAGTAGTCCCGCAAGCTATAGAATGACTAGAATAAAATAAACATAATTTTACTTTACGATTCTGACCCGAGACTCGACTTAACCGTTGAAGTAAGAAAATTGTAATTAAATTCAAGATAACTGCAACGCTTTCCAAGGTGACTTGACAAACGCTTTTCCTTATTTACTTTACAGTTTTGTCTTAAGAGTGTACCTTATGTAATTCTATAGTTAGAAATCGTTATTTATCTCAGAATCTGTGAAAGCTACCACCTTCATATTTAGGTAAATGATAGTTCGAACTTTTATCTTGGATTCCGTCTTTTCAAAAACACGATTGGTGAAAATTTTCTCGATACTTTTATTTTTTGAAAAATACATGTTTTGCACACATTTTGCTATTTATCTCAGGAACCACCTCATTTTTTTATTGGATTTTTGTTTTGTCAAGAAACGTAGCAGAATTTCTTCGTTTTCGTCTTTTTAATTTTTCGATTAGTTGTGTAAATAACTTGTAATTAGGCATAACAGTTTTGGCGGAGCAAAATACGGAGCACGTTTATCGCTCTGTGCTTCTCACTCATACGAAAATCATATCTTGTCATCCTGCTCGAAATTTGAATTTTGGCTGAGGTATGGCACGCTCTTAACGTTGAGTTGGAATAGAGCTGCATCATCATCATCATGTCTATGTCATGAGTCCACAGCTGTAGGCCAAGCACGGCCTTTCTTGTCTAAGGTAGAATAGACGAAAATTACGTCACTTTGTCATCGAATGCGTAAATCATTTGAAATTAGTTTCTTCAACTTCAATAATGTACGCAATGTATGGCGATGCGATGTCATTATTGTCTATTCTACCCTAGAGAACAATCCCCGTGCTTGGCCTATTGGACATGATATAGGCCTCCCCTAATGAGCGCCACAGGTGGCATTATTTATCATTTAGGAGTTAATGCTCATAATCCCCGCGAGATAATAGATCTGCAAACTAATATTAAGCGAAGTTTGAATGATTTGTCTGTCAGTCTGTCACATCACGACATTACTTGGGGCTAGATGATGCTGTGTGAATTGTCCAGCACCATTTATTAATTTGTTATCATCCTGACGAGATGGTATAGCGAAGTTATTATTAATATGAATCAGGGAGGAGCCTCTTTATTATGAATAAAGTTATAATCAGCACTTTTCAAACCTGTAATAACGTCGAGAAAAAAAATAAATAAACGCGATAAATACCCGTTAAAATTGTACTAATAATTAATTTAATTAAATATAGAACTTAAGACCACTGGAGAGCTTACTAGCCATTATCAAACATTTACAAAAAAGTTACATCACGAAAAAGCAATCCACAATCGACCTTTTAATTTCGCACGGTTAACCATCGAACATCATATTTTATGTTATGTGAACGGTATTTTAATTGGAATATCTCGTGATTTTTAAATCTTTAAGCAGTTTGAAAAATAAGTGCCGGTTGATTGATGATTGACTGAAATCTGTTCTTTATGGTCATTATTATTAACATACCTAATGCTAACATAAGCTGCTAACCTAACCTAGGTAGTTAAGTATAACAATTTATGGTGTAGAACCAAAATAAATAATATTGAATTTGAAAAGATTAACGGACTATAAGACAGTGACTAAAATAGATTATTTGACTGTAGATTGTTTGTCACAGACTGCATAGCTTAGCTATTCAATTTGAAGGCCTCTGTGGCGCGGTGGGGAAGGTCCGCCTGCGACGCAGTAGGTTGCGGATTCGGTTCCTGCCTCGGAACAAGTATTTGTACGATCTGCAAATATTTGTTCGTGGTGTACTGGTCGTTTTCTATGTATAATAAAAAATATGTATCTATGCAATCGTATATTATTTATATAAGTTATCTATTACCCATAAAACTGGGGTTAGATAATAACATGTGAATTGTCCAGCATTTTTTATTATTTATTTATAATTGTAAATACTAGTTCTTTATTGTAATTTTATTTGTCAATAAAGTTGTTAATAAAAAATAACAAATTCAAATAAATTTTATTTGTTTTCCTATCTATCTAACAAGATCAGTCACGAATATATTTGATTCGAACACCTATGATCTATTGTTACTTGTAACAAACTAAAGTAGATTAATTAAAAACGTTCGGCAATACAAACCTAACGTATTTCCAATATAGGGTTTGAAAATAAAAATATATTAAATTTTCTTTCTCTTTCAATAGTATTATTGAAAGTCCCGGAATTATAAAACAGTTTAACTAGCGGATGGTTAGCGATTGGTGGAACGCCTGCAAACAAACAGTCAAAGCACATTCTTAATGGAATAAGACATTTTGTAACAACACTAAGCCTAAACCGCTGAAGCTAGAAATCTGTTTGGAGAATAGGTTAGATAAGTTTTACTACACAACTACCCTGTTCATCTCACAGTAGGAAAATTAATGAAAATCTAGACAATAATAAAACAAAATGAATCGTATAATTAGTTATTAGTACTTTTTTAACGGGTATTTATCGCGTTTGGCCGCGTAGGCCGTGTGGTGCCGACATAGAATTTCACCACTCCCACTCTTCCCGTGGATGTCGTAACAGGTGACTAAGGGAAACACACCGGGGGGCGGGCAGCAGCGCCCTCTGCAGAACAACTCCACCGAACTGCAATCCCCAACCCGCATACCCAGTGTGGGGATTATGGGCAATAACCCCCACATAATGATGCCATCTACCTGGCGCTCATTAGGGGAGGCCTATGTCCAGCAGTGGACTATTATAGGCTGGTGATGTTGATGTTGTTGTAAAATTAATTTACAGAATCCCATCAAAAAGTTGTTACCTATTAGTCTGGAAGTTTAAAATTGTGTTCATTTATCAACCATTTAAGGTAAGTACCTACCGTCATTTTGTACTAAGTTTCAAGTTTGAACACATTTTTCAAGTGAATGTGGACCGTTAATTTGTATGGAGGCATTCCACCTTAACTGTTAACCTACCGTAAGCCGTTTACCATCGATTTGTTATGGAGATTGGTTAGGTATTTTGAAATCACTTTACGAGTCAACTGTTTTGAAAAACATTTTAAAGTTAACATGGTTTTACACAATAAGGAAGTAGATGTAGGTACTTCAGCTTTTTGCTCGTTTATGTTTCAGAAGGTTGCGGGTTCGATTCCCGCTGCGGGAATGTTTGTTTGATCTGGAGGTAGGTAGGTGTTCCGTATCTGGGTTATTATTATTAACATTGTGGTGTGTTACAATTTTAGTATAATATTAATTATTATGATGTTATGTTGTTTAGAATGGCCGGCGTTATATTTCCGCTATATTAGTCGTACCTAATATAGTTAAATTTTAACGTGTAAATCTCTCTAATCCACAGACCTACGTACTTAATTACTAGAAAGGTTAAGTAACACCCTATATAAGTGTAACATGCAAAGTATGGTTTTAATTTCTTCGAGCGCAATTTTATATGGGCGTTTCACTTTTCACTTTCTAACACTTGACGTGGTTTGCGGAGTGTAGGACGGAATGTCCAATAAATTGTATTGTTGTCGTCGTGGTTATGTAACTTCTTGTAGATTTATGGCTCTATTTTATGTAACCCAATTTAACCAACTGCCAGTTTTGGCCAAATAGGAATAACATTGGCAAAATATCTTTCCATATTTGTGTTCAAATTTTACGGGCGATGTTATCGCGATAAAGCTCTCAAATAAAAAAAAATTAAATTGGCAAAAATTGCAATTGGTTTTGGTTACTGCTATGCTGTTACAGGTCTTTTCGTGACGTTACGCCAGATTTCTAACTAGAAACCAGTGCTAACTAGTTCTCTGATGGACCAGCATCGGCTTTTTGTAACGATAGTAGGTAGGTATATATGAATGAACACTTTATTGACATTTGCTAGTTATAAAAAAACAGTAACGTAATCTTATATTTAAATAAATAAAACAACAAACAATATTAGTATAAATAGCGTTATAAGAAAAATAGAGTTGGAAGTACAACAGAAATTACTTATATAAATTGAGTGTACACTTATTTTTAATCTTGAGTAAGTAAGAACACTTTTTCTAAAGCCTGAAAAATAAATATTAGATTTCTACCTCACCAAGTGAGTACTAAAGTATCAAATGAAAGGTATTGGTACATGCTTGCATGGTTACATGTCAACTTTTTTAAATATTTTGATATAAACTACAAGACTTACCTACATACATACTATTTTTATGAATTCAATCACTAGCAAAGTCTCTGCCTGGTACCTAAAATACTAATTTGTAAGGTGAAAAACTTTCCATACCATCGCCACAAGGGTTACACTCGCATGTGATGGATCTTGCTTTTTAACTCGCTGTATCTAGCATCCACATTTAGGAAAATAATGATGAGAATAGATATATCAATATATTTTTCTTTGTTTTCTAGTATGTTTGATAAATCTTTATACCTAATACAACCACACAAAATACAATTCAGACAAAAATCCCGAGTAGCATAAGCTACCATGTAATCTTCACTACATAATATTTTGATGACATTAACATTATATTGAGAGGCGATGTTAATAGGTAGCCCGGCATTCAACTAAGACTTAAGACAGATAGAAAGAAATACAGATCAATTATTTCCACACATGGGTCACAAAGGTTTTGTTTAACAAATTTTAAGTTCCATACATGTATTGCCTGAAGACTCCGGCGATGGATGGATTTCCCATATACATGTAATTGCAAAATTATTTGTAGTTTGAGCAATTTTCACCATGATCTGAAATTACAAATCATTTTGGTATTACATTTTTCTATGTATTTGGGAAATTCATCCGTGTTGCCGGAGCCTTAATAAATATTGGTAATAGATAGAACTTTACTTAACACTTCAGGCACACACATACAAAATATGTAAATAAGTATGTAATCAGGATTTTTATGAAATTGAATTTGTTTGAATCAAAGGTCTACAACCAACTTCCTACTACTTCTCCACAGTTCCATAACTTGATAATATGAACCCACGCATTTTTAAGGTAAAAATTAGTAAAAATTACCTGTTCCACAGGCGGCCTTGTTTGAAAAAACTTTCATCAAGTTATCGGGAGCGAGTTCTCTAGTTGACACAAAAACTTAGCACTATCCAGCGCAACAATCTAGTTCACGGGCGTGTGGAAGTTCTCAATGGAATTTAAAGCAAAACACTGTATTTTACAAACAGAACAACAACTTTTATTCACGATAATAACAGAATTTCACGTTTTTTCGGGTAACAAAACGAATTGTGTAATGCGAATGCGAGACGTGTTTCGAAGAATACGTTCGGAAATAGACTGACTGTGACTTTGACTTGCTTGACTTTTGTTTGATTGACTGGACTGAGTGAGTGACTGACTGACTTCAAGAAGTCCAGGGCTGCGTTCACAACTCAGAAAAACGATTGTCTATGGAAGTGCCCTAAGCATGTACTTTCCTTGGATACCTATGTAAACAAATCGGTAGAACAACATGGCGGATTAGGGATGTTCACTTGTTCGTCTAGTCGATAACATTATATCGATGGACGAGCTTGTCTTTTTAATCGACATCAAAAAAGGAAAGGTTCTATGTTTCTATGTTCAACTGTATATTTTTTTTGTATCAATGAGGGCTACCGTTTTTGTACTCACCAGTTGGCGCCACTGTAAAGTAAGGTCAGAACGAAGTTACTTATAGGCGACGGGAAAATATATTTACATACATTTTTAAGCGATTCAGCGACCCGCCCCGGCTTTGCACGGAAACCTCTTAAATTGTCAGTGTTCCTATACTTTATTATGCATGTATTATACATGTAAACCTACCTCTTGAATCACTATCTATTTAAAACAACCGCATCCAAATCCGTTGCGTAGTTTTAATGATTTAAGCATACATAGTTCCCTATGGACAGACAGACAGCGGGATGCGACTTTGTTTTATACTACCTATGTTATGAAGAGCGCATTTCTGAAGTGGTCCCATTGGAAGAAAGTCAGGATCTGATGGTGGGATCCCGGAGAAATCGAAGGAAACCCTCATTTTCGGAATTGGAGCTGGATCCGAGAGTTTACTGGAAGTGAAGCAGGAGCAGGATATGTAATAAAACACTGTTTTAACTGTATTGATCGCGTATATTTTGTATTTTGTTATAACCTGACGTTTTGGAAGCTTTTCTGATTTGAATGCACTCTCTTCAAAGTGCGATGTGCAAACATGAATGTCTTGAGTTCCTGGCCGGATATTTTCTAAGCCAATATTTTCATACGATTCCCTCCGCCGGCTTTCGTTTCTTGGTAAACTAAAACAAGAAAAAATACGTAACTTATTAAGGTCAACACATCATCAGTGGTTTTGTGTCCGGTGGTCTTGTGTGGAGAGGTTCAAGTCCGTTAAGATGGACTTGCACCTCTAAGGTCAACACGGGGCAGTGTGTCATATTTTTGTCAAAGTTTATTTTGAATCCAAAAATGGTTTTCGTAATAAAAAAGTCCTCTACACTTGCCCTATAGTTATACTTAGGTACCCATACTGACCTTACCTAATTTATCGATAACGTTCGATGTTCGATGATGTTCAACACTAGCACCGGTTTTTATGTCTGCGATGTGAATGAAATATTGAGAATATTGCGGGTTTCTACAGCTCACAATAAAGATGATTCAAAATAATAGGTTTTTACACACTTTATATCAAAATACAATGTACAATAGACACCAATTTAACGAAATGTTACCACTTACCGGTGTAAGGTTAGATTCGGCCTGTTTTTGCTTTGGCATAGGCCTCAGCCTGCTACAGAACACTTCATGGTACCTCTTCTATATGATTTTCAATTTATATTACAGTTTTGCTCAATAAATAAGTCGAAAACACGGGCAAAACATAAAAATCTCACAATGACTTCTCCTGACATGTAAACAAACCCGTTGAATAGAATGACATCCGTGACAATGAAACCAGGAAGAGGGCGCTGATAAAAAGAGTGTGTATTGATTTTTCCTAACGTTAAACCACTGTTGTGAGAAAGAGACTGGTAGTCCAATATTGCTTCCGTGTCAAATTCGACAATTACAACAATTCCATATGATCGTTTTTCAGAGGTTCACAACCTACGCTCGAGCGCGCTCGGAGTGCAACTAGGTCGTTCATAACCTCAGGAGAAACGCTCGGTTGTTATTAACTAGAGCGTTCACAACCTCCGACGGTTGCAACTTTTTACCGGTGTAATTCGATCGACGAAAAACACTCTGACATTGACAGCTGTCATATTCCGTTGTCATAGTTTGTTATCTACTTAAATATCAAGATTTCTACAGTAAATTTCAAAATTTTCAGTATTTATCAGTTATAGATCGTAGTTACAGTCAGTAGATACAATTTACCTCAAAGTAACCGCAAAACAAAAACAAAACAAACGAACGTCCGGCAACTGTAACGTCAGTTTTGTCATGATAATGTCAACTTTGACGTTAAACAACCGACTCGTTCTGAACCTTTGGGTAAGTTAAAATTTACACTAAACAACCGCACCCTGAGCCTCTGAACGCACCCCTGCTTACAGCGTAGTGTTGCCAGTCGACTATTGCGATTGCGACTTGTTGCGAAAAGTAACCATTAAAGATTTTAAGTTCGTAGTATTTTAAGTTTGATTTTAAGTTCGAGCGTGTGGTGTTCGTTAAGGTTGCCGGGGCGGATTTCAACCAAGATACCAGCCAAAATATTGAAACGCGTTGGTGGCGACAATCCTGACCCTCACTTCTACACTAATAGCGAGTAACGGCTAGCGGAGCGGAGATAGCCCCGAGATGTTAAGAATACAAGACAAGCATAAAATAAAACCTACATCGAAAGTTACTTTTTCAGGTGGTCAGAAATTAGTTATAGGAGTAATAATCATAACAGCAAGCGGAGGGAATGTTGAAAACTTTGGATTTCCGGCGGCTGAGGAAATTGATAGGAAACTCATTCAAAATTAGTGTCCATTTCTGACTTTAATGTACTTGAAGAGCTGTCAAAAAGGCAAACAGTTATTTTGGACACAGATAGAAAAGTGGCAAACCGGACACATAATATTGCCATATCGAAGAAGTCAAGTCAAGTCACATAGTATTGGCATATCAAAGAAGTCAATGAGAAATAATGCCTAGCATTATAGTCTTTATCTAAAATTATGTACCTACATACTTACACAAATTGGTATTTTTGGTTTGGGTTATAATTACATATTATTAGTAAAATAGGTACATTCATTTATCACTTTAACTAATGGAAGCCCTAGACAAGTTAACTATAACTTTGTATAAACTTGCTTGGATAAATTATTCTTTGTTAGGTTTTGGAGGTCTGGCTCCAAAGATGACCGATCCAACGCGTACTGTTGTTGCTCCTACTTCAATCTGAAAAGATAATGGATAACATATGAGGCTTCAGCATTTTTGGTATAAACTTATTTAAATAGTTAAATGCAAACAAACTATGTATCTTTTACTATATATAGGTATACATACAGCATGAGCAAAGTCAGTCGACATTCCCATAGAAAGCTCAACTTTATTAATATCCAATTTGAGCTGCTCGCACACTTCTGTCCGACACTTGGCCAGTGTTAAGAAATCGGGATTGGGACCTAGAGACAGGTCATAGTCATACTGGCCAATGGTCATTAGGCCTTGGAAGTCCAAACTTGGGCAGTTCTTCACAACATGTTCTACTAGCTTGGTGGTCTCAGAAGGTTGAACACCATTTTTAGCTGGAACATGCAAAACATCAAATTAGGTCCACTTTTATTTTTATACTAATATTATTGATTCAAAAATGATTGGCTCATCCATCCATCTATATATCTGATAACTGGCTAATTATATTTAGTAAATGTCCTGAGGATGGCTATAGGTCTACTACTTTTCCTGGCCTACTTTAGGATAAATCTGACAATACCCACAATATGCAATATCATAAGCACACAAAATAATAGATAAGAATTATTCTTGTAATTAGCTGATAAGGTTTTCTAGAACTAGGTACCTACTTATTTTTTAAGATGAGACAGTAAAATAGTTGCCAATCTGGAGATGACTGTAGGTAAGTACATTATGAAAAGTAAAGTGTAAGAGTTTTTAAAACCTATTTTTTTATAATTTGTTAAACTCACCATCTTCTCCACTGGTGTTAATCTGCACCATAACCTTCAACTTATCATCGTCTTTCCTCAACTTTTCCCATTGCTTATTTAAATTATCGGCCAGTTTCTCAGAGTGCACTGTCTGCACCATATACAGATTAGGAGATCCAAGCAGCTTATTGATTTTATTAGTCTGAAGGTGTCCGATGAAGTGCCATTTAATTTCTTTGCATTTTTCTAAGATGAGAGGATCAACTGCTTTTTCAGCTAGCTCATTGACGTAGTTCTCGCCAAAGTTTCTTTGCCCAGCTTCGTAAGCTTCTACTATGAGCGAGGCTGGTTTGATTTTGGATACAGCTACTAGCCTTGGAGCAATTTGCGGTAAATCCTAGAAACATGGGAATAGATACCTAATTTTTATAAGCCTTCAGCAAAGACTCTAGAAAGTAATACTGAATAGGGTTTATAACAATAGGTATTATACAAGTTATTTTAAGGATAAGCAGCATTTTATGATTTAGCTGTACTGTAGTAGTACGTTACGTACCTAGTAATGGTAGTAGGTAATAAAACAAAAAGCGAGATGGATGTTTATTGTTTACTGCGATCAATAAAATTTACTTACCTTACTTCTTTTAGCTACAGCGGCTTCCATCTGCGCCAACACAGTTTTCAGGCCGTACATTACGTCGATTTCTTGGTCACCGGCGGCGAATGACATAGTAAACTACAGCCGGATAAATTGCCTAAAATTATTTGTTTTGATGTGGCTTCAGCTGGCTCCAGCCGGTTAAAATTCCGAAGTTATTGTGTTTTGTGATTAAATTATTTAAGCTACAATTTTTTGTACTCACTCTACGGAGCTCTACGGTCAAAAGGTTTGACTTACTTGACTGAGAGTTCTGAGTTTTTCAATGTCAATGCCATTTCAGTTTACAGTCAACACATTGATTTTTTATCAGTTTGTTTGCGTTTTGCGTTCTGGAAGGGAAGACGAAAAATTGTTTATTTTCTTCTGAAATCCAAGAAAATTATGTCGTTCTCGTATCATATTGCAACAAGCTGATGATTTTTCAGCTATGAACGTCGTAGAAAAGGCCGAGAAGGCCTTAGAATACTTGAAAGCTAACGAACACTCAGCTAAGTAAGTTGACACCGAGATTTACGACAACTTTTGGTTCTTAGCAGGTGATTACTGATGATATTCCTATATTGTAGGCCTCATGAGCTGCAAACGGCTGCTGGAACATTGGGACGAAGTCTCGGCATGCTCGGAAGTCGTCCTAGCTTCGCCCGCCACTATGCTAATTTGATTCCTTCCGCTGTACCTGCGTTGTTATTATTGGCCAGCAACAACAGCGTAAGTAAACCAGACACATATTGCCATATCAAAGAAGTCAAGTCAAGTCAACAGCGTAAGTTCTATACTTTCATGCTTTAGATACTTCAATAGATACCTACCTAAAAAAATTCAAGTTATTCAATTACCATATTCAGTATATAGAGATTTTATATAACTTTTTTGGAAATTCAGAGGTAGTAAAAGTATTATTGAACTTGATTATTTTTATTTCAGGCGGAAGTGCGTTTAGCTGGTGATGAAGCCTTGAACCGTGCAGTGGTTGGAGCTTTCTCCTTCCATTTACATAAAGTAAACATTGTTTTTCTGAATAATATTGGCAGTAACAAAAATGCAAGGTAATGTGTAGGTTATAGTAGTCACTATCTTACCTTATTTAATATTTATTATACCAGGTGAATGTTACAGTGCCTGAGGGATGTTTTTGAAAGATTTGAAAAAGTATGTCAATCCTGTATCAGATGCACATCTTATTTTGTTTCGAAGTAAATACTCCTTCCTGAACTGCTGCCAAATATAGTTGATCTATGTACAGTCACCAGCATAAATATATGACTATGGGCAGCGCTGCAAAAATATCTGATCATCAATTGAACTTATAATTATGTGACGATACGTAGGATGTAGAAATATGTGACGATTTACATCCGGCAAAATAATCTTTTGTTTTGTAAAAGCATAATATCGGATCACGTAAAGACTGCATTAATATCTGATACAATTAACAGTAAGAAATATATCAACAATCTGCAAGAATGAACTTTATATACCTAAGCATAGAGCCGTGATTTGAACGAAACAGTATGACGCTTCTTGAAAAGAGCATCAATCTGTCATTGGATATTGCCGCTCACGTCTCACGTTTTAAGTCATTATTTTAGCATTTTAGTCGTCGGTGGCCAGTGTTATGTTATGATTATCTGCCTAAGGTCCGACTGCGTAGTGAACTGATGATATCAAGTGCGTCAAATAATTTAAATTTTAACATTGTGTGATAAAACATAATTATATAAATCCAATCTTTCTCATTTATTTATACTTATTAGCTCAAAAACAACATAAATTCTTGTAAACTTAATATTCTATGCAGTATTGACACTAAGCTACGTCTTCAAAAATCCTCTATTATATTATAAATCAAACTATAGTTACATATTTATTTATATTACAATGTTAAAAGACACGAACAGACGAAAAAATTATAAAAACTCCTTCGTGTATGACCGTTGACATAACATTCGAAGATTCGAAAAGCCATCACCATATTCACCATACCATTTTAAATAATGTAATCTCCTTGCCAAAAACTCTTCTTTTATCAAATGCTGACATCAACATTTCCCACCGCTGCGTTTAATAAACTAGAGGTCCGCCCTGCCTTCGCACGGATATTAAACCAAAACTTCAGATATATTTTACACACTAAAGCGTTATATTTCACAGTTTTCTTAAGGATCCCTTACTTTTTTAGCAGCATTGGGGTTTTGACACTGGACTTGGGACTGGCCGTAGAGAAAAAGCAAGCAGCGGAGCCATAACATAACAAGAAGTTGAATGTATTGCGCACGTATAATTATTAAACTTTACATGCGGATCCCTAATTTTTTTAAATATTCTATCGCATGTTCATCACAAAAAACTTAGAATTCTAATGGTGAAAGAATTTTTCAAATTTTGTCCACTAGTTTCGGAGCCTATTCAATTCAAACAAACAAACAAACAATCAAATCTTCCCTCCTTATAATAACAAATTCTTGTATTCATATTTATATTAGTAAAACGAAATCTGCTGAAATCATGTCATAACATAAAACGTGAGACAGCGATATCCAATGACAGGTTGATACTCTTTTCAAGAAGCGTCAAACTATTTCGTTCAAATCACGGCTCTATGCTTAGGTATATAAAGTTCATTCTTGCAGATTGTTGAGATATTTCTTACTGTTAATTGTATCAGATATTAATGCAGTCTGTACGTGATCCGATAATTATGCTGTTACAACGGTGCAAACGATTATTTTGCCGGGTGTAAATCATCACATATTTTTACATCCTAAGTATCATCACATAATTATACCGTCAATTGATAATCAGATAGTTTTGCAGCGCTGCCCATAGTCATATATTTATGCTGGTGACTGTACATGTCTATGTTATCACAACCAAAACTCTTTACCTAGGTGGATTCGAGCAGCTCTATCACGCATTTGCCTTGGTGACATCTGGCTTCGACCTGGTATCGGAAAGATCAGATCTCAAGCTCAGTCACTGTTCCCAAATCTCTGTGAGATTGTGAAGCATACAACGGATATTCAACTTATTGTAGAGGCATTAGAGAGCAATTTCCCGAGGATACTGAATGCCCTAGCTGAATATACTACTGATGAAGAGATTGCAGGTTTATTTTAAAATTATTCTAAATTAAATTAGGAATAGGATAATTATTCTATTAGGTTCTATTGTTTTCGTCACTGTTTCAACTTAAAGTTTAAATGCATAATTATATACTACTAGCGGCCCGCCCCGGCTTCGCACGGGTATTAAACAAAAATTTCAGAAATTATACTCACTAAAACGATGGGTTTCACAGTTTTCATACGGATCTTTACTTTTTTTAACAGCATTGGGGTTTTTGACATTGACTCGACATTCCAAAACTGACACTGGCCGTAGAGAAAAAGCAAGCACCGTGCGCTATACAACCTCTTTTTCTATTCTGACGCGCCATAATAGAAAAAGAGGTTGAATATACAGCCCACGGTTCAATTATTGAATTTTTCATGCGGATCCCTTACTTTTTTGAAAATATTATATAGCCTATGTTCATCACGGAAAATTAAGGATTCTAATGGTGAAAGAATTTTTTAACTCGGTCCAGTAGTTTTGGAGCCTATTCAATTCAAACAAACAAACAAACAAACAAACAAACAAACAAACAAACAAACAAACAAACAAACAAACAAACAAACATACAAACAAACAAACAATCAAATCTTTCCTCTTTATAATATTAGTATAGATATATACTATACTAGTTAATAGGTAACCAAATGAAAAGTTTAAAGATCGTTCAACTTAAAGATGGTACAATTGATTGTGTCACAAATAAACAATTTGGTTTGATTTGTCAAGTCAAAGTATTAATGTATTGAATTGTAATATTTGAAATATTCCTAAATCCTAAAACCCACGTAAATCCCGATCCCTTGGGATTTTCGGGATGAAAAGTGGCCCATATTCCAGGCCCTAAGCTGTGTGTACCAAGTTTCATCAAAATCCGTTTAGTAGTTTTTGCGTGAATGAGTAACAAACATCCATCCATACTTACAAATTTTCGCATTTATTACATATATTAGTAGGATTATATAGGCTACAGGGAAGAGGTTCTCCATTAATCCATGCACCAAATTTTTTGACAAATCTTAGAAATGTTGTATGACTACTTCCCACTGGGAAGTATGGATGGATGTTTGTTACTCATTCACGCAAAAACTACTAAACGGATTTTGATGAAACTTGGTACACACAGCTTAGGGCCTGGAATATGGGCCACTTTTCATCCCGAAAATCCCAAGGGATCGGGATTTACGTGGGTGAAACCGCGGGCAACCAGCTATTATAATATTTAAACCTCTCTCAATCTTATAGCTTAAATTATGTGCTAGCTCAAAAAGCCTGAAAAACTTTTTATATACTTTTTTTTTTATCAACTAATGCAGTTTTTTGAATGGTCTTATATATCTTTGGTCCATCGTAATATCCATTCTTCTTTGTCCTTAGATCTAGCAAAAGCACTGCTATCTCACGTAGAGACGTCAGACCCTGCTGTAAGACGCGGCATCTCAAATTGCGTGGCTCATTTGTGCTCACATCGAGAAACTCTGTTGACTACACTCTTGGGGAGTATATTTGGTGAGTAACCATCTATAAAATCTAAAAAGTGCCCTGCTCATGTGGACTGGAGACCACAGACCCGACATATAGAAATGGTATCACAAATTGCATGACTCATTTGTGCTCACATCGAGAAACTCTGTTGACTACACTCTTGGGGAGCATATTTGGTGAGTAACCATCTATAAAATCTAGCAAGAGCCCTGCTCATGTGGACTGTAGACCACAGACCCGACAGATAGACGTGGTAGGTATATCAAATTGCGTGACTCATTTGTGCTCATATTGAGAAACTCTGTTGACTACATTCTTGGGGAGTATATTTGGTGAGTAACCATCTATAAAATCTAGCAAGAGCCCTGCTCATGTGGACTGTAGACCACAGACCCGACAGATAGAAATGATATCTCAAATTGCGTGACTCATTTGTGCTCACATCGAGAAACTCTGTTGACCACACTCTTGGGGAGTATATTTGGTGAGTAACTATCTATAAAATCTAGCAAGAGGCCTGCTCATGTGGACTGGAGACCACAGACCCGACAGATAGAAGTAGTATCTCAAATCGCGTGACTCATTGTGCTCACATCGAGAAACTATTGACTACACTCTTGGGGAGTATATTTGGTGAGTAACTATCTATAAAATCTAGCAAGAGGCCTTCTCATGTGGACTGAACTCTAGAAGTGTTATTTTCGAATAGCGTGACTAATTTGTACTCTCATCGCGAAACACTGTCAACACCGTTTTAAGTGAATATGTCACATCTAGCATGAGCTCATGTGGAAACCAAAGAAACAGACCTGGAAGTCAGACGCGTTGTCTTTTTACTTCGTGACATCAGACTACGCTCTTGGGGAGTAAACTAAGTGAGTCCATCGAATCTATCGCCTCATCATGTTATGACCGTCATAGGTCGCGGGATTCCGCTGTATGCAAGTAGCGCAAGAGGGGTCCTTGTGTATGGCATATTTTGGAGAGGCCTATCTGTAGCAGGGTTCGTCTTACGAATATCAATTGACCACTACTGAGTTCAAATGCGAAAAGAAGAGTACACTTATCTAAACCTAAACTACGAATATCTTTCAAATGGCTGGTACGAGTAGTACCCACTTCTAAGTACAATCCTCTTTAACACGGCACTTGCCCTCTTCTGTTAGTTAGTTTATTCTATACCTTCGTGATACACCATTGTCTTCATTACTTTTTGTTAAGGTGAGATTTTTTGAGTGGTTATTTCTCAGAACATCCCTTTATTACGTGTGTAATGTGCATCCAAACAGAAAATCGCGGTCCTCATGAAAACACTCTTAATATTTATTCGCAGACATGCCTTCAGATAAGCAACTGGTTTCTCTGCACAGTGTTCATTTGAGAATCCTCCAAATACGCGGCTTGGTGAATCACACATCAGCGCTCTTTCAGACGTGATATTTTTTTTTTGTAGAGTGTCATTTTCTTGTGGAAGAAAATTTAAACAAAATTGTTATTTTGTTGCAGAGAAACTATGGCCGCTTACGACAGAAAACACGGTGGTATTGGGTTGGTTTTGCGTCATCAAAGCCATATTTCAAGTCAATGATCTGGCGAAGTTCGCGGAAAACGATCTATTTGGAGTGCAGGATTATTTGGAAGTAAGTTTTATAATGTTATACATATTTTTCTTCCGATAGCGCTTGTTCACATTTTCATAGAAAATAAAGTCAACGCAAACTTTGTCGTAAACAGTATTGCGTTCCCACTCAGCATACGGAACGTTGAATGAACATTGCCTATAGCCAATGTTCATCACCAAAAACTTAAGAATCTAATAATGGTGTTTTTTTTTTTATATCGGTCTAATGATTTTGGAGCCTATTCAATTCATACAAACAATCAAATCTTTCCTCTTTATAATATTACTATAGATATAGATATAATAATAAAAATACTATTGTTTTACATTATAGCTATACCACTTATCAATCCTCTACATAGAACAAGCTACCGACCATAACATCCAGAACTGCGCTATGGAATGTCTGAGCACTCTATTCGCATTCGCGAGTTCTGTGTACACTCGTGCGTTGCTGGAACAACATCCTACTAGGGTGGTTATAGGAAGGAGGGAGAGGAAGGATCGTTTGAGTAAGTCTACACTCAGTTTTATTAATCGCCATAACTCAGAAAATTCGCAAACTGTAGTGGCAGTGGGCGGCCATATTTCGGAAGAACCGATAACCGTTGAGGTAAACTTTTTCTTGAGTGGAGACCGAGACTCGCTAAACGTAGTGTAGGACGCCCTCCTGCCAGGTGGGATGACGATCTGCGAAGGAATGGTGGCAGATGCTGGATGCGACAAGCTGAAGACATTAGGGGAGGCCAATGTCCAGCTGTGGACTAACATGGGCTGATGATGATGATGATAGTTTTATTCAAAACCAGCGGTTAAGTTAAGCACGCGCATAGACGTTGGGTTCATATAGAACCCTTAGTTTTTATAAAATATTCTATAACCTATGTTCATCAGAATCATCAGGGATAATCATCGTCATTGACAGCCTATTATCAGTCCACTGCTGCATAAGCCTCCCCTGATGAGCGCCATAAATAGCTGTATTCATCATATAGGGGGCTACTGCCCATAATCCCCACGCTGGGCATGCGGGTTGGGTCTCTTTTTTTACTACCAGATCCTGTCCATCAAAAGCTTGCCTGGAAGAGATCGCTTTCAGCGATAAGGCCGCTGATTGTACCGCATTAGATTTAAATGGTAGTTACTGTTGTTGTTATACCATTTTATAAGGTGCAATAAGAATGTTATCTATCTACCTAAAATAAAATTTTACAAACACGATGGGCCCAAGAAGTGTATACATCATCATCATCAGCCTATAATAGTCCACTGCTGGACTTCGAGGCCTCCCCTAATGAGCGCCATAGATGGCATTATTGATCATTTGGGGATTATTGCGCATAATCCTTGTTGGGACGCCCATAATCCGTATAGCATGCGGGTTGGGGATCGCAGTTCGGTGGAGTTGTTCTGCAGAGGGCGCTGCTGCCCGCTCCCCGGTGTGTCTCCCTTAGTCGCCTGTTACGACACCCACGGGAAGAGTGAAGAGTGCGCGTAGTGAAATTCTATGCCGGCACCCATCGAGTACATATCCCATAGAGTTGAAATGTCTGATAATTTGATACGAAATCATTTCAGTCAAAAATTACACAGAATAATATGAAGTCGCACGCCGCCTACTATGTTCTGATTGGCCGAAACAATATCAATTGATAAAAAAGGGATGGGGTAAAACGGATTCTGCCATCGATGTTTTAGCGAGGCATTATACTGATATTTAAGATTTTTTATTCAATAATGACTAAGTTTTATAATAACTTTTATATTATATAAACAATGTATTTTCAAATGTCTGACCTTCATAACTATTTTGTTCTTTTAATAATTATTGCAAGTGAGTACCTAAGTAGTACCTACAATACTTTGCTTTATTTTGCGATTATTTTCTTCTTGTTATTGAATTGGGAAAAAAATTATTTTTTATAGAAAGATAAGTAAAGGTTTTCTACGTAAATTTAATAATTAATTAAATTATTTTAATTTAAAAAAAACGGTAAGAATTATACCCAGTACCTTTATACACATCAATAATACAGTACATTTATGAAAGATTAACCCTTACCTGATTGATAACAGATAACATTTGATTATTACAGACAAAAACTTGCGGTGAAGGAATTTTTTACTTTTTGGTATCAAAATAAACAATGCGCTCGTACGCTTCACTCGCTCGTGGAGGCACCACGTGCGGTCGTACGATGAGTACCCCTGCCGTGACTCCTTCTTTCCTCATGCCTATGCGTGCGGTCCTCATGCCTATGCGTGCGGTGAATAGTTTTCGAGATATTTCAATTGCCCAACTTGCCCCTATGCTCAACTAGACCCGCTCTACCCTACATGTAATATTTCATAAATTTGTAACTGAAATATCGATATCGATAGTTTAGACCAACTTGTTCCTCCCCTACCGATTGCATAGAGCAGGAAGAAAATATAAATGACAACGAGTAACAAAGGGATGTCAAATGAAACGTCATAAACCCTGACCGAAGTTGGCCATTTTATCGAGATCTATAAATTTCAAGAAAATAATTTAGTTTCAAAATAATCATGTAGGTAATTATATTACCTATGAAATGTTATTCCATCTGTTTTATAGTTGGGAGATCGACTATTTTTACCACACCATTTGATAGAGCACTGGGACATGGTTAATTCTTGTTTGCATTATTTTTTCAGCAAGCTACAAGACAAACACACGTGTCTATGTTTTGGTCCTCACTGAACTGACGATCGTCGGTGTCCGAATAAGTATATGCTAGACCATAGAGTTGTTATTTAGACGCATGGTTTTAGTATGGCGCCTCTACGGGATATGTACTCGTTGCCGGCACCACACGGTCAAGAAGTGTATACCACTGCATTGAAGTATCAGATAGTGAAGATAACTCTTGTTACAGACAACCCAACAGTAACCCCGTCGCGCTTCGCCCCCAGCCCCGTGTCCTCAGTTCGGGATCCTATAGAGCTGTCGTTCAGCGGAGCCCTACAGCTCGGCAGTTTGCTGCAACTGAGCACGCCTAGCTTGAGCTGCGAGGATCTCAGTTTTCAGGTGATTCTTCGGTTCAGAAAATAGCTATTGGTAAAGTCAAGTACATTGTTTTCCTGACGCGGCCATTCTTATGAGCCACTACGCATCATGTACCTAGTACTATTTTAACAGGTAAGTGTGTCAAAATATAACAAACTAGCGGGTATTAAACAAAAATTTTAGAAATTATAAACACTAACACGATGGGTTTCACAGTTTTCATACGGATCCCTTACTTTTTTTAACAGCATTGGGGTTTTTGACAATGACTCGACAATCCATAACTAACACTGGCCGTAGAGAAAAAGCAAGCACCGGGCGCTATATATTCAACCTCTTTTTCTATTATGACGCGCCATAACAGAAAAAGAGGTTGAATATACGGCGCACGGTTCAATTATTGAATTCTTCATGCGGATCCCTAACTTTTTTGAAAATGTTATATAGCCTATGTTCATCACATTTATAAATTTAGGATTCTAATGGTGAAAGAATTTTTCAAATTGGACCAGTAGTTTCGGGGCCTATTCAATTCAAACAAACAAACATACAAACAATAAAATCTTTCCTCTTTATAATATTAGTATAGATATAGATGTCACTAGTTTCTATATATTTTTTGTTATTAAATTATGTTACTAAGCTTTATTAAACCTTATACACTGTAACTCATACTTGAGCTTGTTTTGCTCGACTACTTTTCCATACTGCAATATATTTACTGTTTGTAAGTTTCTTGCTGTAACCTAGCAAAAATTGTCAAGTGTGAGTAACTGCCATCTCCATAATGTCAGAAAGTTGTATGTATGTTGAGTAGTATAGATTTTAGATTTCAATAACTTTATTTTTTTAGGCTTACAAAATAAACACTTAGGCAAGTCAAATTTCATACAGTTAATTATTATAAGAACAGAAATAAGTTGTTATTGATTTATGGATGCCGTGTGGTGCCGGCATAGAATTTCACCACCCCAACTCTTCCCTCCTTGGTGTCGTAAGAGGCGATTAAGGGAAACACAGCGGTGGGCGGGCAGCAGCGCCTTCTGCAGAACAACCTCACCGAACTGCGATCCCCAACCCGCATGCCCAGCGTGGGGATTATGGGCAATAACCCCCAAATAATTATGCCATCTATGGCGCTAATTAGGGGAGCCTATGTCCAGCAGTGAACTATTATAGGCTGGTGATGTTGATGATGTTGATGTTGATTTATGGAGACTGTCAATTGAAATCATTTATTCTCAGTCTATCCGGATGGGAATCACCCATCCGGATTCCGGATAGACTGAGAATAAATGATTAGCGTAATTGCGCAGCTGGAAACCAATCTGACTACCATTCATTCACATTCAAAGATATTTATTGCTTCAAACATGATAGAAAGAACCGTGGTGATTATGACAAAACTCCCCTTGCTAAAGAGAGACTCTCTACTGAAGATTAATATAATCGAAGACTGTCATTATCACAGTTCTTTATTTCGTGTTTGAAGCAATAAATATTTGTTTTTTTTATATAATACCTTTAGCTTTTGGGGCAGAGTACCATAGTTCATACATTTATTGACATCGTCTTGTTAATTTTTCAACCTTTTCTATTTGTATACAAAGACCATTTTTGCCTGCAAACCCTAGATTCTCCCAATAGTGAGACAGGTATGTTAATTTTTCAACCTTTTCTATTTGTATACAAAGGCCATTTTTGCCTGCAAACCCCAGATTCTCCCGATAGCGAGACAGAGATGTTAATTTTTCAACCTTTTCCACTTGTATACAAAGACCATTTTTGCCTGCAAACCCCAGATTCTCCCAATAGCGAGACAGGTTTGTTAACCGATTCGTTGCTGATGGCACGACAGGCGTGTCATCAATGGTTTTAACTAGTGGCTTATGACACGATAGGCGTGTCATTTTTTCCTCGATTGTAACACCCTCAGATTAAGTTTAAGAAAAGTCTGCCCAGAACGAAACTATACAGATTTTCCACGTAGATTACGCCTGTTGTCTTAGCCTCTCGATATTGCGTGAATTCAACAGTTCCAGGGATTGACAACCTTTTTAAATTGCGTTCTTATGACACGATAGGCGTGTCAATACTGAATACTTTAGCCACCTCTCAAGGGGCGGACCTCGCGGCGCTTAAAGCGCTGGCGTGGCAGACCTCTGCAGTGAGCGTACGCTGAGCGTCCCAAAGTGGGACGTTATTATTAAACGATTATTATTATTATTAAACGTTATTATTAATTCTGTTGGAGTCAAAAGAAAGTTCTTCGTCGCTTGAATCACTCATTTATTAAGTTTTCACTTGTTAACCAGGTTTCAAACATATTAGGTACGTGAAAAGAAAATGGCGCGCGCAAAGCAAATTAAAAAAGTAGACACAGCAAGAAGGTTCCGAGTCTGAGTTCTAAATAAATTAAAAAAAGTTGGTGGGATGAAAAGAGTATTTTCATCCCACCACCTCGGAAAGAGATATTTTGCTCCTTGATACGCAAAAGCCGTTTTTATCCGCTAGAGGGTAAAGTAAAATTGAATTTAGAACATCGTGTGTGCGAAGGTTGTGAATTCGAAACATTATTAAACCTATTTATTTTTACCTCCATAGTACCGAATTTACCATACAACTTTTTTTAATTTATTAAGAACTCAGACCCGGAACCTCCTTACTGTGAAAAATACTATAATATATTACTTAAATCTTAACAGTTCATTTGATATAAACTCGTCGAATCTTTTGCATCCATGCAAATCTATTAAGGAGGGTACTGAATTAGTATTTTTATCGTCAATTTCTGTGCATGTACCACTGTTCTTAAATTTCTTTTGAGGCTTGTCATTTCCAACATCTGAGTATGATTGTGAGTTTTGTTCAAATATATAATTCAAAGTTTCTTCTTCATTTTCACATTGAGTTTCATCATTATCATAGTTTTCTGTTTCAGGAATGTATTTGCGTTTTCGATTTATTTCTTCTTCATTTTCACATTGAGTTTCATCATTATCATAGTTTTCTGTTTCAGGAATGTATTTGCGTTTTCGATTTATTTCTTCTTCATTTTCACATTGAGTTTCATCATTATCATAGTTTTCTGTTTCAGGAATGTATTTGCGTTTTCGATTTAAATCTAGAAAAAGTAGGTCAATTTGACGAAATAATCCGAACATTTCGTCGTTGTACTACTGCAACAAGTCACTAAGTGACATTTTTAGTAAAAGTTAGATAAAATATCAAAAAAGGTTTGAAACATCTGAAAAAGTAAAGTCACTTACCTTCCATTTCAGGAAAAACACTTAGTTAACCTCTTCAAAACCAATGTAATTAACGTATCGTGCCGTACACTCCCGTGGTTTGATTCCAACTAAACTTGAAACAAGTCTAGACCAATAAAAAAGCAAAAAAAGCATGTAGTTTTATACACATGGCTGATGGCACGCTAAGCGTGCCATGGACTTCTATGGCGCTTGACACGCCAGTCGTGTCATAGAAAATTTGTTCACAGCCCTGGTGAAAAGTTTTTCAAAATGGGTGCAGCAACGAATCGGTTTTTTCAACCTTTTCCACTTGTATACAAAGACCATTTTGCCTGCAGACCCTAGATTCTCCCGATAGCGAGACAGAGATGCTTATTTTTCTACCTTTTCCACTTGTATACAAAGTCTATTTTTGCCTGCAGACCCCAGATTCTCCCGATAGCGAGGCAGAGATGGAGCTACCGACAGAGCAGCTATCCAAAGATCTCACGGAAAAGCTTCAGGAGTACGAAGAAACTGATTGTAAAGAAGAAGAGGGAATCGAACAAATACCGCAAGATGCGTTTAAGGTACCTATACTTTGTTTAACTAGCTGCGCACTGCGGCATTACCCGCGGTCAATTTGATTGGGTGATACTTACATTTTATTTATTTTATTAAAACCTTTTCCCTACAATAAAAGCTTGTAAACAAAAAATGAATAACTATTTGTGTGCGTAAATTACAAAACCCCTTTTCTGTTTTACCGAGACTACCAAATTATTTATAAATTTTTGGTAAACCGGAAACATTATAGACAAAATCGAAATTACTAGAGATATTGGGAGAATAGAATAGAATATTTCTTTATTGCACCATCAATACCTATAGGTTATAATTATACATGATCTTCATATTAACTATATTTAGTAGCACAATCGTAAGAGAGATCGCTCTTGAGCGATAAGACCGCCAATCGTAGCGTATTCTATATTTATTCATTTGTATTTATTACGAGCAGTCCCCTAGTCTATTTAAAAAAATTCGGCGCTATAATAGAAAAAAAGTTGAATATAGCGCATGGTTTTATTATTGAAGTTTTCATCCGGACCCAGATGATTTTTTTTTAAAATACTTTTTTTTAATTTTATTTATAGCTATTCTATAGCTTATGTTCATCAGCGATAATTTAGAATTTTAATTGTGAAACAATTCGGCAAATCGGTCCTGTTCCGGAGCCTAATCCATTCAAACAAACAAACAACGAATCTTTCCACTTTATCAAATTAGTATAGTTATTTATATTTTAGTTTTATATATAGGTATTATCGTTAGAAAATCCAAGTTGACTGTGGTGTATGTTTACAGGTAAACATAGGATCCCTAAATGACGATGATGTCCTATTGAAATACTGCGCGAGGTTACTCGCGTCTAAGTTCCTTCTAACAGGAAATAAAGGTGGATTGATTAGTGACAGGTAAGTTAAATAAATAAATAATGCTGGACAATCCTCACTACATCATCTAGCCCCAAGCTAAGCAGAGCTTGTGTTATGGGTACTAGATGATTGATATATGTACTTAAATAAATTTAATACAATTATATAACACTAGCTTTTGCCCGCGGCTTCGCTCGCGTTAGGGGATGCTATGCTACGTCATAACATCTACCTACATGCCAAATTTCAGCCCGAGCCGTCCAGTGGTTTGGGCTGTGCGTTGATAGATCACTATGTCATTCACCTTTGAGTTATATATATTTAGATTTGATTCTCATTCACTAACAGTTGATTGACATCAGAAGCGCCTGCTACCTTCTTGTTTCGCTTAGCAAGACTTAGTTCTTTTGACTGGCCGCAAAATAAATAAATGAATCACTAACGCAAAATTTGTCAATTTGTAAAATACTTAAAAACTACGGTCCATATAAAATAGGTACCTATATACTTTAGTCATCATACATAACAAAACTTAAGTTGGCGTATAGCACTGGTGCTAACCTACACGCTAAGCTAGCTGTTTACAGTGCGGCCGTAACCCTAATACTTATTTGTACTGCGATCATGTGCCTATGTGACAAAGTGTAACTTTTGCAGATCAATTCGAGTGTCAGTAAAGTCCTCGGCGTTGAACTGCCTCTCGGAATTACTGAAGATATACCCACAAGCAATGACTATGTATTTGGATAAAGATGCCGATATTAAAACCCATAATATTTCCGGTAAGTTGACGCTTAAACTCCACTGAATAAAGTCTAATATTGATTGGCATTTCGGTCTCTATATGATTCTTTTCGATGGCTGACTAAACTAAAATCTATTTTCAACTTTATAGGTTCGACAGAAGGCACAGATTCCCAAGACAACCCGAACGAATACGACCTAGAAAGAAACATATGCTACCAAGACTCACTAACAGATAGTCTAAGCCAAGATCTACTCAAAAGCATCGACAGCCAATCCCAATCGCAAAGAAAGGAAAAAGAAAAATCAGAGAAAACCGACTCAGAACAAAAAAGCTCCAAAGACGTCCACAGCGCTATATTAGACTGCAAGAATTACGCAAAAGGTGACCTTATAGCTAGCGGCATGAGTCAAGATAGCACTAATATGACCAACAGCAATTTTACAACAAATAGCAATTTGACTAATATGACAGGTAGCAACACTGGCTACCCAATGTCAAGCAGTGGCGGTGTTCTATCATCAAGTATAGATTTAGACATGAAATTCGACCATTTCGGTGAATCGACAACTAACCTCGACAACTTAGCCTCCTCCTTTGCTAAATCGAAGAAGAATGAACAAAAAGAAGAAATGATCGAGAGTGTACAAGATTTGAAAATGGAAGAATCAAAAGAGTCGGCAGAATTTGAGTGCCAGCATATGTCAGATGTTTTTACCCTGTTTGAAGGGCATTCGGATCCCCAGATTCGGGGTGTAGTAAGAACATGCGTGGGTAGTTATTTGATGAGTGCGGCGAAATTGTGTGGTGGGGATTATGACAAGTGGAAATGTCTCAATTTGCTGCCGGCTGTAGTCTTTGATAGCCTTAGTGTGGATACATTGGTGAAAATGTTGCTAAAGGTAATATTTACGTAAATTAATAAGAAAAACTGACTTATTCTTTGCCACCATACAGATTTTTTTTTATATTTAATTAAATGAATTAGAACTAATAGAACCAATTACATAAATGAACTGAAACAAAAATAAATAATAGTCAATATAGAATGTCACTAAAACTAATTCACACAATAAACAATAATGTTTAATTGGGTTATTATAATATATTGTTTTATTAATTATCTAATTAGGCCCCAAGTACACAGCACATTCATATACTAAACATAGAAAACATAAAAAGGAGGCTTACCCCCTTATTAGTCGGCTATCTTAAACCAGTATCTAAGTAGTGTTCTTTCTCACTCTGACTTATGTGAGTAAAAGAAGACGGAGTGACAGAAACATACGAAACAAAAAATGGATGTTATAAATTCTTTAGAACGAAGCAACTGATTTGATATATTTTTTCTGTTTGAAACGTGACATGAAGAGCTATTTTTGATCAAAACAAAACTAGTGCAGCTATATTTGTTGTAAAATCATCGAGGATTATTGATTTTATGCAAACTAACCTTGTCTCTATTCTACCATTCACAAATAGTCAAAAAAGCCCCGTTACTATACAATTATCATCTCTATTCCAGGGCCTTTCGGATGAAATCCACTCAGCAGTGAATCACACTCTCTCGGCTCTGGCGGTTCTATCAACACCTCTATCGAACAGCGTACATTGGTCGCTACTGATTGATATTCTTAACGCGTTGGTGAAGGTGGAGAGCAATGGTTACTGGTTGTGTAGAGTTAACCTTTGTAGGTTCTACGAGAAGTTTCCGTATAGGAGGTGAGTTGATATTTTTTTAAAGGCTAGCGGACTGCCCCGGATTTGAAAGCACGCATTTTTTTTAACAAAAATTTCAACAATTATGGATTTTGTACACGTTTTCTTTATTGAAGTTTGCCTACCAAATCCCAATCGAAAAACGATACAATGGGATAAAAAAATCTTGTAAATATTCCATATTCTATGTTTATCATTATCAGGGATTAACATTTTTTTACAAAAATTTTATTTTTCATGCGGATCCCTAATGTTTTTGAAATCACCATGACCAGAGATTCGGCTTTGAGAACACCATATAAATATTATAAAGGGAAAAGATTTGATTGTTTCTTTGAATTGAATAGGCTCCGAAACTGCTGGACCGATTTGAAAAATTCTTAACGATTAGAATCCAAAATTTTCCCCGATGAACATAGGCTATAGAATATTTTCCTAAAACTTAGGGATCCAATGAAAATTTCAATTTTTGTTAAAAACCCGTGGGAAGCCTCGTCGAATAGTTAGTAGTAAATAAAGGCCCTACTCTTGTAGTAGGATTATGGGGGTTTGCCATAGTAAATAAATATAATAAATAATTTTTTATGCGGATTGCAGTAGAGGTAACAGGAAAGGTGTTTAATACATTAATACATAATTTTATTCACAGATTGTACTTGCTATACCCAGATTACATCAAAAGAAGTAAACGGATAATGGACGCGTTGATTCGGTTGTTGGCAGATCAGGATCATAAAGTGAGAAATGCGGCTACGCAGGCTATTGTCAGGTTTGTGTTTTGTGCTAAAACTCCAATACGTATTGGGGAACAGTATGGTTGGACGAATGTAAATAATTAACTGATTTTAAAATGAGAACTTCATAATTTTCAAGTTTTTTTTTTATTCTAATAGAGCTTAATTGCACTACGATTCACATCATCACATCACCAGCCTATAATATTCCACAGCTGGACATAGGCCTCCCCTATTGAGCGCCATAGATGGCTATATTCATCATTTGGGTGTTATTGCCCTTAATCCCCACGCTGGGCTTGCGGGTTGGGTATCGCAATTTGTTGGAGTTGTTCTGCAGTGGGCGCTGCTGCCCGGCCCCCGGTGTGTTTCCCGTAGTCGCCTCTTATGACAGGAAGAGTTGGGTTGGTGAAATTCTATGGCGGCACCACACGGTTAAGCCGATTACGATTATGCCGTTCTAATTAATTAACAGAAAAGGGATCAAAAAACACATTAACAAATTAAGAAAAACCTAAACTGATTAACTTATCAAATAACATTTCCAAGGTTATTCCGTGATCATATGTGCATTAAACAATGCCAGAGAGCTAATTGATAAATAATGCCATCCATGGCGCTCATTAGGGGAGCCGTGGACTATTTAAGAACAGAAAAAACTGTAAAATACAAATCTGTGATTTTTCCTTTCAGCATAATACCAACAATATTCGTGGCCCCAACTGACACGCCGTCCAAAATGGTCGCTCATGCCGCCTACCTCGAAACAGCCCTTCTCTCATACAACACAAACAGACCACCATTACAGCTGGTCAGAGATATATACTTCTATAGCGACATGCCGGACCAGTTGAGGGGGGAAGCTAAAGAGGGGGGTGGGGCGCTTAAGGTTGTTGTTGCTGATCTGGTGGGAAGGCTGATGGCGTCTAATTGTCAGTATTTTTCGGTGAGTTTAATCACTACATAGTACTTTTTCGAGGGTAGGCGTAGCTACAGCTAACATCGTTTTGTCTAACTATTTGCTAAAAATAATAATTATAAAATGTATTAAAGCTTTTTTTTAAGTGATAAAAGTGTGATTCGCCCTTTTCTGGACTAAAAAGTTACTTCCACATAAATAAAACACTTTTCCCATGCGATAAATTTGCATATTGCATTTACTTGCTGGCTTCTAACCTATAAGTGCTACCGGTGTGTGTGACCTGAATCATTTTTTGGTAATCTCAACAATGTCCACCCTTCAAGAAATATTGGAGACTCAAAAGCAGCTAGAAACAAGCCTTGGCACTAGGATGGCTCACTTCGAGAAAATGCTGCAGCCCTCAAGCTCTGTGAGTAATGCAAATCAAAATGTGTTGGCTCAAGAATTCACTGAATTCAGGCAGTTTGCAATGGATATGTTCAAGTTACTACGGACACAAATTGACACACTCACTATTAAATTGGAGGACATTGATAATCACACTCGACGAAATGCACTTCTCTTTCATGGTCTGCCCGAGAAGGAAAATGAAGATTGCACAAGCACAGTAGTGAATGTGATCCAGTCCGTCATGAGGTTGAAAACCTTGCAAACTTCCTCAATCTACCTATGTCATCGTCTAGGAGCTAAGAGTGACGAGAGAGCCCGGCCTATTATTGTCCGCTTCAACGACATCAGCGTAAGAAACTTAGTTTGGAACACAAAGAAGGCTTTGAAGTCAAGTCCCACTGTTATTGGAGAATTTCTCACTAAAACTAGGCACAACTTGTACCTCACTGCAAGGAAGCACTTTGGAATCACAAACTGCTGGACAAGTAATGGAGTGGTTTACGTCAAAACGCCAGACAATGCACGCATCAAAGTTTCGTCGGCGTCAGAACTAGAAAGCATCATGTCGAGGTTCCCTACGGAGAGTATTGGCAGCGGCAGCTCCCGGTTGCAAGATCGGGCTCGTCCGAAGCAGAACGCCAAGCAAGCAACCCCGATAGTGACTGCGCCACAGTCGCATACAAGCAGGAACGCTCCCGAGACGAGACGGGCGAAACAAAATAAGTAGATCATCCCCGCCATTTCACCGCGTAGCTATCTTTCTGCACCGAACATAATATCTAGCTAAGTAAATTCTATGTCACCCTCGTTTAAAAAATGTGTTCATTTTCTTTCAGTTCAATTATAGTAATTTATTGTAAACGTCAGTATTTGACATACAATTTACATCTTCTTCTTTTATTTTTGGCTCTGCGTACTTAAAAGTTCACGTTTTACGCGATCACTTTTAACATTGACAGCTATTGATTTTATTGTTGAATGTCAAATGAGAATATAACGTTTCTTTATACGCATTGAAGAATTATGAAGTTCCTTTTCTAATTCTTTTTTTTTCTTTTTTTATTAAATGTTTGTATCTTTAATTTGAATTTGCTGAAACTTTTTTGATTATGAAGCCTAATTAGCTTTACTTATTTATCATAGCTAATTGCGCTGTAGGTGCGACGATATCATGTTTTGTTTTTTTTTTTTTATTATTTTTCCTTTGTTTTGTTGTTGTTTTCTTTTTTTACGAAATGTTTTTGCCGGCAAGTATATGCAAAAACTTTAAGTTAGTAACCCATTCTATTATAGAATTCTTTCTTTGTTTTTAAATTCATTTAGTTTATTAAAACCCTTTATTAGTACATTTAAGGTTGTAATTTTCTAAGGAGGTACAATATATTTATTTCTTATGTCTCGTAGTGATGAGGAGTCTTTTCTAACAGCCGAGTCTGCTTCCGAAGGATCTTTTGAAAGTATCAGTAGTGATGACCATGCGCAGTCTTTGGGGGAATTGCTGGATGATGTGTATGGCCATTCTCAAAAAACGTTCAATGTATGCCATATAAATGCGCAGAGCATACCAGGACATATGTCAGATCTTCTTGAATCATTTAAATCCAAACGTATTCATGCGGTCCTTGTCTCAGAGACCTTTCTTAAACCTTCTCTTCCATCTCCTTTCTACCCTATACCTGGCTTTGTACTCATACGCAATGATCGTGTTGGTAAGGGGGGTGGTGGTGTGGCGATTTACTTAAAGAGTAATTTCTCTTTTAAAATAGTAAGCCAATCTCCATCAGTGTATAGTGCCTCTCCTGAATACTTGTTTATAGAAATTGACATTGGTACGAAATTTCTCCTTGGTGTTATTTATTGTCCACCAGATATTACTACGTCTCTAAATTATCTCCGACAACTGGAATCAGTCTTGGAAAACCTTATTTCTGATTATCCCCATTCTATTATAATGGGTGATCTTAACACCTGTCTTAAAACTAACCCCAAAGCCAATATACTTTATAACATAATCGAGTCAGTTAATCTCAACGTTATTAACTCTGAGCCAACACACCATACGGCGACTAGCAGCACGGTGCTGGATCTCATAATCGTTTCGGATGAAGAACTTGTACAAAAGTATGGTCAACTATCTGCACCAGCTTTCTCTCACCATGACCTCATCTACTTATCGTACAGAATAAAAGTTCCTAAACCAAAGCCAATAATTCTTAACCAGCGTAATTTTTCACGGATAGACATTTCAAAACTGGCCGAGGATGCTTCAAATATAAGTTGGAATGATGTCAAATCAATGGCCTCTATAGAGAGTATGGTAGATTATTTAAATTCGAATATTGTTAGTTTATTCGATCGTCATGCTCCCATTCACCCCGTTAAGTTAAAACACCCTCCTTCTCCCTGGATATCAGATAGTATTCGTAAAGCTATGGCGAAACGGGATCATGACTTTCGTAAGTTTAAACGAAACCGGTGTGAAGAAACCTGGGATATTTATAAAAAAAGTAGGAACAGATGTAACCTTCTAGTCCGAAATGCCAAGAAACGACATATTGCGGAACAAATTCAGCTTGCTACACCAGCTGGCCTCTGGAGATTCCTCCGATCGCTGGGCATAGGAAAGTCTAAAACACACGAGTCCAAGCCCTGTTTTGATTTAGACACCTTAAACGTCCATTTCTCCTCGTGTGAAAAGATGGACAATGCTTCTAAATTAGCAGCTTTAATTGAAATCGCCAATATGTCACCACCAGCCATAGAGCCTTTCTCTTTTAGTCAAGTCAGCGAGGATATGATTCAGAGGCAGATTACGTCGCACAAAACCAAAGCCGTAGGTAGCGACGATATTGGTCGTTTGATGATCTCACCCATTTTGAAATCCATTCTTCCCACGGTAACTTACATAATTAATCATTCTCTGTCCCAGTCTCAGTTTCCAGATCAATGGCGTCAAGCGTATGTTATCCCCTTACCCAAAGTACCTGTTCCCTCCATGTTGAAACACTACCGGCCAATTTCAATCCTACCTTTTTTCTCAAAAATAATTGAATCGGTAGCACATGCTCAGCTGACAGAGTTCTTATCAGCTAATCAGCTCTTCAACCCTTTTCAATCCGGTTTCAGGAAGGGGCATAGCACTGCTTCTGCTCTCTTAAATATAACTGAGGATCTACGAACTAGCATGGAAAGAACTCACTTAACAGTATTAGTCCTTATTGATTTCAGTAATGCATTTAACGTAGTAGATCATAACCTCTTACTCGCAGCTCTTCCAAAACTTGGCTTATCAGATTCAGCAGTGAGTTGGTTCAATTCCTATCTGAGTAACAGGCGTCAAAAAACACGATATGGTCAAGATTTTTCAGACTGGACGGACATTGTTGCAGGTGTACCGCAAGGAGGTATTTTATCTCCTCTCTTATTTTCTCTGTTTATTGACATGCTGTCTCCACACCTTCATTGTCAGTTTCACATGTATGCTGACGATCTTCAGTTATATAGCTCCGTTTCCTTCAATGATTTAAATATCGCTATCAAAGCTATAAATGATGATCTCTCTCGCCTACAGTCCTGGTCCAACCTGTTTGGCCTTAAAGTCAACCCTGACAAATGTCAGGCTATTATCATCGGTGGCTCTCGACAACTTGCTAAAATAGCTTCTCTTGACACCCTTCCACGACTTTATTACAATGGACATATAATTCCTTTTTCACCCACAGTCAAGAACCTTGGCATTATTTTTGATTCGAAGCTCAGCTGGATTCCCCATGTCAATGAAATTTCCCGAAAATTCTATGCTGCACTACACTCTATTATCCGCCTGAAAAATTTTCTTCCAACCCGTACTAAGATCACTCTAGTAAATTCTCTTCTCCTGCCCATCATAGATTACGCAGACGTAGCTTTCATTGATCTTAATCAAGAGCTACTAAACAAACTTGACCGTCTCCTAAATACTGCCATTCGTTTCATCTTCTGTTTGCGCAAATACGACCATATAAGTGAATATCGAGCTACACTTAAGTGGCTCCCTATTCGCGAACGTAGGAATGTTAGGGTGCTTTGTCTTCTTTTTTCTGCACTTAAAGATCCCTCTGCCCCGGACTATCTTAGGAATCGTTTTTCATTTCTTGCTGACTCACATGACAGACCACTCAGATCATCAAGCAATCTCCTCCTAGAGATACCGGCGCACTGCTCATCGTTTCGTGAGAAATCCTTTTCTGTTGAGGCTGTTAGACTGTGGAACTCTCTTCCCTACGAGATAAGAAAAGTCGATTCAAAAGACTGCTTTAAAAAGTTGACACGTGACTACTACTTAAAAAGTCTTTATCCGACGTCTAGTTAAGTCGCTATTCCATCTTGTTCACTCTCTGTACTGTGTGTACCTACGTACTATAAATAGATATTATTATTGTCTACATAAATTTATTTAAAACTATATACCTAGTGTAATTTAAGTATTAATCAGCTGTAGTTTTAAGTTTTAATTTTTAATTATTATTTGTGTAATCATCTTAATTTTTATGGCACGCCTTTTTGTTTTTAGTTTCTACCATGTGTGGTTGGCAGGTAGAAAATGCCTTCGGCATTATGCCCACCTTTTGTATGTTTTTATATGTGCAATAAAGTGTTTAAATAAAAAAAAAAATAAATAGTATAAATCAAGTCGCTTCCGTCTGTCTGTATGTATGCTTAGGTAAAAGCGGGTAAAAATGTATTGAAAAAAGCCCAATGGATACTTCTTGCATAAGATTTAATCGAGTGGTGGGTTGAGTACCTTTTGCTTGCAGCCTGTGACTGAATGATGATGCTTAGGAGAAAGTGTAAGTGGTCTTATTTGAAGGGAAGGATCTACCCAGGAATGAAAATAAATGTTGCGGTTATCACTTGTTGTAAAAACATGTTGGCGCAAGAGCCTACACCCCCACACCACTAAGTATTCTTAGCGCCGACGTATTACCAATGGAAACTATAACTTATGTTTTCTATACTAATATTATAAAGAGGAAAGATTTGATTGTTTGTATGTTTCTTTGTTTGTTTGTTTGAATTGAATAGGCTCCGAAACTACTGGACCGAGTTAAAAATTCTTTCACCATTAGAATCCTTAATTTTCCGTGTTGAACATAGGCTATATAATATTTTCAAAAAAGTTAGGGATCCGCATGAAAAATTCAATAATTGAACCGTGGGCTGTATATTCAACCTCTTTTTCTATTATGGCGCGTCAGAATAGAAAAAGAGGTTGTATAGCGCACGGTGCTTGCTTTTTCTCTACGGCCAGTGTCAGTTTTGGAATGTCGAGTCAATGTCAAAAACCCCAATGCTGCTAAGAAAAGTAAAGATCCGTATGAAAACTGTGAAACCCATCGTTTTAGTGTGTATAATTTCTGAATTTTTTGTTTAATACCCGTGCGGAGCCGGGGCGGGCCGCTAGTACTTAATAAAGTTTATTTTTCCACAGCAAGGTATCCTAGAAACCCTGCAAGCTATAACTCACAAGTTCTCGCCATGGCAGAATACATCTGCATACTCTGACCAAAGCATTCTGACGTATTGTATAGAAAACCTGGAATTCTGTAATGGTACGGTTGCTGTTAGAACGATTATGCTAGATTTGTGCAGGATGGTGTATCCTGGTAAGTTTTTTATTCATTGTTTTTCTAAATTGTTTATTTTGTTAAACCAGAAGTGTTAATTTATTAACTATTAAGTTTGTTTTTTGTTCACCGACATTAATTTTTAGAAAAAGTATGTAAAGCGTTAGTAAAAAAATTTTCCGAACGTGGCCGTGGCCCCGCGTTATCCGGGATAAAAAGTAGCAATAATGTCCTTTTTCTGGTTAAAATTAATCCGTGAATTTCATTAAAATCTTGGACAGGACTGTTAAGCCGTTTACTAAAAAATTATGGACAATCCACACAGATAAACCTAGATAATGATAAAATGAAATGAAATAGTATCAGACAATACAAAGGACTGAAAACGTCTGAAATTTTATTTTTGATATGCTTATCGTAGCCGCCATAACAAATGTATTGTAAGTATTAATAATTATTTCATTTTATTTCAGTTGAAGTTCACAACATAATGCGCCACAAAACAACAAACCGCGACATTTTCGAGCGCGACACACAAACCACCAAGAGATGGCAGCACTTAGACAGCGACAGGGTTGCCAGTTTAGCTGAAAAATTCCTACAAGTAACACTTAAGATGTTAAATGTACTCGTGCATTTGATTGAGGAGGTTAATCCTAATGTTCATTTGAATAAGAGCGGAATTGCTTTACCAGGTAGTCCGGTTAGGAGGAAAACACAAGGTGAGATATAATTTGGGCAAGGTTTGAATTAGTGAACGCTTTATGATGACCGCTGTCACAGTGAACGAAGGTTTGCCTGCGATATAGAATTACGGATTCGATTCTCGCCGCGGGATAAGTTTATATGATCTGCGGGTACTTTATCCATCTCTGGGTGTGTATGTAGAATATAGCCTATAGTACCTACACCTAATAATCAAATGCCTACTTTGGATCAAGAAGTGTCGAATGAAGTTCTATTTTGTAAAAAACGTTATGAAATTCCATTGATTTTTAGGGTTTTGCCATCGGTTGCAAAACCCTTATGAAATCGCTGTGGGTCTGTTTTGTGTTTTGAATCCTTAATATCTCAGAAACTACTGCAGCTATTGACTTGAAATTTGAAATAATAATACATTTTGTGCGCCCGCACAAATTTATAGAAAAATAAATGAAAATAAATGAAAAATCAAAATGAAGATTTTCCATACAAATTTTGAAATCGAAATTTTAAATGGAACGTACAAATTCGAAAGTGGTATCAAATGAAAGGTACTCGTTTGTAGATTCCAAAATAGTTTTTGAAATTTCGGTAGATTTCATACTTTTTAAAATATTTTGAAAATGGTCAAAAAAATGACCGTCCCCCCCCCCCCCTATCTCCGAAGATTGCAGAGCGATCGACGTGATATGTACCAAGTATTTGTAGGTATTGATCTATATTTTATAGAAAAAATATAGAGAAGTCTGTAAAAATAATACTTTTTGAAATATGGTCAAAAAAGGGCGGGAAAAATTTCTAAAGGGGTGACTACCCCCTCGAGTTGGGTATCAAATGAAAGGTATTGGTTTGTACATTCCAATGCAGTTTTTGAAATTTCGATAGATTTTATACTTTTTGATATATTTTGAAAAAGGTCGAAAAATTGACCGGTACCCCCCCTCTATCTCCGAAGATTGCAGAACGATCGATTTGATATGTACCAAGTTTTTGTAGGTATTGATCTATATTTTACAGGAAAAATATAGAGAAATCTGTAAAAATAATACTTTTTGAAATATGGTCATAAAAGGGCGGGAAAAATTTCTAAAGGGGTGACTACCCCACCGAGTTGGGTATCAAATGAAAGGTATCAGTTTGTTTATTTTAATGCAGTTTTTGAAATTTCAATAGGTTTTATACTTTTCGAAATATTTTGAAAAAGGTCGAAAATTTGACCGTTCCCCCCCCTCTATCTCCGAAGATAGCAGAGTGATCTATATAAAATGTACTAAGCGTTTGTAGATATAAGTCTATATTTTACAGGAAAAATATAGAGAAGTCTGTAAAAACAATACTTTTCGAAATATGGTCAAAAAACGAATTTTCATACAATGGGGGCTATTTCATTGAGAGCAATATCAAATCAAAGGTATGGATTTCGACAATTCAAAACAGGTTTTAAAAATCGTCTAAGTTTCATACTTAGTGAAATACGTAGAAAAAAGTCGAAAAAATTATTGTAGGTACCAACCCACTTACCTACCCACTAATCTCTGTAGTAACTGTAATAGTAGGGTTCCACAGCGCCACAAAACCGTTGTTCTCAAAATTTTAAAGTCCATACCCAATGTATTCCACTGCGCTCGAAGAATATTTATATAATAAGATTATTGAATTCATGAATTCCACCGTGCTCCAAAAAAATATGAGAAGAGTAATGTATCCTGGATAATCCACACAACATCATTTAGCGACAAGCTAAGCAAGCTTGTGTAATTCGTACTACTACGATATCTGTTATACTTAATAAAGTATATATAAGTATCACATTAGATGATTTATTTTTGTGTACGTAGAAAAGGACTAGAACACTCGAACAAATAATCTGCAGATCTTACAAATATTAGTCCCGAGGCGGGAATCAAACCGCAACCTCCTGCGTTGTAAGCCCACCGCGCTAACAGGTCGTCAATATACGTACCTACCTAAACGACAAAAGTTCAAAACCCTCGGCGCGCGAGTTACACTCGCACTTGTCGTACTTGTTTAATTTAGAACTTCCTTTCATATAGTTCAAATAGACATTAACAGATATTGTATTAAAGAATTGATTAACTACTTACGTATTAGATAACAAACCATACTATTCTAGTTTTAAAGTGAAGTTCACATTTACAGATTCAATCCAAAGAAAGAACAGTACAGTATCAGAAACCCTAGAAGATAAAGGACCTCTCAAGAAGAAGTTACCAGTTGCAAGTCTTAAAGCCAACTTTACGGGGCATTTCTATAACGAACCTTATTATATGAAGTTCTATGAGAACTTGCGAGCTACCTACTCTAATCATAAGGTTGGTTTTACCTTGTATTTTATTCTATAGTTTATTATTGAAATACTTTGTATCTTTAACTAAAATAGTAGCACATTTGTTATCGACTTATCGTATATCATCATAATCATAATCTGAAAATAGAATAGAATCAGACTAAAAATCGGACGTGTATCACCGGCCTAAGCGTATGAGCCGTTGCGTCATAAAATTTGTCTAACGAGTTTTTTCTTATCAGGTATTAAATTGTAGACTATAAAATAATTATTATTTAAATCTGTAATTAATAACAATATGCTTATTCGTCAAAATGTTTCTTTTGCAGATAAATCTAGACCCAAAAAGCAGCGTATTCTACACATTCCTACAAACCGTATTACACAGCTTAGCATTACAACTAGAGCTTGCCACAGAAAAAGAAATAGGCACCATCACAGAAGAAATACTCTACTACCTCAAAGTTATTCTACCGTTATCCGGCGATTTAACTGTATACTGTATAACTCAGCTACTGAAATGCCTATTTGGCACTAACATGATAAACCAATACAGCGATTTTATGTCGATAAGCGATAAAATCGACGAAAAAACACAAATTAGCTTCTACGAAGACGTTCTAAAATTCAACAGTTTAAAAACCATAGAGGAAGAAGAATCGAAACGAGGTAGTTATTGCTCTGGCGGTAGTCAAAAGTTGTCTACGGATTCGAATTCCAAGATGGCGGCTCAGAGACAGCTGTTGATTGCAATGGAAAATTTCGCGAAGAATAAGTGTGATAGGAAATGGAGTACTAATAAGAAGGAGTTGGAGAGGTATATAAGGTTGTTTGAACCTGTGGTTATTCAGTCTTTGAAGGTAATTTTAAATTATATCTCCATCTTTTCCTGTTAGTTTTAAGTATTTTAACCTCTGGGATTTTTTTTACATAATAGCTTATCGTCAAGGATTACAGGTGGCGCAAAATTTTCCTGATTAATGCACTAAAATCCTTGAATCTCAGAATGGAATTTATTAAACGAATCTATAGTATAGATAAATTTATATTTCTATTAGTTTACCTTATTTGATGATTTTTATATGAGAATTTTGTTAATAACTTCAATCGATTATTCCGCTAGATCAGAAGAAATTCATACACAAGAATGACGCATCACCAATTTCTGATACATACCGATCACCATAGACAATCTTTAGTAAAATATTCGTACGTTCATTACGTATCGAATGAGTTATTGCTTTCAAACCATAGACAATTATTCTTATTATAATGTTTTAATAATTGGTAGCTTAACTTGATCATTATAATTATAGCAATCATTTAATCATCTTCAATTTTAACCAACCAATGCAAAGACCGTTTTGCAAGTAGCAATCCCTAATTTTATTATTATTTTCTAATTAAATTTATCTATCAAACTAATTGCCATTCAAAAACTCACATTCTTTCCAGACCTACACGATGCAAAACGACATACCGCATCACAGACAAGTTCTATCGTTGCTGAATCAACTATTAACTCTGCGAGTAAACTATTGTATGTTGGATAGTGATCAAGTGTTTATAGGTTTCCTATTGAAACAGCTGGAATTGATTGAGCAACATGAGATACCGTGAGTAAAAATACTTTTTTATGAGCCAAATTTCGGTGACAACAACATCAGCCTATAATAGTACACTGCTGGACAAAGGCCTCCCCTAACGAGCGACATAGATGGCAATATATATAATTTGGGGTTTATTGCCCATAATCCCCACACTGGGCATGCTGGTTGGGATCGCAGTTCGGTGGAGTTGATCTGCAGAGGGCGCTGCTGCCCCCCCCCCCCGGTGTGTGTCCCTTAGTCGCCTCTTACGACACCCACGGGAAGAGTTGGGTGGTGAAATTCTATGCCGGCACCACACGGCATTGTTGAAAGTTCTTAAATAAGTTTTTTTTTTCAGAAACTGCTGTGATCTAGTCAACAGTATATTGATGTTCTTGGTTCAACTGTCCTCTTCGAAACATCATTCGAAGCAACTTATCGAAATACCAAAGGTAAAGTTGATTTCATCTCAAATATCGGTAGGCTTCAATATTCTCAGCGCACACGATAGTCGTACATGTCTTTGTCTTCACTACATACATAGTATAAAACAAAGTCGCTTCCCGCTGTCTGTCTGTATGTCCCTATGTAAATTTTTAAAACTACGCAACGCATGCCTATAAATAAGCTCTCTAGCGACGAAAATAACAATCCTTACTTATCCTAACTAATATTATAAATAAAAAGAAAGTAGTAAAGTAGCTTTCGTCTGTCAGTCCATTTATCACGCCTAAACTACTGAGCTAATTTTGATGAAATTTGGCACAGATGTTATTTAGACCAGGTGAAAGGGCATGTGATACTTTTTATCCCGGTGTCGTGTTCCCGCGGGATAACAGGGACACGCGATGTAAACGAATCCGGATTATGATGCGGCTTTTATTAATAGATATAATGATTTAAGAGGAAGGTTTGTATGTATAAAATGCATTAGTATCAGCATTGCAGTGCGAAGCCGGGGCCGGTCGCTTGTCAAGAAACAAAACCGCTTAACAAATATTGTCCCGAATACCCTCTGTATTTTTCATTTGTGTCAATTGTCGAACTTATTACAAAATTTATCTGTATTAACGTGATAGGTTGATTCGCGTTTTCCTTCGTCCACGGTTTGATTAGTAATGCAAGCACTAGTAGTCTGCATATAGCAACATTATTTCAGGTTTGTCGCTTACGTCATATGTGGAATCTAATTAGTGGTTTACTATACTAATATTATAAAGAGGAAAGATTTGATTGTTTGTTTATATGTCTGTTTGTTTGGATTGAATAGGCTCCGAAACTACTGAACAATTTGAAAAATTCTTTCACTATAAGAATCCTGAATTTCCTCTGATGAACATATACATAACAGAATGATAGAATATTTAAAAAAAGTTGGGGATCCGCATGAAAAGTAAAATTTTTGTTACATACCCGTGCGAAGCCGGCCCTTTGGTTAATCATTTATAACAGTAACCAGTCAATCTAAAACCTTATCCTTATAAAACTAAAGTATATTTTACAGTTGATACAACTCTGCGATGGCCTAATGGCGTCGGGCGCGCATGCGGAATGCATCGCAGGTTTGGAGCCGGTCGCTGTGAAGGTTTTCAGTAATATGGGAGGTGAGTTTCTTGTTTCATAGTCACATAGATGCATAGTACCACAGTATACATATAGGGAATATTTTAATTACTAGGTAGGAATCACATGCATTTTCGGATTGAAACACGGTACGGTTTGCAGCCGCTCAAGAGCGTTGCCCACGCGCCACCTGCGCTGCAGTGTCTGCGCGCGCCGTAAAGTTACAACCCTAGTGCTATAATGGAGCGTAGGTATTTATTTCATCAACTAGGCTTAGTTTCGATACTGTCCATTGTGTACTGTGATAGTACCATGGTATGATAAAATAACTGCGAGTTTATTGGAAGCAATCCCATGTGACACCGTCATAGTTAAGCATCTCAAAAAATATCGCAATTATCGAGCTGACGTATATATAATCTACAACATTAACCTTTAATAGCCCACCGCTGGATATAGGCCTCCCCTAATGAGCGCCATAGATGGCAATGTTTGTCATTTGGGGGTAATTTCCCATAATCCCGACGCTGGGCATGTCGGTTGGGGAACGCAGTTTGGTGGAGTTGTACTGCAGAGGGGCTGCTGCCCGCCTCCCGGCGTGTTTCCCTTAGTCTCCTCTTACGACACCCACGGGAAGAGTGGGGGTGATCAAATTCTTTTTAAGTTTTCACTTAAGTGGACAATTTTATGGAGGAGCACTTGATCCTAAAATACAACATAGGCTAGTTTAGGACCCTACGGGCTCAAAAAACGCTGAAACATTGTCATTGTGTCCAATAAATAATTTTTGTTTTTTTACGATCAGCTCGGGACGATTGTGTTATGAAAGTATTGTGCAAGTATGTTTGTTTGTTTGTTGTAGGTAGCAGCGTCCTGGGCCGAGCTCAACAGCAAGAGGCGCAAGCTACGAAAGAAGTTCTATTCTACATGCTGCAGAAAACTATGCACCAAGAGAAGGTAGATAATCTGCTGTTATAGATTTGTATTTGTATTTATTGAAAATATTGTACAGCTAAGAAATAAACCATATTTCGCGAAGAACCGACTTGGTAAACGTAGTGTAGGACGCCCTCCGGCCAGGTGGGATGACGATCTGCGAAAGACTGCTGGCAGATGCTGGATGCGACAAGCCGAAGACAGGGCGCTATGGCGCTCATTAGGGGAGGCCTATGAGCCAGCAGTGGACTAACATAGGCTGATGATGATGAAGGAATAAAACATTTTTATCCCAAAAGTTTTCGATTTAGCGGGACTTGAACCCGCGGCCCTCCCTCAGTACGGGACTGCGCTGACCGCTACACCACGAAATCAAGTACCCGACTAGTCGAAAATCTTTAGGACTCTCTACGGACTATAGCGCCGTTAGCTCCACCTACAGGGGAAACATTGTACAGCTATCATTACAGGCACACCAGAATAAAAAGAATAATCAATTTATTGGCAAAAATATTACACGTCTTTAAATCATTCATACATTAGATAGTTAAATACTAAAACTTTCTTGCCATCAAAAGTTTCGCTAGTTTTGCAATAGCGAAAAGCTTCAATCTATCGTTAATTGAATTTTTCTTATAAATTTTGCGCTATTTAGGTTTAAAGAACTTTTTATTTCTCATAAAAACATTACAGTTCACTTAAAATGAGATAAATCTAAACAGTAATTATAAACTAAATCTAAGTTTAAGGCTCTGCCCAACGACAGACATCGTAAAACGACCACTTTTTCGTCGCACAGTTAGGCTTACTGCGACATATTACAAGCCCAAAAAAAATACAGTTTATAGTCAAGTGTATGGAAAAAAGACTTATACAAAAATATTTCATAAAAACCATCTAGGAACATGAAAAAAATATCGCAAGAAAGAACACGAAAATACTTTTTCGTCTTGAAATGCTCAATATTTTGAGTGATAACATTTTATAATTTTGTTACTGTAAGAAAGGTAATTTTATCATCTAGAGAAATATGTATAAAGATTTTAATTTACTGGTGTATTTACTTTTAAAATAAATTAAAACCAATAAATAATGTTGACATTGTCGAACAAGAGATTCAACTACATCAAACGCATCACCATTTTCAACTTTATTTGTCAAGCGCTACGAACTACTAAATAATACTACTTATACCTAAATATTGTCTTTATACAGGGCCTTAACTAATTAAATAGCTCCTGGGCTCTGAGGCTTAAAGGTATTAATATGATGATGACTAATGATTTTATTTATAAGTTTTATATTTATATTATAGTTATGTAATTATATTATTCTATTGAGTAGACATGTGCTTTCAGCATATTTTTATACACATTAATTCTATCACATTCTTTTTATCATATTCTATTTCAGGTTCTGAACCTAGTATCTGTGGTGCTATGCCTGTCTCAAGAACACCCAGAAAGCTACTATCGATGGTCAGAATTAGCCAGTGACACCATACTGTCATTGCTTGCTGCCAGGTAAATATAAATAATAAAATAATAAATGATAGATTTATAGATTTCAATTACCTTATTTCTTTCGGCTTACAAAGTAAGCAAGGCTAGTAAAATATCATACAGTAAATTATCACTAGATAGTATAAAACAAAGTCGTTTATCCCATTTTTAGAACTACGTAACGGATTTCGAAACGGTTTTTTTATAGATAGAGTGATTCAAAAGGTTTTTTGTATCAGCTTTGCACGCGGTATTGAAAAAATGTCTTAAACATACAATCTTCTTTCGAAGTTTTCTTAACCCTGAATATGTTCCTAAAAAAACACAGCATGCCTAAAGTTAAATCAGATTGATAAATTCAGATTCAATAACTTTATTTCTTTAGACTTACAAAATAAGCACATAGACAATTCAAATTTCATTTTCTTTGATAGATAGATAGATATAACTTTATTAGACACTTCAGACACACATACAAAATACAATAAAGATTACACTTTAAAAAACAGACAGAAACAAAATACTTATGAACAAACAATACCTACTCTAAGAAATTAAAATCTACATAAAATGTCTATGTGTGTCGGTACGTCAAATAGGCCTCAGCGTGATATTTTGCTTAGGAAGCAAAAAACTGATTTTAAGCCATGACCTTTGAAAGCAAGCAGAACGAGCTTCAATTCAATTCAATTCATTTATTGCAAGTAATATGGTCATAATACAAGGTCACATCAGAATAGGTAGTGTCACATACTTCACCAAAACACATTGGCATGCAAACCATTTCTAAAACTAGGTAGCTGCAAAGTCATTTTTAAATTCTTTAAATTAAACATGTCAATAATGTGCTATTTACTTTTACAATTTTTGTGTGTACCTGTGTGTAACTACTCAGTGTTACTGTTTTACTGCTGATACAAACTAACACCTTCGTTTCAGATCCGTCGAACTAGAAACACCCCTATGCATAGGTGCATTAGAAGCGCTATTCGAGTGTATATCTCCGGACGCGCTCTCAGAACAGACGCGAGTCGAAACTCTCGTAAGGACTCTGTTCCAATCGCCGCCTGAACATGTAAGTTATCTATATCTATACTAATATTATAAAGAGGAAAGATTTGTTTGTTTGAATTGAATAGGCTCCGAAACTACTGGACCGATTTAGGTGCTATTTCTTGTTCTTGCATGGTTTCATTCGCCATGTTTCCAGTCCTAATTGCACTACTAATACTAATAATATAAAACAAAGACGCTTCCCGCTGTCTGTCTATCTGTCCCTATGTATGCTTAATAATAATATTTATTCCCATTTTATACAAATTAAATTATACTAATGAATAATTAGTATAATTAGATACTTATTGCATGCATTATTTAATCGATTTAATATTGTTTGTGGGACGTCCATGAACGTAGGCCTCCTACATCCTGTTTCACTCCTTCCTATCCTGAGCCAGCCGTGTCCAGGTGGTGCCGGCGATGAATACGATGTCATCCGCCAATAAAGAATTTTGTAAAAAAAAACAGTAGCTATTTTTAAAATACCTACCATATATGTTTGCTTAGATCCTTAAAACTACGCGGTTTTGGATGCGGTTTTTTAAAAGATAAGAGTGATTAAAAAGGAATGTTTTTGTATCAGCTTTGCACTCGTGCGAAGCCGGAGCGAGTCGTTAGTTATTGATAATAGTTAGTGTTGTGTATGTAGTGGCAAATAAATGATATGTCTATGTCTATGTCTATAATAATATCGACACAGTAAAATTTATTATAAAAATACTCGTAGACACAGTTTTGAGTTATTATCAAATACTATAGGCCGACCGTTTAACTGGCGTATCTTCTGCGTGGTAAGAAGGGAGCGGGGGCGAGTAGCGCTACACACGGAGTCAATAATGGCACTGATAATGGCACTGCCGCGCTTGACGTGAGCTCTCTGCTCCGCGCACCCCTTTCACCCACCCGGTAACATCTCCCCCCGCTCCCTTCTTACCGCGCAGGAGATACGCCAGTTAAGCGGTCGGCCTATAGTTATAATGTGGTTGTTTAATTTTACCTAAAACAATATTTTTTCCTTTCAGACTGCACCATCTAAAACCAAACTTCGCTACCTAGCATCTACTCTGGTCCTACTCAGAAAGTATCTAGTTCTCATTCCCGAAACCGAGGTGCTACTCACACTAAACGACATGAAAGCGACATCGGTATCGCCTAATTCGATATTCTTTAACGCGAAAGCTGAGATCGATCCGTTACACGTGCAGAATGTCAATGAGAACTGCGCTAATCTGTCACCAGATGTCATTTTAGTCAGGTAAATGAACCTACACCCAAATACTCAAACGTATTGCAATTTGCAGATCATAAATAAATAATGCTGGACAATCCACACAGCATCATAAAGCCATTAGTTAGTAGAGCTTGTGTTGTGGCTGATACTAGATGGCTGATCTTCATACAAAATATATCATAGATATTTTTTATAAGACATACATAGAATATGTCCCGAACACCAATTTCCACCGCGCCACAGAGTTCGTCAAATAAACTTTCTGTATCGCAGTTGGACCTTCAGAAATTACGTCACTGAAGCCTCATCTTCTTTTTTTCAGGTTTTTATTCAAGTTCCTAACATTCGCCATTTTCGAAGTAGAAAACTGCTATGAAGATGCGAATTTGAACCTTGATGATGTGGACGATAAAGCCCAGAGTTCAAGGCTTATGTATTCTATTTGTGTCAATATCGTTATACATGTGAAACATATGCTGCATTTGGCGGGTGAGTTTAAAAACAAAAAGGTTTTAATTAATTTCACTCTATTTCTCTTATATTTTAATACCGACGCAAAAAGAGTGAATTTATTCTCTTAAAGAAAATCAATTAATTGACTTCGATCCACAGTGGATGGTCCCCCAACACTATGTTTGCATCGCGATTGCGACGCCACTCGAGAAAAAAATATTAATAGGGTATTAGTATCTTATTTTCCTTATCTTATTAGCCGTGTGGTGCCGGCACAGAATTTCACCACCCCCATTCTTCCCGTGGGTATCGTAAGAGGCGTCTTAGGGAAACACACCGGGGGGCGGGCAGCAGCGCCCTCTGCAGAACAACTTCAGCGAACTGCGATTCCCAACCCGCATGCCCAGGGTGGGGATTATAGACAATAACCCCCAGCTGATAAATTATATATTACATGGTGCAAAACTGGGTCGCTAGTACGAAAATAATAACTAAAATATTAATCTTATTTCCCAGACGGCTGCCTCTTCCCCCTAACCTCAAAAACAGCTCAAAGTCTCCTTCACAACGAGCAATCAGTACTCAACACAGGTCTCTACAGTCCGGCTGAAAACATTCCTCTGCGAGCGCTGAACGAGATCTGTTTAAAAAGCCACCTCCTTACTGTCCACTACAGCCATCTGCTTATCAGGTAACTTACTAATGTAGAATGTTCTAGATTCAAAGTTATTGCGTCAAACATAGAATAGAATAGAATGTACTTTATTGCATAAGTTGTACATCATCATCATCATCACCAGCCTAAATAGTCCACTGCTGGACATAGGCCTCCCCTAATGAGCGCCATAGATGGCATAGAGTTGAGATAGAGTTGTACATAGGCGAACATAATGCTAGATAGCATTCTCTACCTGCTAACCTTTGGGTAGTGTGGACAAAACTTTATAGGTAGTGCTAGGTAATTAAAATTATAGAAAACTACATTATAATCAATAGTGCATGACATAAATATTGTATAAAGGTAAGTATAAATAAGGCACTCGTGTCTCACTATGTATATAAATAATGCTGGATAATTCACACAGCATTATCTAGCCCCAAGCTAAGCAGAGCTTGGGTTATGGGTACTAGATGACTGATATACATGGTAATAATATACAAGTATACGTATAAATAGATTTTTTTTTAAGTAGTTAAGTAGTAACTGGAGATTGAAAGAACTATACAGAAAAAAATAATAATGCTGGGCAACCCACACTGCATCTTCTAGCCCCAAGCTAAGCAGAGCTTGTGGTATAGGTGCAGAGCTTGTGGTATAGGTACTAGATAACACAAGCTCTGCTTAACTTGGGGCTAGATAATGCTGTGTGAATTGTCCAGCATTTTTTAATTTATTTATTTGTACAGGTTGTTCTGGTCGTTCATATTAGAAAATATAGCTATATAATATATTGTATTAAGTATTTCAGTCACCTAGTACCCATAACACAAGCTCTGCTTAACGTGGCGCTAGATGATTCTGTGTGGATTGTCCAGCATTGTTTATGTATATATACACCAGAATGAAATTGAAAAAGACTTTATTAACAAGGAAAATTACAAATATCTAACAAAATAAAAGCTAGTATTTACAATTGAAGCAATTTAGCTAACTGCAGACTGTTGCAAACCAAGAGTCCTGTGCAAGAGTCCTGTAAGGTCTAAAGGAAATAAAGCACTTTGATTTTGATTTTGAAACAAACTACAGGTAGCTAACTGATCCTGATGTATTTGTTGCAGACTCAACCTACTCTCCGACAAATACTGGCAGCGGCTCCTTGGTTTCGCTAAGAAAATGCCTCTAAACACTGACAATGGAGACACCAAGCTGTTATCCGTAGATGTGCTACAAACAGCATGTGTTGTTGCTTACTGCGAGTATTTTGTAAGTATCATCGACATCGACAGCATATATCAGTCCACTGCTGGACATAGGCCTTCCCTAATGAGCGCCATAGATGGTTATCGTTTGGGGGTTATTGCCCAGTAGATAATTTATGGGCCCAGTAGATGATTTATCATAATAAAGTTACTTGAAGGAAACAATGTAACATACTTTATGAAACTAGTTATAAAAAATAAAAAAAACACTAGATGAATCAAAACATGAATATTTATGTTTCTCCAGACAAAAGGCAAGTACCAGCTTAGAATTTGCACCGCCTTAAGAGCGTGCCATACCTCAGCCAAAATTCAAATTTCGAGCAGAATGAAAAGATATGATTTTCGTATGAGTGAGAAGCACAGAGCGATAGACATGCTCCGTATTTTATATTTCCAAAACTGTTATGCCTAATTACAAGTTATTTACACAACTAATCGAAAAATTAAAAAGACGAAAACGAAGAAATTCTACTACGTTTCTTGACAAAACAAAAATCCAACAAAAAAATGAGGTGGTTCCTGAGATAAATAGCAAAATGTGTGCAAAACATGTATTTTTCAAAAAATAAAAGTATCGAGAAAATTTTCACCAATCGTGTTTTTGAAAAGACGGAATCCAAGATAAAAGTTCGAATTATCATTTACCTAAATATGAAGGTGGTAGCTTTCACAGATTCTGACATAAATAACGATTTCTAACTATAAAATTACATAAGGTACACTCTTAACAGTGCCCGCGAGTGTCGTAAGACTTAGGTGAACAATTTTACAACTAAATAAGATCCCAACCCACAAGCCCAGCATGGAAATTATGGGGTTTCCCAAACCCCATGAATATCAGTTATCACAGATAATTGTGATATTAGTATAGATCATTCGAAATTTACATCATTACATTTCCAGGTAGAGAACGGTCTAACGGAAGCGGTTCACCTAACATGGCTACTCGTAAACCGGATCCACACAATAATCCACCATCTACACGAGGAAATAGTGTTCAAATTGGTGCAAATCGTTCAGGAGAGGCAAGGGGCTTCCTCATTGCTATTGCAAGCGATCGCGGCTAGATGTCAGACGTGTCTGAAGGTAAATAATAATAAAAAATTAAATAAATAATGCTGGGAGGCATATCAGTGGGCGTATATTAGATAATGCTGGACAATCCATACAGCATCATCTAGGCGCAAGCTAAGCAGAGCTTGTCTTATGGGTACTAGATGACTGATATACTATCTATCTATGAACTCTAATATTATTATGTTTGTCAATTACCTAGTACCCATAACACAAGCTCTGCTTATCTTGTGGCTAGATAATGCTTTGTGGATTGTCCGGCATTAGTTATTTATTTATTTGTCTATACTAATATTATAAAGAGGAAAGATTTGATTGTTTGTATGTTTGTTTGTTTGTTTGTTTGTTTGTTTGAATTGAATAGGCTCCGAAACTACTGGACCGATTTAAAAAATTCTTTTACCATTAGAATCCTTAATTTTCCGTGATGAACATAGGCTATATAATATTTTCAAAAAAGTTAGGGATCCGCATGAAAAATTCAATAATTGAACCGTGGGCTGTATATTCAACCTCTTTTTCTATTATGGCGCGTCAGAATAGAAAAAGAGGTTGTATAGCGCACGGTGCTTGCTTTTTCTCTACGGCCAGTGTCAGTTTTGGAATGTCGAGTCAATGTCAAAAACCCCAATGCTGTTAAAAAAAGTAAAGATCCGTATGAAAACTGTGAAACCCATCGTTTTAGTGTGTATAATTTCTGAAAGTTTTGTTTAATACCCGTGCGAAGCCGGGGCGGGCCGCTAGTACTTAATAATTAGATCAATAAGATGGATATTTTTTTATTATAAATAGAAAACGACTAGAACACTCTAAACAAACATTGGTCCCGAGTCATTTATTGAACCCGCAACCACCTGCATCGCAGGAGGACCTTCGCCCACCGCGCTTATTTGATCCATGGCGGGAATAGAACCCGCGACATTGACCGTTGCAGAGGAAGCTTCGCTCACTGCGCCACTAAGGTCGTTAAAATCGTCAGGTTTTCGACGATAACACGCTAACAATATGTATTAATATTTATAGATCCTATAATATGACACTACCCTTAGCTGTATTCGCTAAGGAGCCATAGTGTATTCATGTTTAATTTCCTTATTTCAGAACGAATTCGCTCTAAACGCATACAAGGTGCTGACTCTTTGTCATGGGAGCCAATCCGGTCCTCTTATATTTTTCATCTGCCGAATCATTGGAAAGATGGAGCCTTCTATTGGAGTTAGGTAAGTTACACACAAAACTTTACCGGCAGAGATTCTTGTAGCGAGCTATACCAGTTTTATTAAAAACTACTGCGGGCATCATCGAATTCCAATAGGTAGTTAATCAGAATAATGTAGTTCGTTCCTAAATAAATTGTTTGAAATACCAGTATCGCCTGAATAACAAAAGATAAGGTCGACAGTAGCCGATCAAGAAAGAAACATCGAGAAAAGTTAAGCTAGCTATCTAAGCGCTTCAAACTATTTTCGCTAGATGCCGCTGAGGCAAATAATTTGAATTTTTTTTAATTCCTTAAATATGAACCACAAAAACTTCGAACCGTATAAAGCTCTCCAAATTTAGCTAAGAACTCAAAACTTATTTGCGACTAAATATTGGAGAGTAAATTACAAAATTTAGGGGCCGGGTGTTTTATATTTTTCAATTTGTTTTTTATTACAGATTTGCAAAACTGGCCGTAGATAGATGCAAAATTATAAAAGAAATGGACGTAGAACAAATAAATGTACAGTTGACGAAAGAGGATGTGCAGATCGCTTTGGAGTTATTGCAAAGGAATAAAGTTCATGTTCGGTAAGATTATTTTTATATTTTATACATGAAAAATAAAATAACTATGACTGCGCTTTAAGTAAAGGATCGTCGACAAAAAAGAGAATCAGTGTAAAATTACACAAAAGCCCTTTTCAAAATACTTATTAACACAAATACTAAACATATTCTTTTTTTTTGCAATAATGCGAGTAGGTTTAATTTAAAACCAGAAAAGTATTGTGGAAAAAAAAATGTGCCAGGAATTGTGCCTTTTCCCACAGCGAATAAAGATTTGATGGTGAGTATGCTAAGGTAACGTACAAAAACATGGAGAGACAAACAGAGTTTCATATTATATTTTATTAATATCCAATAAAGTATCTATCTATTTTCAGTTACTCAAACCTAGTTCTGGAACTGAACTCGCTAGCATCAAGCGTGTTTGATCTATCGCCACTCGACCTGTCTCTGGACCGTGCGATCAATCCGCAGTACATCACCACGACCACTGTGGACGGAAGCTGGCTGATGAACCAGGTCAAGACCAGGTAAATTAACCGACCATGATTGGCAACCCGGGGATTTTGGGGGATTTTTCAAAGCCTGTCAAGCCAGTTCAAGTAAATACTGGAACTAAACTGTGTAATGCTGGAACTAAACTGTGTAAAAATCGGCATTGAAAGAATGAATAAATAAAATATATAAAGAATGCTGGACAATCTACACACCTAAGCTAAGCAGTGCTTGTGTTATGGGTACTAGATAACTGATATACATCAACATCATCAACAGCCTATGATAGTCCACTGCTGGACATAGGCCTCCCCTAATGAGCGCCATAGAATGCATTACTCATCATTTGGGGGTTATTGCCCATAATCCCCACGCTGGGCATGCGGGTTGGGGATCGCATTTCGGTGGAGTTATTCTGCAGAGGGTGCTGCTGCCCGCCCCCCGGTGTTTACCCTTAGTCGCCTCTTACGACACCCACTGATATACATAACATAACAATATTATTACATATATGAGATATTTTTTGTGGTACTTGGTGCTAGATGATGCTGTGTAGATTGTCCGGCAATATTTATTTATTTATCTACACTTATCTCTGGATCGGTGGACAGACAATGTGACGTAAAAATCCTAACATATTGATTTTATTCGTTATCTTTTCGTTTACAGATGCTGTATATCAGACTGTTCGTCCCAAAAAGTTTCGAAACACGTGGAGCTAGCCTACTTGCTTGACAATCTACCACGCGAAGACCTGTCAACCGTCATTTCAAGCCCTGAATTTGACAGGAAACTCCTGTCATCATGCTTCAAAATCTCCTGTGACAAATACCTCAAGGAATTCGTAAGCATCGTCTCAGTTCACGAAGCAAAAGAGACCGAAAAAGACAATTTGAAAGCGCAGAGAGACATGAAAATGCAAGAACTGACGACATCGATCGACAGTAACAAACTAAATGTTGCCAACACTTTGCACGTGTTCAAAAAAAGTGACAATAAAGAGTCGAAATCACAATTCTTCATACCGATCTCCGATGACAGCAATAAAGAGAGTTTCGGTAATCTGCAACTCTCTTATGAGGAAACGGAACTAGTGCCGCCTGAATTGACAGATTTATACAAACTGTCAATAGCCGCGTTCGACAAATCCCTGTCGGATATAATACGGTTATTCCCGAAGCAGAACCGACCGCTCAGCCAATCAGAGAACTTCAATTTGAACGTGGAACAAACGATCGACAGATACACCCGTCGTTGTCATCAAGTGTTCCAAGATAAATTGTTTTATCATGAGTTTATGACGATGCAAACTATTTTGACCGGCTTTTTGGACTCCCTAGACAGAATCATCAAAACGTTAGACAAAACAGACTGCGATTTACTTGACAAATGCAGCGAGAGCATCCTACCCTCAACGCTCTCCAAAAATATATCTACGTTTTCTGTCATTTCGCTCCAATACCTGTCATTTCTGATCAAAAACAAATCTATAGTCGAATACCCGGTTAACACCGAAGTGTCATTTCGAGTTTCCGTGAACGTGACGGATAACGTGATAGTAGATAATGTGATTCAGTTGACAGTTGAAAATGTAGCGAAAGCGTTGAGTTTCGACGAGATTTGGGGCGAGTTGAATGTAGACAGTAATTTGAACCGGTCGCAGTCGGCGATCAGTTGCCTGTATGCAGTTGTCAAGTATTTAGTAAAGGTATGTTATCATAAGAACATAATATTTTACACAAAAAAAAAAATAACAGAAAAAGCCCAAAATAAAAATGAGCTGGCCTTGCATAAATAATTCTAAGATATTCTTTAGAAACAAATGATATAAAAATAATTGAGTATGAAACTAATTAATGACTATAAGTTAGGGTAAAATTATCTCATCAAATTTTTTTACGAAGATTTAGTTACAACCTCAATTTGACGACCATGTGGCGCGGTGAAGTTCTGCCTGCGACGCAGGAGGTTGCGCGTTCAATTCCCGGTGTCCAGAACACCGGGAATTAAGGCGCATACAGCACCTAAACTAGCGCCACCACCTACTTTATGTTATTATTCTGTTTAACAAAGGAATTTTCAAAAATCCGTCGTCCAGTTTGTGATACCTATCATAACTTTTTTTTAATCTCTCTGTAATAGTTTTATTCTATTTAGTTTAGGAAGAGATACGAAGTTGCCCTTGGTGGCCACCAAAATCAATTTTCGTATCTCTTGACGATAGATTTTTGAAAATTCCTTTGTTAAACAGAATAATAACATAAAGTAGGTGGTGGCGCTAGTTTAGGTGCTATATGCGCCTTAAACGCGCAACCATACTCTTATTTTCTATGTATATAATCGATTATTAATTATATACCTTGCATCTTTTCCAGGATACAAAACCTCTTATCCTACAAGACTACATCAAAACGCCCGACAACAGCCCAAAGCCAGAACTAATGATAATCGGGAACAAACTGGTCACACTCATCGAGTATTGGGAACAGAACTTATATGTTAAACAGAGCTGTGTGCTTCCGAAATCCTGCAGGCGGCCGATTGAGAGCTTGATCGTTAGTTTGTCGAGGTAAATTATATTGTTTATTGGGAAACTAGTGGCCCGCCCCGGCTTCGCACGGGTCTTTAACAAAAATTTAATTTCTCGCGGATCTCTAACTTTTAGAATGTATTCTATAGCTTATGTTCATCAGGGAAAATTAAGGATTCTAATGGTGAAAGAGTTCTTAAATCGGTCCAGTAGTTTCGTAGCGTATTCAATTCAAACAAACGATCAAATCTTTCCTCTTTATAATATTAGTGTAGATAACTAATAATCACAAAATAAAACAAAATATCGATTTTTTTGTAATACTGGACAATCCACTAAGTTTCATCTAGCCCCAAGCTAAGCATAAGCATTAAGCTTGTGTTATGGGTACTAGATGACTGATATACATAATACAATATATGAAATAGATATATTGGAGTCTTTTACGGCGCGAAGGCCATTAATTATTATTTATTAGGATTTACACTTTAATGATTTATCCGTAATTTATTGATATACGATTTTTGTAAATAAAAGTTTTGTATTGTATGATTTTACTTGTTTTAATATATTTTTTCTTCTTTTATGTTATATGTTTAAGATGTACCAGTCTGCAGTTAGCTCAATTGTTGCAATTGTAAATACTAGTTTTTTATTTCGTTAGATCATTGTAATTTTATTTGTTAACTAGCGGCCCGCCCCGGCTTCGCACGGGTATTAAACAAAAATTTCAGAAATTATACACACTAAAACGATGGGTTTCACAGTTTTCATACGGATCTTTACTTTTTTTATCAACATCGGGGTTTTTGACATTGACTCGACATACCAAAACTGACACTGGTCGTAGAGAAAAAGCAAGCACCTTGCGCTATACAACCTCTTTTTCTATTCTGACGCGCCATAATAGAAAAAGAGGTTGAATATACAGCCCACGGTTCAATTATTGAATTTTTCATGTGGATCCCTAACTTTTTTGAAAATATTATATAGCCTATGTTCATCACGGAAAATTAAGGATTCTAATGGTGAAAGAATTTTTTAACTCGGTCCAGTAGTTTCGGAGCCTATTCAATTCAAACAAACAAACAAACAAACAAACAAACAAACAAACAAACAAACAATCAAATCTTTCCTCTTTATAATATTAGTATAGATAAAGGCTTTTCGCCACAAAAAAAAAGATGTACCTACCTGTTTTGGTCGAATAAATTGATCTTTATTTCTTGTTTCAGACTAGACATAGTAAGCAACATAGCATTGATCCCGCCAATCGCGTGGCCGCTAGTCGATAGCGCGCGGTTCGACCTTCCATTGCAACCGTTACAGGACGCAGATGTGCTAGAGCCTTTTCTGTTTAGGTAATAAATAAATATACATAATTAAATAAATAATTGTGGACAATTCACACAACATTATCCAGCCCCAAGCTAAGCCGAGCTTGTGTTATGGGTACTAAATAACTGGTATACATAATGCAATATATTACATACATAGATATTGATTATCTTGTTATACATACAAAACGACCAGAACACTCTAAACATTTAAGTTGTTGTAGTTATTATTGTTAAGTTATGTAAGTAAGTACTCTTTTTTTTTTGTTAAATTTAGAAGTGTTTATTTGTTTACTATTAAGTTTTTTGTTACTTAGTCAACCGACATAAACTTTTGTTAAAAGGTTGTAAAACTGAATAAAAAAAATAAAAAACGTATTAGCAGATCGTACAAATATTTGTACCGAGGCGGGAATCGAGCCCGCAATCTCATGCGTCGCAGGCGGACGTTCGCCCACCGCGCCACATAAGTCGTCATTATTTACTAGCTTGTACCCGGAAATTCCTTGACGTTATAGCGCTCTCTATACACGAGTGCGCTACGAGACAATAAAATATGACTCGCTTGCTTAGGATCGAGTTTCAGATGTACACAGTATTTATGCCGTGTCATGTCGGCATAGAATCTCATCACCTCCACTCTTCCCGTGGGTGTCGTAAGGGGCGACTAAGGAGACACACTAGGGGCGGGCAGCAGCGCCCTCTGCAGAACAACTCCACCGAACTGCGATCCCCAACCCGCACGCCCAGCGTGGGCATTTGGGCAATAAACCCCAATCGATAAATAATTCCATCTATGGCGCTCATTAGAGGAGGCCTATGTCTAGCTGTAGACTATAATAGTCTAATAATAGTCAGCTTATGTCAAACATCATCAGCCTATAATAATTATAGGCTGATGATGTTTCAAATAAGCTGATTTAGTTTAATTACTTCTGCCCGCGAAAATATCCTATGAAGCTATCCCGAATTAGAAATAACATCTTTACAAAATTTCATGATGAAGTACTTACTACTGTCACTAACTGTCCAACATTACCATTGCAGAGCGAATCTCATAGGCTGGTCCTCAAAGAAACAATTCGAAGAGATGTGGGTGTGCCTGTTAGGCGCACTTCAAGGGAACGGCACCCATTGGGCGGTTCGCGGCGTCACACAGCTGCTGGTCTCCACGACCCCTGTGGTCCGGCGGACCGGCGTGTTACATGTGCCTAGGGGACCGCTCAATTATATTAACCCGTGAGTACTGTTACATTTATTTGAACCCAGAAACACGAGTAAATCACTACATAGTATAAGTCTCCACGACCCCTGTGGTCTGACGGACCGGCGTGTTACACGTGCCAGGGGACCGCTCAATTATATTAACCCGTGAGTACTGTTACATTTATTTGAACCCAGAAACACAAGTAAATCACTACATAGTATAAGTCTCCACGACCCTTGTGGTCCGACGGACCGGCGTGTAACATGTGCCTAGGGGACCGCTCAATTATATTAACCCGTGAGTACTGTTACATTAATTTGAACCCAGAAACACAAGTAAATCACTACATAGTATAAGTCTCCACGACCCCTGTGGTCTGACGGACCGGCGTGTTACATGTGCCTAGGGGACCGCTCAATTATATTAACCCGTGAGTACTGTTACATTTATTTGAACCCAGAAACACAAGTAAATCACTACATAGTATAAGTCTCCACGACCCCTGTGGTCTGACGGACCGGCGTGTTACACGTGCCAGGGGACCGCTCAATTATATTAACCCGTAAGTAATAGAAGAAAAAAAAATAAAGTAAGAAAGAAAAAATACGCAAGACAACATCAGTACAAAATTAAACCTCTTAAGTGAAGAGAGATCAATAACAAATTATTTCTTTTTTTATAATATTTCACTGTAAGAAATTTGTCTTGTCTAAGTGCTTTTTTTGTAAGCCTAAAGAAATAAAATTATTTAATCTGAATCAATGCTGATGCGTCAGACTTCGAGACCTGATTCATTAATTCATTTTATTAAAGAGAAACGTTTCGGTATAAGGTACATTTTGACGACGGATAAAAAACAAAAGTAAATAAATATTAATGCCGGGCAAACCACACAGCATCATCTAACCCCAAACTAAGCAGAGCTTGTGTTATGTTTACTCGATAACAGATTTACTTTATTCAATACTAGCGGTCCGCGCCGGCTTCGCACGTGTATTTAACAAACATTTTTGAATGGTGCTCAGAACCTCGCACCTCAATACGTGAAGTGTGAAAACCGCGCGCTAGTTTACGCCGCGCGAGAGTAAAGTGAACGATTTTGATTCGAGCTATACATAACCGCGTGCTCACTAAGTGAGGATTGGATCGGTGCGCTATTTGTTCGTTCTCAGAGTCAACTTCAAATAGCGCACCGTTCCAATCCTCACTTCGGTGAGATATATGACTGAAACCCTTAATTTTTTATACGTCGAAGGCAGACATTCGCCCACCGCGCGCACATAGGTCTAATTCTAATTCTGAGTGGGGGAACTGAGATCTGCACTGACATCTTGCATGGGAGTGTGTTGTGCATTATCCCCCTGCCTAAACAGGCTAACCAACCTAACCAGCCCCGCTCCTTGAAATACCGGAGCAGGAAGGCGCACAGTGGTCAGATTCAGATTCAGAATCCTTTATTGTCATAAATCAAACATAAAAAAGTGTACAATATAAAGGTACCTTAACTACATATATGCCGAGGCTATGACTCGTCAAAACATGATAAATAATTATAAATTAACAATTTTGCTGTATAGGGGCAAGTTTTAAGTTTATATATATGAAACATTCACTGCGGGTCTGGTGATATTTCGGAGATGATTTCAGTAAAGATTTTACATTATATAGACTGTAATAATTTTCTAAGAACTCTTTGATACTATAAAATCATCAATGTACAGTGCGCGTCACATATAAGTACCCCCCCCCCCCCCCTATCTCAATGTATGTGGGACACAATAGTACATGATTAACCACGTGAAGCTGTATTGTCAAGCATTTCTTTTGTTTCCAGTATGACACGCCTGAAAAATCTTCTGATCGGAACATCAGCGTACAAATTATTCGATAACGTGAACTTAGAGCGCATACCGCTTATGAAAGATGGATTCGATGGGTATCACTGCGCACAGTTTAATACGGACTACCTGAAGTTAGCGTCGGGTGAGTTGGATCTTAGAATTTCATCATCATCATCATCACCAGCCTATAATAGTCCACTGCTGGACATAGGCCTCCCTTAATGAGCTTCATAGATGGCATTATCATTTGGGGGTTATTGCCTATAATCCCCACGCTGGGCATGCGGGTTGGGGATCGCAGTTCGTTGGAGTTGTTTTGCAGAGGGCGCTGCCCGCCCCCCGGTGTGATTCCCTTAGTCGCCTCTTACGAGACCCACGGGAAGAGTTGCTGAGTTGTTTATGTGCCGTGTGGTGCCGGCATAGAATTTCACCACCCCAACTCTTAGAATTTAGGCAACAGATATTATATGATATGATGTTTTTAGGGTTTTGCCATCGGTTGCAAAACCCTTATGAAATCGCTTTGGGTCTGTTTTGTGTTTTGAATCCTTAATATCTCAGAAACTACTGCAGCTATTGACTTGAAATTTGAAATAATAATACATTTTGTGCGCCCGCACATATTTATAGAATTTATATAAAAGTAATATATTCTTTTTATATAAATTATATAAAAAGAAATGAAAATAAATGAAAAATCAAAATGAAGATTTTCCATACAAATTTTGAAATCGAAATTTTAAATGGAACGTACAAAGTCGAAAGTGGTATCAAATGAAAGGTACTCGTTTGTAGATTTCAAAATAGTTTTTGAAATTTCGGTAGATTTCATACTTTTTAAAATATTTTGAAAATGGTCAAAAAAATGACCGTTACCCCCCCCCCCCCCCCTATCTCCGAAGATTGCAGAACGATCGACGTGATATGTACCAAGTGTTTGTAGGTATTGATCTATATTTTATAGGAAAAATATAGAGAAGTCTGTAAAAATAATACTTTTTGAAATATGGTCAAAAAAGGGCGGGAAAAATTTCTAAAGGGGTGACTACCCCCCCGAGTTGGGTATCAAATGAAAGGTATTGGTTTGTACATTCCAATGCAGTTTTTGAAATTTCCATATATTTTATACTTTTTGATATATTTGAAAAAGGTCGAAAAATTGACCGGTACCCCCCCTCTATCTCCGAAGATTGCAGAACGATCGATTTGATATGTACCAAGTTTTTGTAGGTATTGATCTATATTTTACAGGAAAAATATAGAGAAATCTGTAAAAATAATACTTTTTGAAATATGGTCAAAAAAGGGCGGGAAAAATTTCTAAAGGGGTGACTACCCCACCGAGTTGGGTATCAAATGAAAGGTATCAGTTTGTACATTTTAATGCAGTTTTTGAAATTTCGATAGGTTTTAAACTTTTCGAAATATTTTGAAAAAGGTCGAAAATTTGACCGTTCCCCCCCCTCTATCTCCGAAGATAGCAGAGTGATCTATATAAAATGTACTAAGCGTTTGTAGATATAGGTCTATATTTTACAGGAAAAATATAGAGAAGTCTGTGAAAACAATACTTTTCGAAATATGGTCAAAAAACGATTTTTCATACAATGGGGGCTATTTCATTGAGAGCAATATCAAATCAAAGGTATGGATTTCGACAATTCAAAACAGGTTTTAAAAATCGTCTAAGTTTCATACTTAGTGAAATACGTAGAAAAAAGTCGAAAAAATAATTGTAGGTACCAACCCACTTACCTACCCACTAATCTCTGTAGTAACTGTAATAGTAGGGTTCCACAGCGCCACGAAACCGTTGTTATCAAAATTTTAAAGTCCATACCCAATGTATTCCACTGCGCTCGAAGAATATTTAGATAATAAGATTATTGAATTCACGAATTCCACCGTGCTCCAAAAAAATATGAGAAGAGTAATGTATCCTGGATAATCCACACAACATCATTTAGCGACAAGCTAAGCAAGCTTGTGTAATTCGTACTACTACGATATCTGTTATACTTAATAAAGTATATATAAGTATCACATTAGATGATTTATTTTTGTGTACGTAGAAAAGGACTAGAACACTCGAACAAATAATCTGCAGATCTTACAAATATTAGTCCCGAGGCGGGATCAAACCGCAACCTCCTGCGTTGTAAGCCCACCGCGCTAACAGGTCGTCAATATACGTACCTACCTAAACGACAAAAGTTCAAAACCCTCGGCGCGCGAGTTACACTCGCACTTGTCGTACTTGTTTTATATAAATAAATGAATAATGCTGGACAATACATCTAGCATTATCTTGCCACAAGCTAAGCTTGTGTAATGGGTAGTAGATTGCTGATATATACTTAATAATATACTATATAATGATATACATAGATGTTTAAAGATCTTATATTGTATCTGATTTAGTTAAATGTGATAGGAATATAAAATCGGAAGCGAATTAAGTGTGACTGCAATAGACAGCCATTAAAGTGAAATCACTTCATCATCATCATCATGATCAGCCTATGTTAGTTCACTGCTGGACATAGGCCTCCCCTAATGAGCGCCATAGCATTTGTATGCACTAAACAAGTAAAATGAGAGCAAAATAAGTAGAATCGTCATCGAATGCGAAAAATCATTTTAATTTAATTTTCCTTCAACTTAAATATCTTTTTCACATAATCCAGGACTGAAATAGGCTTATGTATTGTGAGACATCAGAAAAGGAAGAAAACGATTAAAAAAAATTACGAAAAAAAAAATTTGCTTTAAAAGCTTAAATAAATAAAGTAAACTAAAATATTATAACTATTACAATAATATTTATTATGAACCTTACAGTAATTTTATTTTTCAGATATAATTGACGACGCGCCATACAAAATCAAGCGCGAACTAAAGCGAAGAAAGAGAAATAAGGGTATTGACGTGAACAGTTGTTTGCAAATACTTATGGATGTCACCACCCAAATGTTAGAACCTAAGGTAATTCTATTTGTTTATTTTTGTCATTGATCCCACAGCTGGGCAAATGCCTCCCTTTTGCTCCTTTCACAAGGTAATTCCCCTATTAAGAGTTATTGGCTTTCATTATTAAAGGGAGATTCCAACTTATACTTTGCTTAAATTCCCGACAAATGGCGTATGGCAGGAACCTAGATAAATACTATTTTAATACAACTAATAGCAGATCATGGTGAAATTATGCTCAAATTACATATAGTTTTGGTGCTACGTTTGTATGGGAAATTCATCCGTCGCCGGAGCCTTAAGATAATTATACATAGTAAGTTTACGTACAGTGCGCGTCACATATAAGTACCCCCCCTATCTCAATGTATGTGGGACACAAAAGTTGTTATTTTTGGGAATTTCAGACTAGGGCAGTTCGATCCTGAAAGGCGGCCTAATAAATATTTGCATGTGAAAATTTGTGACAAGTAACAAGGGAATTAGAAGTAGTCGAAAATAGTTTGTATACAAGGGGGGTACTTAATTCTGACGCGTACTGTACCTTAAATTAAATTCCCTTACAGGCGCCGACCGGCGTAGCAGCGCGAGTATCCCTCCTGAACAGTATCGTAGAAGTGAGCTCCACATTCACGTCGCCCAGCCAGTGGGCGTGGGCGGGCGCCGCCCTCGCGTCCGCGCCCGCCCTAGCCCACTGCGCGCACTACAGCACCGCGGCGAGGGCGCTATTGATAGCGCTCGCGCATACATTGGCGGTTTGTCATCAGCAGGCGACCACGCAGCATAGCTTACAGGTATTTATCACTTGTAGATACGCAAAATCTTAAATCATTTGTGGTACCTTAGTACCTAGGTAGTTACCTATTTATATTCAGAAATTATACACACTAACACGATGGGTTTCACAGTTTTCATACGGATCCCTTACTTTTGTAGCAGCATTGGGGTTTTGAAATTGACTCGATACTCCATTTGACACTGGCCGTAGAGAAAAAGCAAGCAGCGGAGCCATAATAAAACAAGAAATTGAATATATAGCGCACGGTTTAATTATTGATTTTATCATGCGGATCCCTAACTTTTTTGAAAATATTATATAGCCTATGTTCATCACGGATAATTTAGGATTCTAATGGTGAAAGAATTTTGCAAATCGATCCAGTTGTTTCGGAGCCTAATCAATTCAAATAAACAATCAAATCTTTGCTCTTTATAATATTAGTATAGATGAGATGAGTATGGGATAATTATAGTTGTCTAATGATTATTTTGTGGTGTGTATCCCATACTCATCTCATATATTAATAGGTATATGATATGAGTATATGTCTATACTAATACATATTATAAAGAGGAAAGAATTGATTGTTTGTTTGTTTGAATTGAATAGGCTCCGAAACTACTGGACCGATTTTAAAAATTCTTTCACCATTAGAATCCTCAATTTTCGGTGATGAACATATAATATACATATATAATATAGGCTATATAATACACTCGAGAGCAATGAATCCGGGTCACTCAAAGAATCCAAAAAATCTCGGAAAGTAAGAATGCTAGGTTAATGCAATAAATTGTTCTCCGACGAATCAAAATTTATGCTCTACAAGCACGATGGAAGACACAGAGTGTATAGAAGACCAGGGGAAAGATTCAAGCAAGCATGCATCGAAGAAAAAGTAGCCTACGGTGGTGGGTCTGTACTTGTGTGGGCCGGAATTTCCTCTGAAAGTCGCACAGAGCTGGTGATCATAGAAAACGGCTCTTTAACTAGCGTAAGATATGTGGAAGAAATCCTCAACGAACACGTTGGTCCATTTATGTTCAATTTGGGTGAGGATGCTATATTTATGCATGACAATGCCCGACCTCATACAGGTAGGATTGTGAATGACTACCTTCAAGAGATGAACATTACTTGTATGGAGTGGCCAGCGCGCAGCCCGGATATCAACCCGATCGAGCATGCTTGGGACGAGCTAGGGAGATGCGTAAAACAACGAAACCCTCCCCCAATCACGCTTCCTGAGCTCAAAATTGCTCTCACAGAGGAATGGGAGAATATTCCCCAAAATCGTATAAGGAACTTGGTGTACAGCATGCCAAACCGCGTAAACGCAGTAATGGAAGCACGAGGAGGTAATACAAAGTATTGAAATTCAAGAAAATCGTCATAAAGTTCAAAAATTTCATGTTTCCTATTTTTGTTTTAAGGAGAGATCAGCAGTTTTTTTTTCTTTATGTAATTTTGTGTAAATAAAATGTATGGTGACTCATATTTTTTTAACTTTCATTTAAGGAGTATTAAATTGTCTATTAAATACAATTTATTGCATTAACTTAGCATTCTTACTTTCCCAGATTTTTTGGATTCTTTGAGTGACCCGGATTCATTGCTCTCGAGTGTATTTTCAAAAAGCTAGGCATCTGCATGAAAAACTCAATGATTAAACCGCGCGCTATAATATATTCAACCTCTTTTTCTATTATGGCTCCGCTGCTTGCTTTTTCTCTACGTCCAGTGCCAGTTATGGAGTGTCAAGTCAATGTCAAAAACACCAATGATGATAAAAAAGTAAGGGATCCGTAAAACTGTGAAACCCATCGTGTTACTCAGTATAATTTCTAAAATTTTTGTTTTATACCCGTGCGAAGCCGGGGCGGACTGCTAGTATATTTATTAATAAGATGAGTATGGGATAATTATACTTGTATGCTTATTTTGTAAGCCTAAAGAAATAAAGTTATTGAAAACTGAATCTGAAATGTAAATCCTTTCTTTATAGGAGCTACAATCCGTTCACCAGAAACTACTGAAGTCGCTAGCTTCAAGTTATGCCCCGTTACGGCAAGCTGCTTTGCAAGGTTAGATTTATTTATACTAATAGATAGATAGATAACACTTTATTTCATTACCTTACAAATAGAAAACAATGAGTTCTAAAGTTTACTTAATCTATGGCCATGGAATTGGCGGCCTTATCGCTTATAGAGATTTCTTCCAGGCGACCAAGGTGAAAAGAAAACGTAGGATGGCGGTGCTTAAGATAACCTTAATATTATATACTAACCTAATCTAAATATAATACACAAATAATAAAATTCATAAACTAATACATAAAGATACTAATTATGCTGAGGTAGGACCTTTTTTGGTTCATACGTACGCTGTATACGATAGTATAATTAAAGGATTATTTTATTTATTATATGGTTATTTTAGAACTTATTTTTGCATAATATTTTCTTGTGTGAGACAAAATAAACTATTTTCTTTCTTTCTTAATTTTATTATGACTTTATAGCTTTTCCGACTTTTGTGGCGCGGTGGACGAAAGTCCGCCTGCGACGTAGGAGGATGCTTTTCTTTGGCTGATGTAACATTTAATAAATAGGCATTGATATATTAAGATGCTATCCGGCCAGGTGGAATCACCATTATCATGAGCCCATATAAGTCCACTGCTGGACATAGTCCTCCCCTAATGAGCGCAATAGCGAACTGTCTTCAGCTTGCATGCAGCATCTGCCAGCAGTCTTTCGCAGATCGTTATCCCAACTGGCCGGAGATTGTCCTACACTACGTTTTCCAAGAAGCGAATGATTTCAGACAATTTCAAATGATTCAAAAACTGCAAATGATTTCAGACAATTTCACTTAATAACTTTTTTTTTCATGTATTGTATCTGTGTTCCTTATTCTGTAAATATAAAAATTTTGTATTGTGTATGTAGTGGCAAATAAATGATATGTCTATGTCTATGTCTACAATGGATGTAGCAAGCTGAGGACTGATCGCTATGAAGCTTTAAGCGAGACCTGTCCAGCCGTGGACTAATATGGGCTGATGTTTTAGACATCTATTCATAAAAAAACTTGAGAGAGTCGTAAAAAATTAGTAAGCCTTTACCTACGAGAAGGGTGAATCAGAAAATGATCGTTTATCCATTATTTTATTTTTAATGACCTCTGTGGCGCTGTGGGCGAAGGTCCGCCTGCAACGCAGGAGGTTGCGGGTTCGATTCCCGCCTCAGGCCAAATTTTTATACGATCTGCAGATATTTGTTCAGGGTGTTCTGGTCGTTTTCTATGTATAACGAAAAATATCTATGTATGTGATAATATTGTATTTATCAGTCATCTAGTACCCATAACACAAGCTCTGCTTAGCTTGGGCTAGATGATGGATTGTCCGGCATTATTTATTTATTTTATTATATGTTGTTCTGTTACAGGATGTCTTCTCCAGCTGACTGGCAACCCTCAATTCTGCAGCCACGTGTCTCCCAATCCTTACCAAGAGCTGGTCACTCAGTTGAACGTAGCCGTGCGCCAGTATTTGACTGATAATACCAAGTGAGTAACATAAATCAATGGCTCACAGCTTATTTACTAACAAAATAACGTATACATTATTTTAAAATGGTAAACCTTTTTTTTAAACAGAAAATTACATTTCAACATAATTAAATATTCATCATCATCATCATCATCACCAGCCTATAATAGTCCACTGCTGGACATAGGCCTCTCCTAATGAGCGCCATAGATGGCATCATTATTTGGGGGTTATTGCCCATAATCCCCACGCTGGGCATGCGGGTTGGGGATCGCAGTTCGGTGTAGTTGTTCTGCAGAAGGCGCTGCTGCCCGCCCCCCGGTGTGTTAATTAAATATTAATCATACAAAAATTACAGAAATTATACACACTAACTCGTTGGTTTCACAGTTTGTATACGGATCCCTAACATTTTTAGCAGCATTGGGGTTTTTGATATTGACTCGACACTTCATAACTGACAATGGCCGTAGAGAAAAAGCAAGCGGAGCCATAGCGAAGAAGAAGTTGAATATATAGCGCACGGTTTAATTATTGATTTTTTCATGCGGATCCCTAACTTTTTTGATAATATTTTATAGCCTATGTTAATCACGGAAAATTTAGGATTCTAACGGGGAAAGAATTTTTCAAATCGGTCCAGTGGTTTCGGAGCCTATTCAATTCAAACAAATATACAAACAAACAATCAAATCTTTCCTCTTTATGATATTAGTATAGACTTAGTTGTGTTGAAACTTGGTTTTTTGTTGCAGAATATCTCTCTACGAGCAGAGTTTGTATTGGACGGTACTTTTCACCCTGGTGGAACTGGGGCACCCGAATCTCATTAACATCGCCGTGGAATTTGTACTAAGGTGTCCAGCGCATTACTGTACCGACTTAGTTGTGAAGGTATACAAGTGGTTAATTTTTTTTTATTTGACGACCTCTCTCGCCGGTGGGCGAAGGTCCGCCTGCGACGCAGCAGGTTGCGGGTTCGAATCCCGCCTCGGGACAAATATTTGTACGATCTGCAATTATTTGTTCAGGGTGTTCTGGTCGTTTTTCTATATATAATAAAAAATATATATGTATGAAATATATTGTCTTAAATATATCAGTCATCTAGTACCCATAACACAAGCCCTGCTTAGCTTGGGGCTAGATGATGTGTGGATTGTCTAGCATTATTTATTTATTTATTTATTATTTATAATAATTGTAAATACGTATTAATATTACTTGCTAGGGTTCATTGTATTCATTTGATTCAAAATCTGTGAAGTCAGCTTAGCTTGGGGTTAGAGGTAGCTGTGTGGATTGTCCGGTAATATTTATTTACTGGACAAATGTTTGAGGGAACTGAAGATCATCTAGTAGGCATCCATAACATAAGCTCTGCTTAGCTTGGGGTTAGAGGTAGCTGTGTGGATTGTCCGGTAATATTTATTTACTGGACAAATGTTTGAGCGAACTGAAGATCATCTATAGGCACCCATAACATAAGCTCTGCTTAGCTTGGGGTTAGAGGTAGCTGTGTGGATTGTCCGGTAATATTTATTTACTGGACAAATGTTTGAGCGAACTGAAGATCATCTATAGGCACCCATAACATAAGCTCTGCTTAGCTTGGGGTTAGAGGTAGCTGTGTGGATTGTCCGGTAATATTTATTTACTGGACAAATGTTTGAGGGAACTGAAGATCATCTAGTAGGCATCCATAACATAAGCTCTGCTTAGCTTGGGGTTAGAGGTAGCTGTGTGGATTGTCCGGTAATATTTATTTATTTATGTTTAAGATTAACAAATCACATTTTATTTATTTCAGATAAAATATGTGAATCTGACAGCAACTAAATGTTTAAACTTTAATCTTTTAACATGCTACTTCTTTGGAATGCTCTCTTCCTAGACATTAGACAAACAAGGTTGCCTGGAAGAGATCGCTCATAGCAAAAAGGCGGCGAGTAGGAAGTATAAAGCTTTACTTTAAGCATATCTGTGTGTGTGTAAAGTTCTCTGTCTTCGTTTGGTATATGTAATAAATGTATTATTTATTTATTTACTATCTATGATTTTTTTCGGGCCGTGTGGTGCCATAGAATTTCACCACTCCCACTCTTCCCGTGGATGTCGTAAGAGGCGACTAAGGGAAACACACCGGGAGGCGGGCAGCAGCGCCCTCTGCAGAACAACTCCACCGAACTGCGATCCTCAACCCGCATGCCCAGTGTGGTAATTATGGGCAATAACCCCCAGATGAAATAACGCCACTTATGGCGCGCATTAGGGGAGGCCTATGTCCAGCAGTGGACTGATATAGGCTGATGTTGTTGTTGTTGTATGCTATTTTCTCCTTTCAGGGTATAACAACAACGCTCCGCCAACAAGTCCTGCCGAAAGACCTCAAAAACTCCCTCATAGAGAAGTTTTTGGATAACATGCCTCAGTATTCAGAACACCACGCTGTGCAGATACTTATGGTCCATCTGTTTTCAGGTATTTATGGTCGATTTTGACTTTTATATTTTCCTATAAATATCAACTGGCTCCATCTTAACAATATAGGGGTTATCCTTGACGGTTAGCATTGTAAAAACATTTTTTTGTATCATTATTATTTTATTTAAAAAAAATTATTATTGGTATTTTAATCAATCATCAACAGCCTATACTAGTCCACTGCTGGACATAGGCCTCCCCTAATTAAATAATCATTATTAATTATTTTAGTTTTTCTTATTTGTATTTAAAGTAAATATATAAAAATAAAATAAAGTAGCCACCCGCCCAGGCTTCGTACGGTTTCAAAGCTCATAATAAGGCATGTTATACATATTAACTAACCTCTTGAATCAATCTATCTATTAAAAAAACTGCATCAAAATCCGTTGCGTAGCTATATAGATCTATGCATACAAAGGGACAGACAAATAACGGGAAGCGATTTTGTTTTATACTATGCAGTGATTAACCATCTGTTATTTGTTAAATCTAAGGATTTGTATGAAAGAGCACGGAATCCTGGCACAAGTATATAAACATATTTAAAAGGATGTTCTAACAGCTGTTTACCAGTGTACATTTTTCTTTTTGAATATAACAGCTGTTTACCTTATAGAGTAAATTTTTATTTTGAATATAACAGCTGTTTACCTTACAGAGTACATTTTTTTTAATATAACAACTGTTTACCTTACGGAGTACATTTTTATTTTGAATATAAGCTGTTTACCTTATAGTGTAAATTTTTTGTTTGAGTATAACAGCCGTTTACCTTACAGTGTACATTTCATTTTGAATATAACAGCTGCTTACCTCATAGAGTACATTTTTGTTTTAATAAAACAATTCCAATTTCAAAATAACTTCTTTTCCAGCCGACAACAAACTGCTCTCCCCCCGCCTAACCATAGACGTATCAAACATGGACCCCGACGTCCTAATGAACTCTATGGAACGCATCACCCTTCTCTACAAATCGCTCAAGCAGACCCATGGAGTAGAATCTACAAGGATCATAGCGTCAGCGTTGAAATACTTCTTGAGAGAAACGCTACCGCCGGCCGCGACGCTAAGTAGAGTTGTTATAGAGTTTGTGGATGCGTGCGAGCGTGGGGTGAGCCCGCGCGCGGTCGCTAGTGCGGAAGTTGTACATGAGGTCAGTAGATAGGTTTTATCTTAATCAGCTTAGCATTGGGCCTAGCAGTAATATTTTTATTATTAAGATTTCCTTAAGTGCAATATAATGTGTTTATTACATTGTATATTATATAGATTATGGGCAATAACCCCCAAATAATGATGCCATCTATGGCGCTCATTAGGGGAGGCCTATGTCCAGCAGTGGACTATTATAGGCTGTTGATGTTCTGTTATGATGATGTATTACATTGTATATAGCTTCTATATAAATGAATCCCCATTTGTCTTGTTCACGGCTCAATTTTGCCAATTCTGTTGTTATGATTGTTATCATCGGGCAGAAAGTTCTAATGTAATGAAAAACGAAAAATTTACGACTATGTAACCGCGCGTAATCCCGCGAGATGCAGCTTGTGAGAAGTTAATGAATTAAGCTAAGACACAAACAGATGCTATGGTGGGAACTATTTTTAGAGTTCCGTACACGAAGGCTTAGTAACAGGAACCCTGTTACTAAGCCTTTATCTGTCTATCTGATAGAAGGTTTTATCTTATGAACCCATTAAGGTTCCTTATAGCCTACCTAATAAGGTAGACTGTTGAAATTTCATCATAAGAAATTCTTTATAGTAAATTTACGTGAATTAAACCCAACCTTTAAAACAACGACCTCAGCCGGTCAACAACTATGCTACCAATATTAAATATTTCCACATATATGAAAATATCTACACCTTTGTCCACAGGTTTTCGAAACATCGATCACCCAAGACCAACTGCCCGTACTCAGCGGTTGGATATTCGAAGCCCTATGCCACCTCCTCAACGGGAAAATAAAAACACCGCTACTGCCGTACTGCGTTCTAACATTACTGGTATCAGCCAGTTCAAACCAGTTTATCAGACAACTTGCACCCTTGTCGTACTACGAGTTGAAACTGGGTTTTAGGAATAGACTGATTGATTTTAATGGTACCCACATTTTTGAAAGTGTAGAATCGAAGATGTCGTTTGAGGATAGGCGGTTATTGTGCGTTGTAGCTTTGAAGTCAGGGTTTAGTAGATCTCAGTTGAAAAGATTGATGGAACTTTGTCAGAGTAATGATTGCTTAGATGATTTGTTGCTGTGTTTGGGGTAGAATTTCATTATTCTTTATTGCAAGATAAAATGAACAAAAAACATTAAGATGTAAAAGGAATGGCAAGGGCGAGCTTAAGCTTAAAAAAGTTCTCTTCCAGACGAAACTTGCAATAATGTATCCCAGCAACTAAGTGGAAGAAAAATTATTTATACATTTCATCGATTATTACAAAATTAGAAACGCAAGTTACTTTTTTTTTTTACTTGTAATTACGAAGCTATTCTAAAACAGGAATCTAACAAGAAACTAAAATTGGTATAAAACTATTTACAAGCATTCCAAAATCTTTAATCTCTGTTTTTTTTTTGTGCTATAGGCACGAATTAGAATTAGGCTTAGCAAATTTTAATTTAAATATTATTATTATCTATAAATATTATCTAAAATAAATTGAAGTTTTTGGATTTTTGTAAAATAACTTTTGTTTGTACATTAAATGTGTTCCCAATGTGTCTTTAATAACAGATGATTTTATTTGAAGATTTTACAATAAGTGACATTATTTTTCTAAAGTTTAAACCCCATTTTTACCATACAATAATTCATAGTCTATACCGCGGCGAGCCAAATGCCGCGTTTACACGATCAGAGTCTGCTTGGACCGAGTTGACTCGTACGAGTAAGCTTCATACGAGTGTACTAGCAGTGCATTCCGAATTTCGCTAAAATCGATATTATCGTGCTCACAAGCGTTCTGAATTACTGTAAGCGCAACAACACCTCCACAATGACGTCACGTCAGACGTCATTACAGGCTTAAAAACTTTGTTGTAAACACAGCACCTAAGCTGTCCAAAAAATACATTTTACTCATGGAGTAACTATGAACTTGCTTTTTTATGTTAATGTATGTGATACTAAAACTAGAATTAAAAACGGTGGTAAAAATGGGCAATTTTAGTAAATTAGTTAGTACAAAGTAAGACGCTTAGGTAAAACTATATTGCTTGCAATTGTAGCTTAAATCACAATAATTCTTGTAACATGGGCAACAATTAAACATACATATAAGAAAGTCAGTTAAAATTAAGTAATTCAAATTGTAGTGTTCAAGTACTTTAAATGTCGTATCTTAGGGCCTAGATACACTAGCTTGAATCAGGACCGCTTGTTTTAAGCATTTGACGACCTCTGTGGCGCGGTGGGCGAAGGTCCGCCTGCGACGCAGGAGGTTGCGGGTTCGATTCCCGCCTCGGGACAAATATTTGTACGATCTGCAGATATTTGTTCAGGGCGCTCTGGTCGTTTTCTATGTATAATAAGAAATATCTATATCATGTAATAATATTGTATTATGTATATCAGTCATCTAGTACCCATAACACAAGCTCTGCTTAGCTTGGGGCTAGATGATGCTGTGTGGATTGTCCGGCATTATTTATTTATTTGCGCTACAAATAGCGCACTATCTGCATAGTGCGCTATTTAAAACGCAAATGCTCAAGCGCTTCATATTATGTCTGTAAAACGATGACTGAATTTCACTATCCAGTCGATACTGCTTTAAGAAGTCTAGGATTCTAGGCCCTATTATATTTGTATTTTATTATTTTATGATAACTCATATTGTTCGAGTTAAAATTAATAATAAAAATAATAAAGAATTAATTATTTTATAGTAGTGATAGTAGTGCTATTATTAAATCTTTGAACACTTAAATATTGTAGGTTGTGTTATTTATATGTTATAAAATCTGTATATTTTATGAAATTATTAATTTAACATTTAATTATGCTTGAGCTAATTAATAAACTATTAATTATGCACTTTATATTATTATTTTCACGGATACACCTACACAAACATAGGCGAGGATTCCCGATATGACCACTATGTGGCGCCTCGGCGAGTGTAAGCGAGACGGTGAGCATCAATATTATAAACGCGAAAGGTTTAAGAATGGATGGATGTGTGTTACTCTTTCACGCAAAGAACTACTAAATGGATTTTGATGAAACTTTGTACACAAATAGTTTATGACCTGGAATATGGGCCACTTTTTAACCCGAAAATCCCATGGGATCGAGAGTTACGCAGGTGAAACCGCTGGTTCGTGCGTACCTACCTACATTATGCGTAATTAGGGGTAAAACTTTACTAAGAAGAAAAGAACAATTAAACAACCAAATAGAACTAGTACACCTTGAACCAATTGAGTTAAATGCAGACTGTTGAGCTAACGTAGATTGTAAACAATCTACGTTAGCTCAACTGATCCATATCAATACCAGTCGGAAGCGTCTTCAATGCGCTGGTTGACTGCTTTGCCTCGCTGTATGACAATGCGTCTGATACTAACCAGCTCTTAGGTCACACGTCGGATCGACCAGAACCTCAGATATTTTTTTTTAATAAACTCGGATTTTGGTCATTATTGTGTGTGGTAATTTGGTGTTCATTATAGATGTTACATGGAATGCTCTCACAAAATTTTGTATAAAAACTGTTCTACAGCGGCACTCTACGTGCGTGGGCACTGAAAGTTTTACCAATATCTAGTATCTGGATGACCAATTCCAAATTACCCAATTTCAGATTTGAATAACTAAATTTCTTTGCTTAAAAAAGTCAGTCTTATTTTATACCTGCTATAATTTTTGTCTACCCGTTTTGTCACCGAAAACACGATACCTAGGCAATTAATTATTCACATTATGCGATCAAATTCCCACAGGGTGACGCTAGCAAATTATCTGTCCGCTTCAATAGTCACCGATAGGTAACCCAATAACTGAATCATTATCAATCTATTATCAATTATCGGTTTATTATCATAGATTAGTATTAGCCTCGCATGCAATCATGGCGGTTACGCGTCGTGAATTTATATTTTGTGCGTTTTTGTTGAGTGTTTTGAGTGTTTTACTTATTGTCGTCGCTGTGGCTAGTGATAACTGGGTAAGTGCTAAATAAATATTGAATTAAATAAATAATGTTGGAAAACCCACCGCGTGACATCGATCATCTACATGAATCATGTATTTCTGTTTGTTCGTCCATTGATGAACACGCCTCCTCGAACGACGAATGAACTTGAATTCGCTTATGTTACTTTATTTTAAGTTAACTTGATGCTATTCAGCTTTGTAAAAAAACTTCATAACAAGCAAATAATCACCTCTAATTTGTGTACCTAGTGTAGTTTTTGGCCAGGGAAACAAAATCAGTAGGTAGGTAATTTTTACACTAAAATTTTAACTTTTGTCAGTTCCATTCAACTTCTTGCTGTAAAAGAGCTTTTGTTCGTTTGAATATTCTTAATCCTAAAATTGTAAAAGTGCTCTCTGAGTTTTTATCCAGAGGTTTGTGTAGGTACCTAATCAACAAATCTTTGAGGTAACAGAATACTAGAAAGAAACATAATCCAAAATATATATCATTCTTATACAAATAAATAAAAAAAAAGCAACCCATGGTGAAAATATTCTCAAATTTCATATGATTTTATTTATTTATTTATAAAGGAAAACCAGCAGCACAAACAAAAATTTTAAGACTTAGAAAACTAGAAACAGTAGGCTATTCACGGGTAAGAAGATTGGTACCAACAAACGTAGGTAACCTTTGAGAAATTCATCCGTCGCCGGAGCCTTAAGTGATTCCAAAAATGCAATCTCCGCTGATTGCCCACCTGTTCATATTATCATTTTTTTTGAAAAATGCTGATCATTATTCTTCCTAACTCTGTGGCGTACACAGCTTACTACACAATTATTACCAACCTTACTGGCCTATGTGATTCTAAGTAGGTACGTACCTGTATACACGATATGCGGTTGGGCCCGTAGGTACCTAGGTAAATAGGGGTCCATTCGATGCTTATTGGATCCAACGAACACCATTTAATTTGATCGTGTAGGGTGTAGGTAAACTAGTATAAAATTCTAGGTGGTATCCACTGCGTCTTCTGAAGCAGACCCTGAGGATAGTACGATACAGTATGGACTGTTTAGAGGAGAACTCGTGCTCAACAACTTGGCGACACCGACATCTAACACTTTGCGGAGTAAGTCATCGCATTAATGTATACTTAAAAGTATAATTAAAGTAGGTATGCTATAATTGCTTTCAGGCTGACCTGTACGCAAATTAAAATATATTTACCTTAATCAAACTCGATGAAGAATGTTTGTAAACACAGCGCTCATACTTAACCTGAAAATCTGTTGCCGCGTCTTTTTGTATACATATGATTTACAATATAGGTAGGTAGGTACTTGACGATTTGAGAGTCTTCTTCCAATATTTAAAGCTGAGTTTCCGAGTTCTATCGTTATATTATATTTTATGTTTGTATCTCGACGAGTCAACAAACTCGAACATTCTACATCGATTTTGGCTAAGATTTAATATACCTAGCAGTAAACACAAAAGTTTTATAGATAACTTTAGGTACCTATATATTTTATAAGAATTTTGTACATAGTAAATGTAGGTACACAAAACTTGTGAAGATAGACTTTGTGTATAAAAATAAATCAATCGAATCTTCTCCTAGAAGGTGAGATGTGTAGAAAATCGCGAGTTTTCTACACATCAACTCATGTACCTAGAAAAATCTTTAGAATTTTCTAACACAACTATTAAAAATACTTTGTCCCGCCAGACTCATGCTGACCACGCACAGCTCAAACCGCTTGTTTTGAATATTTTGAGTCTTGTTTTGAACCATTTTTTTAACACAAAACAAAATGGGCTCTCCTTGCGCTAGTTGCCCGACGACCGGCAACCCACCATTCAAGTGACCACCAATTTTCCTGCCAATGTAATCAAAACCCTTTTGCTTGTATCATGTTCAGCAGTTGTCATATAAATCCTGATGAAGAAATGTTGAGGACCTCGTTGATTCTTAGGTAGGTATACAAAGATCCTTCTGCTTCCATAGCTCTAATACGGGTATTTTGATTCTAGTGACGTGTATCGCTTCTATAAATGCCTGCGCATTGAGCTGCAAAACGGAAGCTGACGCCCGAAGAGCAGAAGTAAGTATCCAGCGGTAAACATAATCATCTTTTAGCCCTTGTTAGTCCACAGTTGGACATAGGCCTCCCTGAGCGCTATAGCACCCTATCTTGTAGTAGACATTATGGGCTCTTTATTCTGGCTATACTTTAGTAAGTTGATCCAGCGGTAAAAATATCATCAGCCCCTGTTAGTCCACAGCTGGACATAGGCCTCCCCTAATGAGCGCTATATCATTCATTCTCTGTCTTGTAGTAAACATATATGGGCTCTTTATTCTGCTATACTTTATCTGAGCTGTAGAACCACTTTAGCGTCCTAGCATTAACAATTTTTCTGCCGAGGACGTAGATGAAGGTCTTCCACTAGCACTAACAGCGAAGCGTTCCTTCGATTCTCACAATGTCATGCAATAACGCAAAAGTTAACTGCAGCTAGCATCCTCTGACTTGAGTAAAATTAACTATATTGCGTTGGAGTAGGAGTCTACACTCTGCTAAGCTAACAAAGTAGCTTACGCCCTATCAGTATAAATAGAGATATATAAAATCTTTGGTAGCATATGTGGATTCTATTCCGTAGCGATAGCTGACGATATGTTCAGTTTTAGAATAAGTAGTGCTCATTTGCTATAAGATAGGTTTAGTACAAAGTTGAAAAAATTCATACGAAATCTACGAATCAAAGTTCCACCGTAAATCATTCCTAATTCGCTTATATTTCAGGTAGAAGCATTGGCAAATGGGTTCCGTCCTTCCGCCACCTGCGCGTCAGTCACCGACGTTGACACCACTAATCCATGTATGTATTACCTACATAGTACATTATTATGTTTCATAAAACATCATCATTATTTATTTATGAATGATAAAAAAGGAGAATGGGTAAAAGTTCGAGTGGGGAAAAATGCGAATGGAAAATTTGCTACGCGGAATTAACGATTTCGGGGAAGAGATCTAATCACTCAAAGCGTGACTGAACGGCTGGGTATAAACATCCAAGTACGTGTGCCACTGAGCTCTTTAAGGTCCCTTGTTGGTCGTAGGTGGGTCACTCACTGGAAATTCAAGGCGAGGAGGCAGCATTGAGGCGAGATCACGCCTCAACCGCGGCTATAGTTTTTATTTTTCTTAATACTGATTCGTTCATATAACGGCGGAGTCATGATTCAGTAGAAAATATCACATCCAACCACCACACGATGACTCCGCTGAGCTTATAAGTATATGACGAACCCGTGGCTTTTACCTCGCCTGTGACTCTTTTATCTAAATTAATAAAATAAAAACAATACAATACACTAAAAAATTCAATTTCACACCAGAAAAAGATACACACATACAAAACAAAAATATTACATAAGACAAGTACAGTCGTTGTGGACGGCCTATCGCTTAGAAGCGATTTCTTCCAGGCAATCTTTAGATGGAAATAATTATTTTATTGCTCACACTTTTTTCATAACATAATTTAATTAGTCGGATATTTAATAATAAATTACCAATAACAGGTAGTGTGATTCAGCATAGTGCGCAAGAAGAATACACCTCTGATTTAAAATCAAATTCCCCTACATTTAATATTTTATGACAAAAAAACAAAAAAAAACCACAGAAACACTCTAGATGTCATCTTGTCCACGTAGCAGATGTGTAACAAATAATGCTGGATATTCCACACAGCATCATCTAGCCCCAAGCTAAGCAGAGCTTGTGTTTTGAAGTACCTACCAGATGACTGATATTTTTATTTTACTTTATTGAATGAAAAATATCAATCTTTGTATTATAATATTATACAAAGCGACGCTGAATAAATTTCTGCAGATCGTACATTATGTACCTACATTTGACGGTATGTATCGATCGCATCAAGGAACTGAACTGTTTCATTACATTAGGTACATGTGACTGTATAGTATAACCCTCAGTGTGCAGCTGAACGTGCCAAATGAACCGCTGAAATCGCATTGAATCAAATGAATTTTGACGATTGGATTGCGGTTTCGTGAAATATGTGAAATGCTTTTAGTTTGACAATGTCGACCTCTGTGGCGCGGTGGGCGAAGATCCGCCAGCGACGCAGGAGGTTAAGGCTCGATTCCCGCCTCGGGACAAATATTTGTGCAATCTGCAGATATTTGTTCATGGTTTTCTGGTCGTTTTCTATGTATGATAAAAAATATCTATCTATGTAATAATATTGCCGTGTGGTGCCGGCATAGAATTTTACCACCCCAACTCTTCCCGTGGGTGTCGTAAGAGGCGACTAAGGGAAACACAGCGGGGGGCGGGCAGCAGCGCCTTCTGCAGAACAACTACACCGAACTGCGATCCCCAACCCGCATGCCCAGCGTGGGGATTATGGGCAATAACCCCCAAATAATGATGCCATCTATGGCGCTCATTAGGGGAGGCCTATGTCCAGCTGTGGACTATTATAGGCTGGTGATGATGATGATGATGATGAATAATATTGTATTATGTATATCAGTCATCTAGTACCCATAACACAAGCTCTGCTTAGCTTGGGGCTAGATGATGCTGTGTGGATTGTCCGGCATTATTTATTATTTAATGAATCTATTACAGTAGAAAACGCTCCGGTGATATCGTTCGGCTTCTACGTAGCTCTGCTCTTGATGCTGTTCTTGCAACTTACCTTCGCGGTCGTCTCTGCGGGGTTGGCCATCATTAATGCTACTAAGAACCCCACTGAACCTGTTTTTGGATTGCCTGGTAAGTGAACGATTAAAGAAAGAAAAGAAAGAAAAGAAAGAAAAGAAAGAAAAGAAAGATAATAAATTTATTTGATACCCAGTAACAAAATACATTAAGATTTAGATTAGTGTGTACGTGAGTCTAATAAAAATCCTCTTCCAGGTTGCCTTTGGGTGAACTGCATAACCGTGCTCCTAGGCATTACATCAATGCTAATGTTCGGCATTTACTGGACGACATCCGGATTGAAGGACCATCTAGCGTTCTCATACATCGCTCTGGGCTTTTACACGCCCGGGCCAGCCTTGGGGTATTCTTATTGGTAAGTTTCGTACAGAACTGGATACTCCTGTAGTACATATATTATGTGTACTAATAAATATGTATATTATACAGACTATAACTATATAGTCTGTATAATATACATATTTATTATAATACACGTAGGTATACTACAGGAATGACTACAAGAGTGACAATATCTTTATAGTCTATACAGACTACTGTATAGACTTTAAAGATATTGTCATTCTTCGTTGATCTGTGTAGTGCAGTGCCGTGACTATATATCTATATAGTCAGGGCACTCGCATCGGGGACCGAACGATTGCGACATAACTTGCTTGTTTTAAGCGCTATCCACACATTTCCGGGAACTCGTCCCGGCCGTGTTCCGTCAGGGACGGGGAAAAAATCGGTTACGTACAAATTGTATGAACTTGTTCACACAGCTCCGTGTCAGGCGTCAGGGAATTGTATGAACTTGTTCACACAACTCGGAACACGGATAGCCCTGACCCGGAACTGACCCGGAAATGTGTGGATAGCGCTTAATTTTGACCCTTAAAATCCAATAGCAGACGTCACAACTCCCAACTTATTTTCGAAACAAATTATGAAACTAGCGATCCCAACGTCGTTACCTTAAAAAATTATGCATTTACACACATTGGGTGTTATTGAAGTTTTCATAAGGGACCCTAACTTTTTGATTATATTCTATGACTATGACGTGTAAAATTGTAATGATGAAAGGATTTTTCAAATCAGTTTAGTAATTTCGGAGCTTAATCAAACAAATAATGGAATCTTTCCTCATTAGTATATCTTTACCTTCACCTTTAGCAACATCCGGCTCCGAGGATCATCATCTTGGCTTTTATACGTTTGGACCAGCCATGGTCAAAGCGTACTAAAGCCTTTTATGCTGTAATTCAGTCTGTTTCTATTTGTTTCAGGATCCTAATAGCATCATTAGCTTGCAACACAGCAAACATAGGGCTCATTACCCTAAGATCGTATCTGTTAGAAAGAGATCCACCACCACCGACCATTGAAGTTGAAAACCATTCTGATGGCACCATCTTCTTGTACTAAGACATGCCATTCTCTTACCCCAATGGGCCTTTTGAGGGACGGCATATCGTTGATCTTAAATCCACGGCCCATGAAACAAAAAGGTCGAGAAGTTTACAAGATATCGGCTAAACATTTGGACTAAGTTCTTAGCTACAACATTTGCCTTTGCTTATTATGTTCTCCAAGTAGCAGAGGAGAAAACTCAACGACTCGGTTTGAGTTGTGTAAAATGCATAAGGAAGTTGCACCAGATTGTTAAACGTAAATTCAGAAAAAAGTGAAACTGTACTCTATGTTTGTATATGAAAAGAGTGATAGTGGTCCTAGATTGTAAGAATTTACGACATATAAGTACATTCAGTCACGTATTTAGCCTACGTGTTAAGTAGACATATTTTAACTTAATCGTTAAATTATTGTGTGTATTATAACTATTTTTATGAACTAGGAAAACCACATTATAACATCATTTATGATTTAATTATTGATTATCACACAAGATAAATCAATAATTTTGATAAAAAAAACATACGTACCTAATCATTAATTCCAAGAAAGAATAACAAGTCGCCTTTTGTCCTTAGCGCTAGTATTTATTTTTCTTTAATTTTTGAGGAATACATTTTTTTAATATAAATTGGTTATTGTTTTTCCGCGAACTATCTACCTTTAAAAGTATTAGTTGGTATCTACAGAAAGAGTACTTAGTAGTAACCTAGTAATTTTATATTGGTTACAAAATATATCCGATAAAAGTAAGTAATACAATATTAAAAATATGCGATTAATTTAGTAACCTTTACAAATCAAATGATTTGTAATTTGAATATATTGGTATTACGTTTGTTTGGGAAATTCATCCGTCGCCGGAGTCATAAGCGGCTGAATGGATTTTGATAAAATTTTGTAGGGAGATAAACAATATCCCGGGGACGTACATAGGCTACGTGATGAGCGCGAGCAAACTCGCGTGTAGAAACTAAAGGTAAAAAATAATATACTTCGTTGCACAGATGTACAATATTAAAACTTTTATTGTTTTCTGTAGGTATAAATAAATCATCCCCAGCCTATATATAATAGTCCACTGCTGAACATAGGCTTCCCCTAATGAGCGCCATAGATGGCATCATTATTTGGGGGTTATAAATAAATAATGCCGGACAATCCACACAGCATCATCTAGCCCCAAGCAAGCTAAGCAGAGCTTGTGTTATGGGTACTAGATGATATAATTAAATACTTAATGATTAAATTATTTAGAATTTTTTTAGTATACATAGAAAACGACCAGAACACCCTGAATAAACATCTGCAGATCGTACAAATATTTGTCCCGAAATGTATAAATGAATAGACTTCAGAAAGTTAACAAATCTGGAGTTCCCAATATCGTCAGTTTAGATCCATTCTTTGGGTCCCAATTAGTAAAGTTTCTTATATAAATTTGCCAATTTCTATGCAAATAAAATCTCCTCACCCGAACAAACGTTTGAGGATTGTTGAAAATTAGTTTTTTATTGTTTTAGAAGTTGAATGTTATTTTGATATGTAAAGTTAGATTCTATAGGGAGTTTTTGTACCTTTAGCGAAGTTGAAAGTCGTACCATGTTATATACAGGGTTATAGGTAGATGATCAATAACCTCTTAAAGGCGACTGGTATATCAAGACAAACAAATTTTGTTCTACGACTTTGTCTAATTCAATGATGTTTTTCCACACAAAAATAAAATAAGTAAATTTCCAATTAATCTTCTTAGCTCTATGTAGCCGGTCACAGATTAAATCCATAATACGAAAGCAAGGCAGCACAAGCCAGTAACAGAATAAGACAAGTCAATACATGATACATACGCGGCGGCGCTTGTGTGTCGGCATTAAGCAAAGAAAGAAAGGGGTTTCGTTAATGAATGGGGTTGTGTTGTATTTCGGAAAATGTCATAGAACAAAAGTTGTTAGTCTTGATCTACCCAAGTCACCTTTATGAGGTTATTGCAACATCATCAACAGCCTATGATACTCCACTGCTGGACATAGGCCTCCCCTAATTAGCGCCATAGAATGCATTACTCATCATTTGGGGGTTATTGCCCATAATCCCCACGCTGGGCGTGCGGGTTGGGGATCGCAGTTCGGTGGAGTTGTTCTGCAGAGGGTGCTGCTGCCCGCCCCCCGGTGGTTTCCCTAAGTCGCTTCTTACGACACCCACGGGAAGAGTTGGGGTGGTGTCTGTACCTACTGTTATATTAATGTAAATAATTAACTATGGGAGATATGTCATGTTCGATCAACTGTTGAAGAGCACCCACACAGTGCTGATATTGATTCCTACGTGGTACTTGCCTATTGGCGCATTGTGACTGCTTTTTAATATTAAATAAGTAACAAGTACGTTTATCATTTCGAATAAGCGGGTTAGCTACTGACCTTATTTGTATTGGAAGAACATCCTTTACAGGAGACTTCTTCAATTATGACTTTATGTGAGGCTTGTAAATAAAACTTTTTAAACATTCACGATTTGTTGGCATATTAAAGAATATTTATCGGGTATTTATCGCGTACCTTTTGTTTTATTTTCCCCTAAGCGATCGTGGTCACGGGGCGGGTCAACGTAGGATAAAATAAAACAAAAAGTACGCGATAAATATTCTTTAATTTGTTACTTAAATATTTACAGATCGTATCTAAGAAAGTATACAGGTAGTAACCAAACGATTGTATCACTGAAACGTCCCTAATCCAGCCTAATTCCCATTATCTCGCGCAACGTTGCACCTCGGAGTTGCCAGCTGCAATTTGCATGCAATCAGCCAATGCCGGTACTTGTACTGCACAATTTGATTATTTAGCGACAGAATTACCTTCAGGAACAGTAGGAACTAAAGCTTTGTTCTAGTCTGAGGAAACACGACGAAAATGCGCTCAAGGTGTTTTTCTAAACTTTTTTCTTTCAACATTATTGATATTTATATTTAATTTCCCGAATGAAAACGTGTGCCACGAAGTGGTAATTTAAGTTTAGGAAAAAGGAAGAAGTCGGCTGGAGCCATATCTGGTGAATAAGGTGGTTGCTCGATAGTATTTGTTGAGTTTTTGGTCAAAAATTAGTTTACAATTATGGCCTTGTGCGAAGGCGCATTATCGTGATGCAAAATCCAAGAATTTTCTTTCCACAAATCTTGCCTTTTCGTCGAATTGGCTCTCTTAAGCGCCGCATAACGCTCAAATGCCGGCAAGCATTCCGAGTGCACAACACCTCGATAGTCAAAGAAAACAATCAACATGAATTTAACTTTTGATCGACTTTGGCGTGGTTTTTTCGGTTTCGGTTCAGTTGGGAGGCGCCACTCCGAAGCCTGTTGACTAGTTTGCATGTCAAACAATGCGTTTCATGAATGTTGGAGGGTCAAGGTCGGAATTGACTCGCTCTAGCATGTCCTCAGCGACTCTTATGCGATTGAGGTTTTGGAGAAAATTCAGGTCTTTTGGGACTAGCCGAACAGCAACATGTTTCATACCCAAGTGATTATTTAAAATGGTGCGGATCGACTCGTGAGACACAGAAAGTTCAGCGGCTATCTCTCTCAAATTTGAATGAGGATTTTCAGTCACTAATTCCTTCACTTATGCGACGTTAACTTCAGTTGAAGATGTTGATGGCCTACCAGAGCGAGGCAAATCTTCTATCACATCTCGACCGCTTTTAAACGTTTTGTACCACTCATAAACACGTGTTTTTGATAAAGTCGATTCACCGTAAGCCCTCTGTAACATTTTCAGTGACTCCGAACACGAAATTCCGTTGGCGATGCAAAATTTAAAACAAACTCTTTGTTCGATATTTTTGTCCATAGTGAAATTCGCAGTACACATTAGATTATGATCTAACTATTAACAGCACTATAATAAATATAAACAACAGATGCAACTCAAAATCCGCGCAAAAATGGAGAACAGTTGTGCCCATCAAACAGCAAAAAAATAAACAAGAATTGGGAAACATAGACAAATTATCCATTCCCGATGCTTTTTTGACTGAATGTATGTCCTTTAGCAGCGTCAGCGTTTTCAAATTGAGGTAGAAGCTTCCTGAAGTAAATGAGCTACCGCGCTTGCTTCAGTTCGAAATGGTTCCATCACATTTTGATCGCGCGCGCAGTAAATAACTATCAACCCTAAACTGTAAACGGGAAAACTATTCAAATTCGCAGCTAGATAAAGCTAATAAAAGTGCTATCTCACTCCATTTCGACGATATCGACGTATTCAAATCTATTGATGCTATTCGCGCTTCGAATAGGGGTGTGATGCTCAGAGTAGAATTTTTAACCCTGGCTTACGGACTTTTTTTGTGTAACTCATCAATTCTTCAAGTATTTTAAGACTCCGACAAGGATGAATATCCCAAATATATACAAACGTGACCAAAGTGATTTGTTATTTCAGCATATTTTCACCAAGACCTGCCATTAGATATTTGTATTAAATTGTATTTATCTGGGTTCCTACCACAATTTTTTTTTCAAAATGCTTTACTTGATAATACTGCTAAATAATAGCAGATCATGGTGAAAAGATTCTATAGTAGGCTCAAATCATTTTGGTATTACGTTTGTATGAGAAATTCATCCGTCGCCGGAGCCTTAAACACTTTATACGTGAAGTTATTTATAGTTATACGTCTTTACACATAGATTTCAATAAATAATTAAAATAATTATGAGCTTTTTTTTGATGCAATTGCGTTTGGGCCAGAACTTTGCATTTTTAGTTTTGACTCGGGATGTGATTTTATGCTTATACCTAGTGCGATAGCGCCGAGGTAGATCAGCAGTTTAAAAAAAAAATCTGTAAATAATTGTGACTAACATTCCTGTTCGTTATATAGAAATTCTAAAATAGAAATGCTAAAGGCCTTTGATTCTCAAAACTACGCAATCGATTGTTTAATTTCTACTTTGACTGCGATTCGGTGGTCTACACCATTGGACCGAAACGAAACACGACGTTTCGTGTTGTAGAATTAAAATAGGCCCTCATAACTCATAACTCTTGAATCAAAATCAATTTTAACCTTCAACTCGATTTTATACACCTGCTTGAAATCGGAATTGGGTGAAATTTGTGAAGCAACACTAATGGAAAGCTACCCAACGCTCATTTCCCCTTTTCCTTGTCACAAATAATCTAAAAATATGTGGAAAATTAGTTAATTCCGTATATTTTATTAGCGAATGGATAAGTTCCTCATTCTAGAACTCCGCACAGTTCATTCATTTCTAAATGGGTGATAAACAAGAAGTATAAAGCAGAACACTTTCTTCTAAAATTACACGGCGGAAACTCATTCGTCAACTGTCGTAAAATGTACTTTATTGTTATGAGCATAAAGCCGTTGGGGTAATTTCACTGATAGGCACAACTGTCCAAACTTTTACATTTTCCACAACGTGAAATGGCGTGAGTTTGTTACATTTAGCGCTTAAATAATCCCGCAAATAATAATCCATAGGTAATCATTTATTTCGTAAATTTCAAGAATAACATAAAGTTAGTACCAAAGTACTTTATAAAAACAAACATAGTTAAGTGCTAAGGGGTTTTTTTTACAAGATTTTGTATAGGCCTTAATATGTGTGGGACAAATCTT